>JASDDO010000008.1:338880647-339461689 GCA_030015575.1 Agapanthus africanus
TGTACGTCTATTTTCATAGAGTGAGATATACCATTTGATATTATGTCGATGACATTTACCTATATCAGTGGATGGTTAGGTAAGGAGCATTAAACAGCGGTGTAATTCTTCATAACCATAAGTACAGTTTTCAACCTACGACACACAGTGAATGAGTTATCAGACTCAAGGGACTTATACAGAGTAATGTATGTTGTCCAGCGTCCATGAGGACAGAGGTGTAGCGTTTTGAAAATCGTTTCGGTGAAATTTCGAAAAAAATCTTTAAAATAAGGGGGTTTTCTGTAAAAAGTCAAAATACAAATATCTTATTACAAAAATTAAATATACATATTCTAGCTATGTAATTGCTATTATTTGGTGTTTATTGAGCCGCTGGTGAAATTTCAAATTTTCTGAAAAAAATATTATTTTATTATTATTTAAGCCGTCACTAATACATTTAATTAGGGAAAATTACAAATTGGAATGAGTTGAAACAAATTTTGTGCATCATAAAACATTAAATAAAATTTTATCATGTGGTTTTTGGAACGAAATCATTTGCCAAAACGGTTTGGAAATTATTGAAGAAAAATGGCTTTTTTTTTAGCGTAAATGGATGTTTGGGGTATTGTATTTATCATTTTTCATCACCCCACACCCTAACCCACACCCACACACCCCCACTTACTCCCCCCCATGGCTGAATTCAGCAGCCCCCTCTCTTGTCCCCACTTGGTTTTCAAAGGAAAAGAAATAAAAGAAAAGAATAGAAAATGGATAAAGTAGTTAGACTTTTGACTTTGCTTGACCTTGACTTTGTCCCCCCACATTTTCTCTACCTCCCTCTCTCTCCTCACACCTATTTCTGGCCGAAATTCCCTGCATCCCACAGCAGCAGCCCCCCCTCCAATTTCCCCTCTCTTTTCTCTTCAAAACTTCATGAAAAATTGCTTCTAAATCCATCAAAAAAATCCCAAAACCCAAATCCGACTCCTACCCATTTTAGCTTAGCCCGTATAGCATGGATCCTTGTGAAAAGAGAGCATTTTGGGAGGCCATGGATGCTTGTGGACCTTCATATATTTTTGGGTATAATTCTAAAACTTTTTGCTTAAATTGTTACTTGTTTCTTAAAGCTAATTTAAATTAAGTGTTAACTTGGATATGTGAGTTTAATTGCAAGTTTTGGATTTCAAGTTAGGGTTTGTTATGGAAATGAGTTGTGTTTGATTGTGCATGGTTTAGTGAAGTGGTTTAACATAATTAGTTTTGTAGAAAACTAATCTAGTTGTTAATTACAAGTTGTTACTTGAAAAATTGTGTTAATTTGCTAATTGCTTACTAGGTTTTTGAAATTTGTTAAATTCTTGGGATTAAAAATGTGATTAGGGTTTTCTTGGCTTCATTAACTTTATTAAGTGTGGTTTAATGCTTTGGATCATGCAAATCTAAGCTATTGTAGTTTGTGCATTTTTGCTTTGAAATTGTTAAAAAAGGGTATTTTTGTAAACTAGAATATTAGGATTTTTGGAATTTAATGAGATTAAATTCCGGAAATTGTTTATACGACTTATTTAAGATATTTAATAAGTATATTGGCCGCTACTTTCATTTAAACATCATGTTTTGTATAAAAACGGCGAATTGTGCTTGCTAGATTTTCGGAAAAATGACTTTTTAAGTGAAAATGGGGTTTTTGTGAGTTTTAACCTAGTTTATATTAAAATTAGTGTTCGTGAATGTGCAAATGAGTGTGATTGGATTTTTCTCGATGGTTTGACGTTTGTACATCGACATCGAGGGTTGGTTTTACTATTCTTGCATGCGTAGGCGATAGGTTTGGACCTATGCGTGATACGCGTGCCGATTTGGTTTTCGTATGCCGTTTCGATCTCGAATTTAGTTTTAATGCGATATGGTGCGTTATGATATGTAGGTACCCCCACGTGGACTTCGAGACGACAAGCAAGCGCGTGGCGACGTCGGCACCGGCGAGCGAGGACCAGGTGAGTAGATTTATATCTACGGGGAGAAGTCGGGTGGATGGCGTATAGCACCCCCGCAGTTCGTGGTGATGTATACGAATACGTATACACACACATATATATATATTTTGACTATAATTTGTTTGATATTATCGATGATATAGATATTTGGTGTTCTTGGATGATTTAGTGTCGCGAAACCCTAGAGTAGTGGTCGCACCACACATTCACACACACACCCATACTCGCATACTTTCTTCTTTCATTTGCGCTTATACAGGATTATATAGTTATGTGTTCACATGGGTATGGGACTATGTGTTCACATACGGTTTGAGGGTGATAGTACTTGGGATTTATGATGAGTCGATGAGATTCGAATTGAGGCCGTGAGATCGGTGATATAGCAGGGTTCGTATCTTAGATACGACATGACGTTGTAGCGGGTCCTTGACGTAGTGTTTCACACACGTCCATGCATACGTAGGCGGTATCAGTATGGTACTAGACATATATCAGTACCCCGATCATGATATTTAATAAAGAGGATACCAGGTGAATAGTATGATGAATGTGATATTGACCCGTACCCAGATTGGGATGCCGTACGACGGATTTACGTACGAGCTATATTGATGATTGATCCGCACTCTTGACTTGGGATGCCTGATTATAGATATGGTATCGGATATGATATTATTGAGGCGAGATCACCGACTATACATATACAGGTATGTATATGTATCGACTCAGATGATAGGCGGTTTCCTTACCTGTAGTTCAGCTTGTAGTTCAGCCGTATAGTTTAGTGTAGTTGTTAGATTAGATTAGACTTCTTACCTATTTAAAAAACTAACGAATCGTGGGCATTTTTTAAAGACAGCTCAAGGGAATCTACGGATATTTCAAAAACGACGTATCTTTTCATAAAAACACCGTAGCCCCTATTTTCAAAACCCCATGATTCGTGTTATTTCAAAAGGCACCATTCGTAGGACTTATATTAGATTATTGCAGATTAGTTATCGTTGTGTCTAGTATTCAGCTCCCGCACATTATTGCTGTTCGCTCTGCCTCGCATATTTATTTTGCTGCATATTCCATTATTGATATCATGTTGTTAGGACACCAGCACCATTACCGATGATGCGTATGTACCACGTACACCTACTTGCCGGCTCACACACATCTTCATCGGTAATTGCCATGTCACGTACACTTTAGAGAATATAATTGCTTGACTTAGATTGTTAGCTAGTAGTTTTGACATGATATTAGTGTACTTCCCTTATATGCCATATTAGACATTGTAGTTATTATCTACCACTTCATGCATACGGTTATTCAGTTGTTCATGCCTAGTTCATTATCATTGACATATGCACTTGTGATGATTTCTTGAGATTTATGATATTTCTGGATTTCGGGGAAAGCCGCAAAACTTTCAACTTATGATCTTTTAAAATATAAAATGTTGCGGTTTTCTAGTGATGTAAAGTGTCGTCCACCATGAGTTTGCTGTGGTTTTGGAGATCCGTGTCGAGGAGTGGAGGAACCGTCACGGGTACATGGTGGGCCCGGTATGGTACCTCGGGGCAAGAGGAATGCGGTGTTGACGTTGAGCCTGGCTGGGGAGCACTACCTACCGGTGATATTACCCGACGCGTCGGATATCCGGAGGATACCGTCGTGGTCTTGAGATGGATGGTAGGGGCCGGTCCGGACTGACGGCGCCCTAGATATTGAGCTTGAGACATTGATATTTCGAGACAGTGAGATTTATGTTTTGTGTCGTTGCTAGACACTGTTGATACTGATTTCATTATGATACCTCAGTTTAAAAATACAAAGGAAATCTTACTAATTTATGAAAACAGTTTCTTCATTTACATGTATTCTGTTTCATGCATTCATACCTCATTCATATGATATATTGCTACCTGAGGCACTGACACGGGTACATGAAATTATACTCGGGTTAGATATTACCCTAGTCATTGTTATAGGCTGCCTGTTATACTTATATTTGAGGATATATTATGATCATTGACCTAGGTTGCGTTATTTATGCGATTTCTGTGCGTAGATGTTTTTCTATTCACGAGTTGGCAACTCACCCCCGTTGTGCCCCAGTTTCTTGCAGATTTGCCGTACAGGTTTCATTACGGCTTGCGGGCTCAGTTTCATTCGGGTGATTTGCTAGTAGGTGGTTTTACTTGTATCATACCCCCATTATATATCTTGTATATCATTATTCTGTTGTATCTAGAAGTTCCATCAACCAAACATGTATCTATTGAGATAGAGACCAGTGTTGTTTATTCTTTCGACCTTAGAGTCGCTCGTTATATTTCTGGTGGTTTTGAGTTCCCTTTTGAGTTTTTGATCCTCGCCGTTGGCGTTGTATATTATATTGCTTGTGTGGTTGTGACCGTCGATTGACGAAGAGCTAGCTCCCGCTTGGGGATGCCTTTTTTCTTGATTTCGTATACTATTCATGTTGTATCCCGTTTGGGGGCCAGTATTTACAAAGGAGACTCTGCCGAAATTTTCAGTAAATTTTTGATGTTTTAAAAAAAACCGCATAATTCGGCTTATGCTATTGAAATTACTTGTTTTAAGTTGGTTTTTCCTGCACTCTACTACTTTTCTTGGTTTGGATTTCTTGGTTTTCGGTTTACTTAGATTACATACGCCTCGAGACGTTCGTAGTTTAAGTGCCGGTCATGTTCCGTACTTTCGGGTCGTGACAAAGTTGGTATCAGAGCGTTAGGTTTTAACCTTCGGAGCGTAGGATGACCCTTGGTTGATGGAATAGGTGACTAAAGTAGAGTGACGTACCGTTGGTATGTTCCGCGGCATATTTACGACACGCCACTCCACTTATGAAGCCTTAGGATGTACATTTCCTTGTTCAGTATTATATTCCTTCCTGATCCAGCCTCATCAGTACCAGTTATGGTTTTTCTGCCACGATTATGGGCAGGGAGAGCTACGGCTAGAGTTGCGGTCAGCACAAGCTCGTCACGAACGAGGACTGACCAGGGCGAAATTCCGGCGACACACGATTGCAGAGATGTGTCTTTTTACTGTGTTTCCGCGCCGCGAGCGTTTGGCGGATCGCCTTTATGAGGTTACTCGGATGTGCCGATCGACACTAGAGGATTGAGCCACTGACAGAGGCCAGCCAGATTTTGATGACCGTTGTTGTGTTGCTTACTCCTGATGATTGAGGCACTGTTCAGCGTGCAGACGAGCGAGCCAGTTGTTGCTGCGAGCGACGAGATATCGCCCCATATGTTGGAACTATGGCGGGGCGAGTTATACGAATAGATGATAGAAGGTCGCTAGTCACCCGATGATGAATGACTAGGACAGGTGGTTCGTTCGCTTACCCCGATGCGAGGTCATCAGATAGATTGATTCCACCTGGAGACGATTTCATGCGGAGACGTTGAGAGTCGACAGAGATGATCGAATGTCAGAAACCTATTATTCCATGTTTAAAGTAGTCGGAAAGACATGCAGGCAATTTTATGGTCCCTCTAGAAGAATGAAACCCTAACTCGACTTAATGACCGTGTGAAACCCTTTGAACCTTCGGGTTTGCGGCAGTTCTACGGCGCCATTAGTGAGGCTTGGGTTTGCCCTTCTACGGCTGGACCACCGATGCTGTGGTATGTACTCGATACTATTAAACTGTGCCCAAGAGGTTGAGCTCTTGGGGGATTATGAGGTTTGACGACTCGGTCGGATGGCTCGACTTAATTCGGATGCTAGGTGGTGAGATGCATTTCTTGGGGGACTCCAGATACGAGGATAGCCGTTGGAGCTCAGTCCATATAGCCATGATGGGACGATTCCGAAGCAGTCGACATTAGAGAAAGTGGAGTAAAGAGGTCCGTACAAGATCTGGATAAGACGACGTTCCACTCCGCCGACATCAGAGATGCGATACGCATGCCGAGGCAGAGTACTGGATATACCTTCCAGAAGGAGTCGCGATGGGTATGCAGCCGTTCCGGAGCAAGATGCAGATATAGGAAAGGACAATGACTTCCGGACAGTTGGCAGAGACGAGACATGGAAGAGACCGTGAGCAGGATTCCTTCCAGGACACTGCTGCAATGATACTTGCACCCAGGATCAGATGTGTCACGTACATTCAGAGAGCCAGAGGCCGACGCCAGTGATATGCTGTCTTACGAGTGGTCGCGATGATTGACCAAGAGATGACCAGAGGAGTGCCAGAATGGGATCATCCCCGTTAGCACACCTGACAGGGCCGATGAGCCGATGGACCGAGAGATTGGTAATTCACAGTGGAGATCTTGACCCAGGAGTGGTCATTGTTACGCACACCAGCAGGCCAGAGTCCATGATCATCGACGAGACGTCCCACTAGTGACCGCGACAGTTGGCCCGAGATTCTTAGAGGATGCACTTGAGCGGTACTATTCCGCCATTATTGATTACGATGTTTTGGGTGATTTATTCGTATGATTTGATTTTGATGATTGAGGATTTATGATCTTTGCACAGTGTTGCACTTGATATCGTTTTCGTTCTTTAGTTTCACATGTTTGTGATTTTACGGTTTTAAACAGTTGAGTTGGTTTTGTGCGTATGCATGCACACGATTTCGTTCCTGCACTCGGTATAGTTTATATATGCTTGCAGTGCAGTGATACGCCTTTTGTGCACTTAGATGCACTGGACTTTGATTTTGATTGTGATACTCGATATTTGTTTTGTGCACCTTGTGCACCTGATTGCTTTTGCGCACGTTCGGCGCTTGATATTGGATTTCATGATTTCATGCACGATAGATGCACCTGATTTTGCTGTCAGGCACACATGTTGCCTACGACAGATGTTTCGTGCACACCTGATGCACTTAGATGTTGTTTCTGTGCGCATGTATGGCACATTCATGGATTTTGATTTCCGTGCGCACCAGACGCACGTAGCATTCATGTGCATATTTTGGGGACTGATTTCGTATAGAGCAGTACGTTTTTATGATATTGCTATGTGTTTTCGTACTGAGCAGGACTAGTCAGAGGACAGTACCTGAATATATTTTGCATGCATTGATAGTTATTGAAGGGATTTCCAAAAAAAAAAAAGCGAGCTATAGCCTCAGTATTTACCTACGTGTCTGATATGACACGAAATGTTTAAAACAAGGAGACCCTTCTAAATTGTTTCCAAAACGGCGGAACGTACATTTCAAACAAAGGTATATATGTAGAGATTAATGGAGGAAAGAGGCCATAGGAGGGAATTCCCTCCTATGGCGTCGAAAAAATACCCCCTCCATCAATTTTTCCGACGATCGGCCCCCATCATCTTCATCGTCATCATTTAAGATGTGGGTACACCAAATTTCATGTGATTCTACAACTTTTTCACCGTTGATTTAGTGGGTTCAAAATTAACGGTTTACCGACAATAGAACTTTTTACATTGCTAAATCAACGGTGAAAAAGTTGTAGAATCACATGAAATTTGGTCTACCCACATCTTAAATGATAACGATGAAGATGATGGGGGCCGATCGTCGGAAAAATTGGCGGAGGGGGTATTTTTTCGACGCCATAGGAGGGAATTCCCTCCTATGGCATCTTTTCTCCATTATTCTCATATATGTATATAGTTATTTGCTTATGTTAGACGTCCGCCACTGTGCAGTGTTATACGCGTGCACAGCGACATAAAGAGATTTGGCATGCATTTCCTTCAGATACTTACATATATAGATTCGATATTTACAGTTATAGTTTCGAGTTATGTCATATTGGTTTTGATTTGGATTTGGCATTGATGTCTTCTCCACGACTCCGATGATCGCGGAATGCTTGACGGAGTTTTGATTTGAGTTATATACTCATTTTTCAAGCGCATGCGATGCGCTACGATTTGTTTTATGTATTTACAATTTCGGAGCCCCGACGACTTGCTGGTTTTTCTTAGATGTTTTAGTAATTGGGGGAGTTTGAATTTAAATTCGGGGACCGAATTTCTTTAAGGGGGGAAGATTGTAGCGTTTTGAAAATCGTTTCGGTGAAATTTCGAAAAAAATCGGTAAAATAAGGGGGTTTTCTGTAAAAAGTCAAAATACAAATATCTTATTATAAAAATTAAATATACATATTCTAGCTATGTAATTGCTATTATTTAGTGTTTATTGAGCCACTGGTGAAATTTCAAATTTTCTGAAAAAAATATTATTTTATTATTATTTAAGCCGTCACTAATACATTTAATTAGGGAAAATTACAAATTGGAATGAGTTGAAACAAATTTTGTGCATCATAAAACATTAAATAAAATTTTATCATGTGGTTTTTGGAACGAAATCATTTGCCAAAACGGTTTGGAAATTATTGAAGAAAAAAGGCTTTTTTTTAGCGTAAATGGATGTTTGGGGTATTGTATTTATCATTTTTCATCACCCCACACCCGTACCCACACCCACACACCCCCACTTACTCCCCCCCATGGCTGAATTCAGCAGCCCTCTCTCTTGTCCCCATTTGGTTTTCAAAGGAAAAGAAATAAAAGAAAAGAATAGAAAATGGATAAAGTAGTTAGACTTTTGACTTTGCTTGACCTTGACTTTGTCCCCCCCCCCCATTTTCTCTACCTCCCTCTCTCTCCTCACACCTATTTCTGGCCGAAATTCCCTGCATCCCACAGCAGCAGCCCCCCCTCCAATTTCCCCTCTCTTTTCTCTTCAAAACTTCATGAAAAATTGCTTCTAAATCCATCAAAAAAATCCCAAAACCCAAATCCGACTCCTACCCATTTTAGCTTAGCCCGTATAGCATGGATCCTTGTGAAAAGAGAGCATTTTGGGAGGCCATGGATGCTTGTGGACCTTCATATATTTTTGGGTATAATTCTAAAACTTTTTGCTTAAATTGTTACTTGTTTCTTAAAGCTAATTTAAATTAAGTGTTAACTTGGATATGTGAGTTTAATTGCAAGTTTTGGATTTCAAGTTAGGGTTTGTTGTGGAAATGAGTTGTGTTTGATTGTGCATGGTTTAGTGAAGTGGTTTAACATAATTAGTTTTGTAGAAAACTAATCTAGTTGTTAATTACAAGTTGTTACTTGAAAAATTGTGTTAATTTGCTAATTGCTTACTAGGTTTTTGAAATTTGTTAAATTCTTGGGATTAAAAATGTGATTAGGGTTTTCTTGGCTTCATTAACTTTATTAAGTGTGGTTTAATGCTTTGGATCATGCAAATCTAAGCTATTGTAGTTTGTGCATTTTTGCTTTGAAATTGTTAAAAAAGGGTATTTTTGTAAACTAGAATATTAGGATTTTTGGAATTTAATGAGATTAAATTCCGGAAATTGTTTATACGACTTATTTAAGATATTTAATAAGTATATTGGCCGCTACTTTCAGTTAAACATCATGTTTTGTACAAAAACGGCGAATTGTGCTTGCTAGATTTTCGGAAAAATGACTTTTTAAGTGAAAATGGGGTTTTTGTGAGTTTTAACCTAGTTTATATTAAAATTAGTGTTCGTGAATGTGCAAATGAGTGTGATTGGATTTTTCTCGATGGTTTGACGTTTGTACATCGACATCGAGGGTTGGTTTTACTATTCTTGCATGCGTAGGCGATAGGTTTGGACCTATGCATGATACGCGTGCCGATTTGGTTTTCGTATGCCGTTTCGATCTCGAATTTAGTTTTAATGCGATATGGTGCGTTATGATATGCAGGTACCCCCACGTGGACTTCGAGACGACAAGCAAACGCGTGGCGACGTCGGCACCGGCGAGCGAGGACCAGGTGAGTAGATTTATATCTACGGGGAGAAGTCGGGTGGATGGCGTATAGCACCCCCGCAGTTCGTGGTGATGTATACGAATACGTATACACACATATATATATATTTTGACTATAATTTGTTTGATATTATCGATGATATAGATATTTGGTGTTCTTGGATGATTTAGTGTCGCGAAACCCTAGAGTAGTGGTCGCACCACACATGCACACACACACCCATACTCGCATACTTTCTTCTTTCATTTGCGCTTATACGGGATTATATAGTTATGTGTTCACATGTGTATGGGACTATGTGTTCACATACGGTTTGAGGGTGATAGTACTTGAGATTTATGATGAGTCGATGAGATTCGAATTGAGGCCGTGAGATCGGTGATATAGCAGGGTTCGTATTTTAGATACGACATGACGTTGTAGCGGGTCCTTGACGTAGTGTTTCACACACGTCCATGCATACGTAGGCGGTATCAGTATGGTACTAGACGTAGATCAGTACCCCGATCATGATATTTGATAAAGAGGATACCAGGTGAATAGTATGATGAATGTGATATTGACCCGTACCCAGATTGGGATGCCGTACGACGGATTTACGTACGAGCTATATTGATGATTGATCCGCACTCTTGACTTGGGATGCCTGATTATAGATATGGTATCGGATATGATATTATTGAGGCGAGATCACCGACTATACATATACAGGTATGTATATGTATCAACTCAGATGATAGGCGGTTTCCTTACCTGTAGTTCAGCTTGTAGTTCAGCCGTATAGTTTAGTGTAGTTGTTAGATTAGATTAGACTTCTTACCTATTTAAAAAACTAACGAATCGTGGGCATTTTTTAAAGACAGCTCAAGGGAATCTACGGATATTTCAAAAACGACGTATCTTTTCATAAAAACACCGTAGCCCCTATTTTCAAAACCCCATGATTCGTGTTATTTCAAAAGGCACCATTCGTAGGACTTATATTAGATTATTGCAGATTAGTTATCGTTGTGTCTAGTATTCAGCTCCCGCACATTATTGCTGTTCGCTCTGCCTCGCATATTTATTTTGCTGCATATTCCATTATTGATATCATGCTGTTAGGACACCAGCACCATTACCGATGATGCGTATGTACCACGTACACCTACTTGCCGGCTCACACACATCTTCATCGGTAATTGCCATGTCACGTACACTTTAGAGAATATAATTGCTTGACTTAGATTGTTAGCTAGTAGTTTTGACATGATATTAGTGTACTTCCCTTATATGCCATATTAGACATTGTAGTTATTACCTACCACTTCATGCATACAGTTATTCAGTTGTTCATGCCTAGTTCTTTATCATTGACATATGCACTTGTGATGATTTCTTGAGATTTATGATATTTCTGGATTTCGGGGAAAGCCGCAAAACTTTCAACTTATGATCTTTTAAAATATAAAATGTTGCGGTTTTCTAGTGATGTAAAGTGTCGTCCACCATGAGTTTGCTGTGGTTTTGGAGATCCGTGTCGAGGAGTGGAGGAACCGTCACGGGTACATGGTGGGCCCGATATGGTACCCCGGGGCAAGAGGAATGTGGTGTTGACGTTGAGCCTGGCTGGGGAGCACTACCTACCGGTGATATTACCCGACGCGTCGGATATCCGGAGGATACCGTCGTGGTCTTGAGATGGATGGTAGGGGCCGGTCCGGATTGACGGCGCCCTAGATATTGAGCTTGAGACATTGATATTTCGAGACAGTGAGATTTATGTATTGTGTCGATGCTAGACACTGTTGATACTGATTTCATTATGATACCTCAGTTTAAAAATACGAAGGAAATCTCACTAATTTATGAAAACAGTTTCTTCATTTACATGTATTCTGTTTCATGCATTCATACCTCATTCATATGATATATTGCTACCTGAGGCACTGACACGGGCACATGAAATTATACTCGGGTTAGATATTACCCTAGTCATTGTTATAGGCTGCCTGTTATACTTATATTTGAGGATATATTATGATCATTGACCTAGGTTGCGTTATTTATGCGATTTCTGTGCGTAGATGTTTTTCTATTCACGAGTTTGCAACTCACCCCCGTTGTGCCCCAGTTTCTTGCAGATTTGCCGTACAGGTTTCATTACGGCTTGCGGGCTCAGTTTCATTCGGGTGATTTGCTAGTAGGTGGGTTTACTTGTATCATACCCCCATTATATATCTTGTATATCATTATTCTGTTGTATCTAGAAGTTCCATCAACCAAACATGTATCTATTGAGATAGAGACCAGTGTTGTTTATTCTTTCGACCTTAGAGTCGCTCGTTATATTTCTGGTGGTTTTGAGTTCCCATTTGAGTTTTTGATCCTCGCCGTTGTCGTTGTATATTATATTGCTTGTGTGGTTGTGACCGTCGATTGACGAAGAGCTAGCTCCCGCTTGGGGATGCCTTTTTCTTGATTTCGGATACTATTCATGTTGTATCCCGTTTGGGGGCCAGTATTTACAAAGGAGACTCTGCCGAAATTTTCAGTAAATTTTTGATGTTTTAAAAAAAACGGCATAATTCGGCTTATGCTATTGAAATTACTTGTTTTAAGTTGGTTTTTCCTGCACTCTACTACTTTTCTTGGTTTGGATTTCTGGGTTTTCGGTTTACTTAGATTACATACGCCTCGAGACGTTCGTAGTTTAAGTGCCGGTCATGTTCCGTACTTTTAGGTCGTGACAAGAGGGGTTGGTCCTCGTACTATATTTGGTTTACTTATTGTAAGTCTACGCTAGCGCCCCGGCAGTCTACAGACGCCAAATGCGGAACAAAAACTTTTAAACTGGCGCTTACGTATACTTTAACCCGGATCTGCCATTATTGCTAAACTAACATACTGTAAAGAGTGTAGGAAGATTGTACCGAACGATCCGAGTCCTTCGTTCTTCAACCATCATCCCACGCTCCGTTGCGGCTGCTCCGATCTCGTCGATCTCCGATCTCCTCGTCGAGGTGGCACCACATGATCGGTTCTTTAAACGGGCTCCCGCCTCTGACTCGAGGCAACTCGATCGTCAAGTTTGCTAAAAGAGACGACCAAGATTGATGTAGAGAATGAGTAGATGACTTTGTCTCACTTCGTCCAAGTCCGTGGACGATCGGTTAATGAAGTTGCCGAGGGAATCGGGTGATGGAATGAAATGAGCTGTGAATTCCATACACCCCAAAAATCTATCATAATCTTTTCAAGAATGAATCAAGTCACCAAATGAGAGAGGGGAGGGGCCTTTCTTATAAAGAGAAGGAGGAGGGTGAGTGTAGGAGCAAGAGAGTAACCTTAAGCAAAAGCTTCTCACTCAAAAAATATCCTAATCTTAACAAAACTCATTAATGAAAACAATGAGTCATAAAGATGCAATGAATCTAAACCCTTAGTCACCAAAAGCATTAATGACACCATTAATGCACTAATGACTCACTAGCCTCATCATCACTTCTAGAAGCTTCTAGAATGATGACTCACCTCAACAGAAGAAAAGATAAATCCGTCTTTAACCGAATGTTAAAAGACGGCTGATAGAAAACTGGAAACTGGCAACTTCCAAAAGTGATCCTGAAACAACTTTCAGGATAACCCCGAAACTGTATAAATATACCCGCATTTGTATTACGACCGAATACAAATGCAACTGAGACAAAGATATTATACCTACTCAATATAATACTCGGATCCGGCTTAAACCAAAGCCGACCTGTATTATCTGCCCGAAAAATAACACGTGCGTAAAAGCACGTGCATTCTCCGAACCCTGCCATAAAACCATACGGCCTCTACAACGTTTCGCCCGAACTTGGGAAACTGTCTGTGGGGGACTCTAATGACTCGTCAGTACCCTGGCAGTGGGTTTAACCACAAACCGTCAGCGGCACTAGCTATGCGTAACGGCTTCCCATGGACTGACCTCAAGGGTGGCCGAGAAGCGAACTCAAGGGAGACCGATGAGCGAACTCCTCCGAAAACCCTACTGAGCCTAACAGTGACAATGTATATACAGTCCGGTCCGTTCATCAATGAGTATCGCATATCTGCCTAGGGGGCTAGCAACGTCAGACCCCCAATAGCAGTATAAGTCGTGTCGGAGTGAAGCCTCAATACACCCTGAGATACTACTGGAGTACCTACCAGTAAATCTCCTACCATGGCCATGGATTTGTGTAATGGCTCTCCTAGACACAGCACGACCTCGCCCCCAATACCGGGAGAGACGAATCCCCTGCCGATCCGCTCACGTGCCTCCATATGGCTCGGGACTGTACCCAAAAGCTACCTGTTTGCACGACTCCTTTGAGCCGTGGTAGGGTAGAAATCAAAGCACAGTGGGAACTCACACGAGACAAATGACGACCTTAGGTCGATGAACTAACCTGTACACATGTCACCAGGGAACTGCTATCTGACGGTAGATATAATACTAACTAGCAGATTCCCGGCGAGTCCTGTCCGGTTTACTCATAACCCAATGAGCACCTGTATACATCTTAGGTGATCCAACTGACACCAGTGGCTTGTGAGACCGGCCACCGCCCCTCGTCGGGGTCTCGACTGTACACACTAGTCTACTCCGGAGTATCGATGCACTGTCTCGAAACTCCCACGACTAGGGACCACAATTAAGGATATGCATATAAACTACCCAACTCTCACGTATATGATCGCCATTATACTGTTGGTAGTAAAGCAAGATCCTAAGGGCTCTATCAAAGTGTAACATGCAATCAGTCACCTGAACATGTACACGACTGATAAAGGCAAACCAGATAGCATACTATCATTTCGAGTAAGACTGTGCTACCGGGATAGGTCCTCCGCAATCATTGCAATCACGTACCTGCGATCCAATAATTGACTATGAGGGCACTATCTCCAACAATCTCCCACTTGCACTCAAGGGTAATATTGCGATGTCGACTACTCACAGCCCGTGTGAAACCGAACATCCAACTCCTCTACTAATCAGTTTCACAAAGTCCGTTTGTAAAACTATTGTGTTCGAGAAATAGCCTCAGTGAGTGGATCCGCCTAGAAGTATCTTTCTATATCTCTCTTAATCTCAAGTTCGCGGAGAAAACCATCTCCCGAATTGAGTAATACCTGTCTTAGAATATGTCTGGATATCTGATGGGACCTCGTTCATAAATGAACTCCATATCCAAACTTCTTAGACTGAATCGATCACTGAACCTAATCAGTATCGGGCACCTTGCTTCCCACAGTATCCTCTTGGACCACCTGTCCATAATACTGTCCCTCTTCGTCAGAGGGAAAAACTAAAACTCTGACAATCTCTCTGTCAACCATGTCACCTTTGAAGCTTGGAATGATAACCGTCTCCCGAAGGAGGCTGCCGTCATCAAATCCGTAGAACATGTACTTATGTTCTAAAACTGCTTCCTTATATTTCTCCAGGATTGGATTAATACAAACTTATTGCATCTAGTGCAAAACCAACATTTGGTGTGGTACTTGACATCTCATGATTGACTCAATTGCCTAAGCAAGTGATCTGCCAATCATGCACATCCCTCTCCCCTTTAGTCTGTAAGATACCTTTAGAGAGGGTGACTCCATCACCTGCAGGTACACCACCATGCTAGGAGTCAACTATTCCAAAAACCATTAGAATATCTGTCAAAGTACCCACATTGGGAAACTACCCAAATCCAGATCTAAAACCATAGATCTAGAAACCAGAATGTCAAATATTATATCCATATCCTGTCTGGAGAAACAACTGTGTGACGACCACAGTACAACCGATCGTAGTATAGGAATTTTACTTCCTACTCTGTGTATGTCATCCAGATACCATGATATCACACCCTACTACCTTCTTAACAGATCCATCCCCTATTCTGATTGAAGTCAAAACCATGACTGTCACATCAAAATTAGATGATCTTTCTCCGCTATAACTGCTCAAGTCTATAAATAGATATAAGCTACTTGCCCACTATGCTTCCGTTGCTCCCACTGACTACGACAACCCTCCTACCGGGTCTCATATCCTGGAACAACAGTAGTGTCAAGTCTGGGTAGATAAGAACCTCCCTGTCACCGTCTCTGAGGCTACCGAAGTACCTCTCGGGCGTCTGAGGTTACCTACCATACCTGCGGAGTGGCTATTGGAATGTCAAACCTGATTGAATGTATAGGTCCTATTAAATTTTCCGTAATCGTTCGCGGTTCTGGAATCACTTCCAGTTCTACCATACTCCCACTACTGTTTTCTGAAAAAGATCCATTTTACTAAAACTGTGGCGATTCAAGAACAATATCACTATTGATCTTCCAAATGGTAGAATATCAACCCTCGTCATAGCCAGGGTCAACCCACAAACAGCCATTACAGAAACGTGCCCTGAGTTATCCAGAGTCTGGTTTTAATCATAAGCTGGACAACTCCCGATACCTTAACATCTTTTAAGGTACGAACTATTCTATATCCAATATAGAAACTTTGGCACTTATTTAATTGGAACCATATTCAATCCATGCAGCTGTCTCCAGTGCATATCAACTTAATGGAAAGAGGCTAATCAGCATTGCTCAACTTAGGAATCCATCCAATTATGAGTAACCTGAAAGAGAAACACGTTTCTCAAAACCATCACTATCATCTGAATACCAATCACAAGAATCTACATCTTCGATCTCTTTGAAGAATCCCGATACTTGTGATACCTGGTTCTCTACTTTATTCTTATACCCACAACTTCTCAAAACTTAGACCTTGTATTTCTACGAAACACTCGTCTAAATACTAGAGAAGTTATAAGTAAACAGAACATAGTACGAGGACCTACCCCTTTGTCCTGATGGACACTGGACAACATACAATACTCTGTATAAGTCCGCTGAGTTGAACAACTCAAAACCTGTGCGTTGTAGGTGGAAAACTGTACCCTGGCGATTTCCTCAAATATCACCAATTACAACGAATTCCGATATAATGAGGATAATCACCTAATTCCCAATATCTTACTCCCACTCATCATCTGTAAAACCATACAGATATGAGAATGAAACCTGGTAAATACATACCCTTGGAGTAAGTGTCTAATCGGGAAAACAGTTTTTCTTTTAACAATGCACTGAAACATGAAAAATGTTTCGTAGGGGTATCCTGGTATTCATAGCAATGCCTCTTTCATAATCCAATTCATGACTTCAACCGTATATTTTATTGCCATCTCTCCAAATCCCTTTATTTGTCTTTAGTCGTTACCTTCTGTACACCATCGTTAGGCTAAATGGTTTTCTTCCTTCCCTACCGTTCGGCACCAGCCTATGGTTTGGAAGAAGACTATCCAGTAAGCATAATAGGTGTACCCTTCTAAACCAAGGAGTACTCGCAACTGAGAGAAGGTGATGATAAAAGACAACTGAATAATACCTTATTCTTTTAAAGGTGAAATAGGAGCGACGATGAAGTACGCGGTTTTGGTCGTGAATGATATCAGTCGCAATTTACTTTGCCCTCTTTCTAATCCCTTTATTTTGTCTTTACATATTACCTTCTGCACACCCTACTTATGCTAATTGGTTTTCTTCATTCCCTACCTTTCGGCACCAGCCTATGGTTTGGAATAAGACTATCCAATAGGCGTAATAGGTGTACTCTCCTAAACCAAGGAGCTCTCGCAACCTGAGAGAAGGTGATAATAAAAGACAACTGAATAAACCAATTCTATTTCTCCTGAACCTGGATCCATCCCCGAAGAAGACCCTTCGAGTTCGTATATAACCATACGATGGATCTATCCAATGGAAGTGGATATCCGTAGTAATACGGGTGTTCTGAGAAAATGCAAAGGGTAAAAGAAGGAGTGGCAATGACTTATGCAACTCAGACAATCCAAAAGCCAGTATTTTAAGAAGGTTCGGTCAACTTGGTCACTGAGTCATAGTCAAGGGTCGGTCAAAGGTCGCTGCCAAAGAGAGAGAGAGAAAAGAAACACTCTGCGTGCACTCTAACTTAGATCAGAATGGTCATCACTTTATCTAATCCGGAAACCTCCCACTGTCCTGTCAAATTCTCCTCCAAACCTAAAGAAGAATCAATCGGGATCACCCGAAGAGTAAACCAACACATCAGTGGGAATCGGGATCCAACTGTCATCGCATGATAACGTGATGGAATGCATCCACGTTACTCATACTCCAGATGGTATGCGCATACTTGGCAAGTTTCAGTTTCTTTAGAAACTCCCGATATGATTTATGCCCCATGCTCTTATGACCTTGACGTATGCCAACAAATCATAAGTCACATGTCAAGTTCTGCCCGTCATTATCTTGTTAATTTGAACCCACCCGTACATACCCTTGACGTATGCCAACAAGGTAATACGACTGTCCCAAACCAACTCATCTATCTATGCAACAAATGAATACCCAGCAGCTACCAAACACTATGCCTTGACGTATGCCTACAAACATAGCTTGAATACTACTGACCATCCATAAGAAACGACGGAGGGCTACGGCTGGTTTTGGCGAAAAACCTTTAGCGTAGTGAACTTGATATCGCTGAAGGAACCTGATAGCTTTTTAAAATATAGTGGCGAAAACCTTTTGCTAAAGAGATCACTCCCGGTAAAGGGATCTCGGCTCTTTCCTCGTGGAATTAGGTGCAGGATATTCCACTGAATACCGCTATGCAAAGCAACTTGTAATCGACTATAGTGAAGTTATTACCCTGACGCAAACTTCTGTCCAAGGGGTCGGTCCCGGTGAAGGGATATCGGCCCTTGCCTCGTCGAATGAGGTGCAGGATATTCCACTGAATACCGCTATGCATAACAAAAGGAAACGTCTTTGTAACAACACTTTTTAAATTGTTCCAACAACTGAATACAGGTTTGTTTTACTTTGCATTGATCAGAATCAACGCAGTCCCATCAATCAATCACACCAGAAAAGAACGAATATAAAATGTACGTATATGCCATCCGCATTCGTCACTGGGTCCCGTCATCACCCGTTAGGTTACTTAACTAACGACAGAGCGGGGACTGGACTAGCGCGGGTGTAAAACATATACAACATCTAATAGTATATAAACCAATATACATAATCGCTCCAGGCGTGATAGTATGCAACATTACAGAAAAGTAATAAGCATCACAGAACAATACAGATAATCTGGGATCCCCGAGTTTCACAGAGCCGCTGCTGAAACTCGACGTTCCCCTGTCGTGTGGATAGCCTGTACAATGAAACCTAGACCCCTACGGGTGCGGCAAGTTACCCGCCAAAACCTGAAGCGAGGTAGTCCCCACAGCATAGTGAATGGAACACCCGGCACTTCACGGAATCCGGTAAATTGAGCACCCCTCCTTGGGTCAACCTGTACCCCCTACGAGTGCGGCGAATAGTCTGCCAATTCTGAAGTGGGGCCCCTCTGCCTCTCAAAGCCATGAGATGCGGACCCGTTGCCCTCCCGAACCCGGCTATCCGTGCACTCCGTCGCGGGGCAAAACCTAGTACAGTAATGTAAAATAGTACAATAGGTACATCGACCGCAACCTGGTCGTACCCCAAAAGAATATTATACAACAGGCAGTGACGGCTGTCCACAAGTTGGACGCTCGCCCCGCAATATCAAATGTACAAATAAACACAAACTGTACTACCATTGCACACTGCTATCCACCACGACAAATCCGCAACAATACAGCACAACACAGAACATCAACGCGAATGTCATGTTCGCAAACCCGTCTAAAAGAACTATAGCAATCAAACGCGGTTTACCGATCAAATGACATTCCCGGTCGGAGATATAATGTAAGCACTGTAAACTAACGTGTTTAAATTTCGATCGACCAAATATCAAAAAAAATGGGCCCCACGACTTACTGGTGAACAGTAACAAAACTGGGCGCAATTGATATATACCAAAAATCACAAAATCCAACAGAGAAGAAACTGACAAAATTTGATGCATTGATTCCCTAGGATGGTCGCGGATGCGCGGCCAAACCATGGGTTTGGCCGCGTTTCCGCGGCTCATTAGAGGAATCAGATGCTCAAATTTCGTCGTGATTCTTAGAAATCCCTGCACGGATTTTTAAGACATGCAGAATTCATTTTTGAGACCGTTTAAAATTAACAGAAACTGTCGAGCTAGGATTTTGCCGTTTTTGATTTTCGGTTCGATCGATGTTTTGAACGCGTTAGCACAAGTTAGCATAGCAAAATGGTGAGGCTCTGATACCACTGTAAGTCTACGCTAGCGCCCCGGCAGTCTACAGACGCCAAATGCGGAACAAAAACTTTTAAACTGGCGCTATCGTATACTTTAACCCGGATCTGCCATTATTGCTAAACTAACATACTGTAAAGAGTGTAGGAAGATTGTACCGAACGATCCGAGTCCTTCGTTCTTCAACCATCATCCCACGCTCCGTTGCGGCTGCTCCGATCTCGTCGATCTCCGATCTCCTCGTCGAGGTGGCACCACATGATCGGTTCTTTAAACGGGCTCCCGCCTCTGACTCGAGGCAACTCGATCGTCAAGTTTGCTAAAAGAGACGACCAAGATTGATGTAGAGAATGAGTAGATGACTTTGTCTCACTTCGTCCAAGTCCGTGGACGATCGGTTAATGAAGTTGCCGAGGGAATCGGGTGATGGAATGAAATGAGCTGTGAATTCCATACACCCCAAAAATCTATCATAATCTTTTCAAGAATGAATCAAGTCACCAAATGAGAGAGGGGAGGGGCCTTTCTTATAAAGAGAAGGAGGAGGGTGAGTGTAGGAGCAAGAGAGTAACCTTAAGCAAAAGCTTCTCACTCAAAAAATATCCTAAGCTTAACAAAACTCATTAATGAAAACAATGAGTCATAAAGATGCAATGAATCTAAACCCTTAGTCACCAAAAGCATTAATGACACCATTAATGCACTAATGACTCACTAGCCTCATCATCACTTCTAGAAGCTTCTAGAATGATGACTCACCTCAACAGAAGAAAAGATAAATCCGTCTTTAACCGAATGTTAAAAGACGGCTGATAGAAAACTGGAAACTGGCAACTTCCAAAAGTGATCCTGAAACAACTTTCAGGATAACCCCGAAACTGTATAAATATACCCGCATTTGTATTACGACCGAATACAAATGCAACTGAGACAAAGATATTATACCTACTCAATATAATACTCGGATCCGGCTTAAACCAAACCCGACCAGTATTATCTGCCCGAAAAATAACACGTGCGTAAACGCACGTGCATTCTCCGAACCCTGCCATAAAACCATACGGCCTCTACAACGTTTCGCCCGAACTTGGGAAACTGTCTGTAGGGGACTCTAATGACTCGTCAGTACCGTGGCAGTGGGTTTAACCACAAACCGTCAGCGGCACTAGCTATGCGTAACGGCTGCCCATGGACTGACCTCAAGGGTGGCCGAGGAGCGAACTCAAGGGAGACCGATGAGCGAACTCCTCCGAAAACCCTACTGAGCCTAACAGTGACAATGTATATACAGTCCGGTCCGTTCGTCAATGAGTATCGCATATCTGCCTAGGGGGCTAGCAACGTCAGACCCCCAATAGCAGTATAAGTCGTGTCGGAGTGAAGCCTCAATACACCCTGAGATACTACTGGAGTACCTACCAGTAAATCTCCTACCATGGCCATGGATTTGTGTAATGGCTCTCCTAGACACAGCACGACCTCGCCCCCAATACCGGGAGAGACGAATCCCCTGCCGATCCGCTCACGTGCCTCCATATGGCTCGGGACTGTACCCAAAAGCTACCTGTTTGCACGACTCCTTTGAGCCGTGGTAGGGTAGAAATCAAAGCACAGTGGGAACTCACACGAGACAAATGACGACCTCAGGTCGATGAACTAACCTGTACACATGTCACCAGGGAACTGCTATCTGACGATAGATATAATACTAACTAGCAGATTCCCGGCGAGTCCTGTCCGGTGTACTCATAACCCAATGAGCACCTGTATACATCTTAGGTGATCCAACTGACACCAGTGGCTTGTGAGACCGGCCACCGCCCCTCGTCGGGGTCTCGACTGTACACACTAGTCTACTCCGGAGTATCGATGCCCTGTCTCGAAACTCCCATGACTAGGGACCACAATTAAGGATATGCATATAAACTACCCAACTCTCACGTATATGATCGCCATCATACTGTTGGTAGTAAAGCAAGATCCTAAGGGCTCTATCAAAGTGTAACATGCAATCAGTCACCTGAACATGTACACGACTGATAAAGGCAAACCAGATAGCATACTATCATCTCGAGTAAGACTGTGCTACCGGGATAGGTCCTCCGCAATCATTGCAATCACGTACCTGCGATCCAATAATTGACTATGAGGGCACTATCTCCAACACTTATGACTTCTCTAGTTTTAGACAAGTGTTTCGTGGAAACACAGGGTCCGAATTTTGAGAAGTTATAGGTATTTGAATAAAGTAGAGAACCAGGTATTGCAAGTATCGGGATTCTTCAAAGTGATCGAAGATGTAGATACTTGTGTATGGTGTTCAATTGATAGTAATGATTAAGAGAACTTGCTTCTCTTTCAGGTTACTCATAATTGGAAGCATTCCTAAGTTGAGTGACGCTGATCGGCCTTTTCCCATTTAGTTGACATGCACTGGAGACAGCTGCATGATTTGAATCTGGTTCAATTAAATCAGTGCCTCTGGTTCTATATTGGATATAGAACAGTTCACATCTTAACGATGTTAAGGTACGGGGAGTTGTCTGGTTTATGCTTAAAACCAGACTCTGGATAACTCAAGGCACGTTTCTGTAATGGCTGTTTGTGGGTTGACCCAGGCTATGACGAGGGTTGATTTTCTACCATAAGAAAGATCAATAGTGATATTGTTCTTGACTCGCCACAGTTTTAATAAAAATGGATTTTTTCAGAAAACAGTAGTGGGAGTATGGTAGAACTGGAAGTGATTCCAGAACCACAAACGATTACTGAAGATTTGATAAGGAACCTAAAGATTCAATCTGGTTTGACATTCCATTGGCCACTCCGCGGATATGGTGGGTAACCTCAGGCACCCGAGAGGTACTCCGGTATGCTCAAGGACGGTGGCAGGGAGGTTCTTGTTTACCCCCACTTGCCATTGCTGTTGTTCCAGGCTGCGAGACCCGGCAGGAGGATGAGTATAGCGTCGTTCTAAACTTGCTTTAGAAGTGTACGTGTATATGACTCTGGCAGAGGGTTGTCGTAGTCAGTGGGAGCAGCGGAAGCATTGGTGGACATCAGGCTTATGTCTACTTATAGACTAAAGCAGATATAGCGGAGATAGATCATCTATTTCTGATGTGACAGTCATAGGTTTGACTTCATCAGAATAGGGGATGGATCTGTTGAGAAGGTAGTAGGGTGTGATGTCCTGGTATTTGATGACATACACAGAGTAGGAAGTGATATTCCTATACTACGATCGGTTATACTTTGGTCGTCACACAGTAGTTTCTCCACATAGGATTTGGATATTATATCAGACATACTGGTTACTAGATCTATGGTTTTAGATCTAGATTTGGGTGGTTTCCCAATCTGGGTACTTTGACAACATTCTAAGAGTATTTAGAATGGACGACTCCTGGCACGGTAGTGTACCTGCAGGTAATGGAGTCACCCTCTCTAAAGGTGTTTTACAGACTAAAGGGGAGAGGGATGTTCATGATTGGCAGATCACTTGCTTAGGCAATTGAGTCAATCATGAGATGTCAAGTACCACACCAGATGTTGTTCTTGCAGTAGATGCAATAAGTTGACATTGATCCAATCCTGGAGAAACAGTCGGAGGCAGTTTTAGAACATAAGTTATGTTCAAGGGATTTGATAACGACAGCCTCATTCGAGAGACAGTTATCATTCCAGGCTTCCAAGGTGACCTGGACGACAAGGAGGTTGTCAGAGTTATAGTTTTTCCTTCTGATGAGGGGCAATATTTTGGAAAGGGGGTCCAAGGCAATACTGAGGGAGGCATGGCGCAGGATACTGATTAAGTTCAGTTGACGATACAGTCTAAGAAGTTTGGATTTGGAGTTCATTTATGAGCTAGGTCCCATCAGACATCCACACACATTCTATGACAGGTATTGCTCATTTCCGGAGATGGGTTTCTCCGCGAACTTGAGATATAGAGAGACATAGAAAGAAACATCTAAGTGGATCCACTCACTGAGGCTATTCCTTGAACGCAATAGTTTCGGAAACGAGCTTTGTGAGACTGACTAGTAGAGGAGTTGGGTGTTCGGTATCACACGGGCTGTGAGTATGCGACATCGCAATAATTAGCCTTGAGTGCAAGTGGGAGATTGTTGGAGATAGTGCCCTCAGAGTCAATGATTGGATCACCGGCACGTGATTGCAATGATTGAGGGAGGACCTATCCCGGTAGGACAGTCTTACTCAAGATGATAGTATGCTATATGGTTTACCTTTATCATCGTGTACTGCTTTAGGTGACATGACAGGTCACTATTGCACGTTGATAGAGCCCCTAGGATTCTTGCTTGACTGCCAGCAGTATGAGGGCGATCATATACGTGGGAGCTGGTAGTCTATAAGCATATCCTTAAATGGTCCCTAGTCGTGGGAGTTTCGAGACAGGGCATCGATACTCCAGAGTAGGCTAGTGTATACAGTCGAGACCCCGACGAGGGGCGGTGGCCGGTCTCACAAGCCACTGGTGTCAGTTGGTTCACCTAAGATGTATACAGGTGCTCATTGGGTTATGAGTACACCGGACAGGACTCGCCGGGAACCTGCTAGTTGGTCTTATACCAGATGTCAGATAGCAGTTCCCTGGTGACATGTGTACAGGTTAGTTCATCGACCTGGGGATCGTCATTTGTCTCGTGTGAGTTCCCACTGTGCTTTGATTACTACCCTACCACGGCTCAAAGGAGTCGTGCAAACAGGTTTTAGTTGGGTACAGTCCCGAGCCACATGGAGGCAGTGAGCGGATCTTCAGGGGTTCGTCTCTCCCGGTATTGGGGGTGAGGTCGCGCTGTGTCTAGGAGAGCCATTACACGAAGTCCTTGGCCAAGGCAGGAGATTTACTGGTAGGTATTCCAGTAGTATCTCAGGGTGTTCTGGGCCACACTCCGACACGACTTGTACCGCTTTTGGGGGTCTGACTTTTACCAACCCCCTAGGCCCGCCATGCGATGCTCATAGACGAACGGACCGGACTGTACGGATATTGTCACTGACAGGCTCAGTAGGGTGTCAGGATGAGTTCACTCATCGACGTCCCTTTTAGTCAATAGCTGGTGGCCCGTCATGTATTGGCTTATACCTCTGACGTGCTAGTGGTTAAATCCACAGCCATAGTATTGACGAGTCTTTAGAGTCCACCACACTTTCAGTTACTCAAGCTTTCGGGCGAAACGCTGTAGAGGCCGTATGGAGATATGGCAGGGTCCGATCAGATACGTGCGGTATTGCACGGATCAGGATCGGACGGATATTACTAGCCGGCTTTGGTTTAAGCCGGATCCTAGTATAGTATAGTGTAGTTTTGTCTCTTTGCATTTGTGTTCAGTGGGAATACAAATGCGGGCATGTATTTACAGTAGCGGGGTTTTCCTGTAATTTATTACGGGACCAGTTTTCTGGAGTTGCCAGTTTACATTCCGTTCCGGCCGGTTTTCCTTTGTTCTTTCCCGGCCGGACTTTTCCGATGGAGGGGGTTATTTGCAAGTTTGCAAATAACACTTTATGGAGGGGTTTCTTGCAAATGTATTGATTATGATGGCATCTTTTCTTTTCAATCATCATTTGATTCTCTTTACATCACTAAAAGGTGATTAGAGTTTGATGTGAGTTTGTTATGATGATGTTTGGTTATGGTCACCCTTTCTTTTTTCCTACACTCACCTCCCTCTTGCTTATGTTTGATTTCCTCCACCATTTTCTCATTAGATGAAAGAAGCCACACTTGAGAGAAGAAGAAGAGAGAGTTTCATTTTGAGCTTGTGGGATTTTTCTTGATCTCATTTCATGCTAGGAAAAATGCAAGCACCATTTTTCCTTATCTAGTTTCCTCCATCATCTTCAAATGGCAACAAAACCCCAAATGAGACATAGCCTCTACACTACACATTCTACAGCAAATCTTGGACGCGTCGGCCAGCCAACTTCGCGCCCTAGTTGCCTCGGTATTGAGGTGGGAGCCCGTAAAAGATACAGGCGATGTGGTGCCCTTCCGGCGAGGAGGAGACGACCGGAGTTTCCGCAGGAGATCGGGACGACGACGAGAAGACCGGAGGACTCGGATCATTCGGTATATCTCTAACCCGTCTTGTAGTTAGCTTAGACTAGTTAATGGTTCGATCCGGGTGTTTAGTGCGCGGTGGTGCCGGTTTGCTAAGTTCGCAAAATTAAAGTTTATCACCGCTTCCGCATTTGGCCGTCGAACTGACGGCCGTGGCGCCGCCGTGCACTTACAGCTAGTAGGGTCATCATCCTTAATGATGCAATCTTCTCGATCCCCGTCTATGAGAAAACCATAGTATCTCTCCGGCGGATGAGACTGCCTACTACTCCTGCGGAGGGGTGCGGGAATGTCCTGTTGTTCTTGAACTTCTGGTTCTACCAAACTTTCAGTAGTAGTTTGTGGTTCTGGAATTTCTTCCAGTTCTATTTCGCTCCCACTTGTTTCCTTTTCTAAAAACTGATATACTAGAAATTGGGTATTACGTGAAACAAAAACCTTTTGTTCCTCTGTGTAATAGAATAGATACCCCCTGGAGTTCTTTGGATATCCCACAAACTTACATAGTACTGATCGTGCCTCGAGTTTGTCCGCATGCAGCTTTTTAACAAAAGCCGGACATCCCCAAATCTTCAGATACTGAAGATAGGGTTTCTTCCCACTCCACATCTGATATGGTGTGGTAGGCACAGTCTTGGTGGGAACCTGGTTCAAAAGATATGCAGCTGATTCTAGTGCATATCCCCAGAATGATCGCGGTAACACAGCGTTACTCATCATGGAACGAACCATATCCAATAGGGTTCGATTCCTCCTTTCCGATACACCGTTGTGTTGTGGTGTGTTTGGAGGAGTAAGCTGAGAGAGAATTCCATTCACTTTTAAGTAACCCAGGAACTCGGCACTTAAGTATTCACCACCTTGATCAGATCTCAGTGTCTTTATACTCTTGCCTGTTTGTTTTTCCACTTCATTCTTGTATTCTTGGAATTTCTCAAAGGCCTCGGATTTATGTTTCATTAAGAAGACATATCCATACCTAGAGAAATCATTCGTAAAAGTAATGAAATAGGAATAACCACCTCACGCATGTGTAGACATTGGGCCGCACACGTCACTGTGTACGAGTCCCAAGAGCTCGCTTGCTCTTATTCCGTGTCCAGTGAACGGAGTCTTTGTCATCTTTCCTTTAAGACAAGATTCACAAGTAGCATAAGATTGATATTCGAACGGATTCAAATATCCTTCTCTTTGTAACTTAGTCAATCTTCTCTCATTAATGTGACCTAGTCTACAATGCCATAAGAAAGCCTGATTTATTTCTGAAGGCTTTCTTTTAAGTGTGTTCTGGACATTGAAAACCTGAGCTTGACTCAATACGTATATACCGTTATCTATTGTACCTGACCCAATCAGAACTTGATTTAGGTGGATGTGAACTACATCACTTGCGAACGTAAAATCATATCCCTCTCTTGAAAGTTAGGACACTGATATGATATTACAAGTCATACTAGGTACTTACAGACAGTTATGTAGAATCAATATTTGCCCACTTGTCAAACCTAGACTCGTGCGTGTGGGTCTAATGCAATCAAGATAATGACGGGTTGAACTTGAATATGGCCCTTTGATATGTTGGCTCAGTGTCACGACCCGAAATATTAGCTCGTGACCAACACTTGAATCACGCAACGTATAAAGGCGTAACGGAATTCAAGTAAGATGAAACCCAGAAATCAAAACCTTTTAGAAAAATAAAAGAGGTGAGGTTTTGAAATAAAGGTATATGAATTCAAGTTTTCTTAATGCATAGAAAAGGAACATGAATGATGAAAGTGAAATTTATTAGTTTGAAAACATGTTTCGTCTTTTAAAAATTTTGGCAGCACCTCCTTTGTATATTTTGATCCAAAACCACAAGTACATAACAAGAATAATGGCATCCCCAAGCGGGAGCTGGCTCTTCGCCAAATGGCGGATCACAACCACGCAATACAGTATAAATAATTATACGACGCCCAACGGCGAACTTCACCACAAAAAGATAAAGAAATGAGCAAAATATAACCCCAAAGTGAATATAAAACCCATCGCTCAAATCTCGCAACTACAAGTCTCACTAAGTCTCATCACTTATTCAATTTACAACTTTTGATTGATAGAGTTAACTAGATACAATAATGAAATAAAGTTACAAGAGTGGGAATGATCCAAATATCCCACCTACCAATGCAAAACACCCGAATGTAACTGTGTGCCAGCGAACCCGCTACGATCCAAGCGGTCAACCTGCAAGAACTGTGGCATAATGGGGGTGAGTTGCGAACTCGTGAATAAAAATATATCTACAAGTAAAAATTGAATAAACAAGGACTCCTAGGTCAACTATATCCTAAGGTAATACTATGATATCTAGGGTGACCGGGTCGTATATGTGCCAGCAAGGTAGTCAATATCTATATGCATGTGGATAACATCCAACAGTAATAATCAATGCATGCGGATATGTGGATCTCGTCCACCCATAATCAATATCTATAAGCATGTGCAAAATCTTCGATAGTAGAATCGGTGTATGTATGTATGTATGGGGATCTAGTCCACACATCAACCACTGACGCAACAATATCATGCATGTAAATATCATAAAAGAGTGTGCATGAAAGTATGAGGAGATATATATCAACGGTATCCCTCCCGGCACATCAAAATCATGGAACCTGAGTGCCTAGCATCGGCACTCGAAAACATCATGAAAACAGTGCCCAGCATCGGCACGTAAATCCTCATATATCTCAGGCGCCGTATCCTCAGATCGGCCCTCGGGCGCCGCACACCCTGGTCGGCCCTCATATCTGTTAGTGTATAAGCCCTAGAGGCCATTACTGTATCATACTAGTTTGTATATTACTTAATGGAAGCTTGGGATATTCACCTTGTATAGACAATCTTGCTCAAAATGGTAGTATGCTACTTGGTTTGTTTCTACTTTAATATGTGCATGTGTTTCTTTTAGCATATTGCTTATACATATTAGTAAAGCCTTTAGGATTTTTCTTGATTACCAGCGTTGTGATGGTAGTCACACTCGTGGGGGCTGGGTAATCCACAAGCACATCCTTATACAGGTCCCTAGTCGTAGGACTATCGAGACAGGGCATCGATACTCCGGAGTAGACTAGTGTATGCACTTCTCATCCCAGCACGGGAGACGGTCTGTCCCACAGCCGTCAGTACGTCGTACTTGAGATAGTATGCGGGTGCTCGTTAGGTTACGAGTACACTGGGCAGGACTCATCGGGAACTGTTGGTTGGTATTATACCTATCGTCAGTTATCAGTTCCCAGGTGACATGAGTACAGCTTAGTCCGCTGACTTGACACTGTCACTTCGCCTTGAGTGTTTTCCCACTGTACTTTGATTACTACCCTACCACGGCTCAAAGGATTCGTGCAAACAGGTAGTAGTTGGGTGTAGTCCTGAAGCACTTGGAGGCAGTGACGGTTAGACAGGATTCGCCTCTCCCGGTATTGGGGGTTGACATCGCGCTGTGTCTAGGAGAGACATTACACGAGTAGTCCCTGGCCAGGGAAAGCGAGATATACTGGTAGGTTTCCAGTGTTATCTCAGGGTGTTCTGGGCTACACTCCGACATGACTTGTACCGCTTTTAGGGGACTGACGTTTGCCATCCCCCTAGGCCCGCCATACGATGTATCATACGAACAGACCGGACTGTACGGAGACTGTCACATTCAGGCTCAGTAGGAGTTCAGATGGGTTTCACCTCGTCCGTCTTCTTATCGGCATCTACCTGGGGGCCGTTACGCACAGTTAGTGCCGCTTGCGGTCTGTGGTTAAACCCACTGCCAGCGTAGTGTCGAGTCTTTAGAGTCCCACATAGAGAGCTATTCGCATTTAGCAAAAGAGTTGAGGTCGCATGGTTTTGCGACAGGTCGCATGGTTTTGCGACAGGGTTCGGTCACATCCGCGCACTTGTGCACGTTTAGTGACCGGGCAGTTGTTACTAGTGGGCTTTGGTTTAAGCCAGATCCTAGTATACGTTTTGGGATTGGTTTTTATCTCGTTTGTATTCGTGTTCCCCGGAACGCGGATACGGGTGTGTATGCACGGCTGATAGAGACAGAGGCAGAGGATTCTCATTATGGTTATTGACTGTTGACTTTTGCTAAACCCTAATGAGAATTAGAATTATGATTAACAATAATATTAATTGAGTATTATAGTGACATGGTTAGGGTTGAAAGGTTGACCTTGTTGACTTTTGTTGACCGGTTGACTAGGTTGGACTTGTTGACCACCATCATGACAATGGCCATCATTTGGTTGCATTGACTTATGCTTGCTTGTTTTGTTCACCATTTGCATTTAATGCAAGAAATGATATTGTCATTTGTCGTGATATCAACCATCACATTATACTCAATTATTATTACTTGTTATTATAATTTTGGATTATGAGAGGTGAGATGAGAAGAGGTTGGCTCACTTTTCATTTGGCTTTCTCTCTCTTGAGCTCTCCCATTCTCAAGCTCTCCCTCTTCCTCTTGCTCTCTCTTGCTAAAGGCAACTCCCTCTCATGAGTTGAGAACTATTGCCTAGAGATAAAAACACCAAAACACTCCTCTACTCATCCTAGTTCACAAGGCCTAGCAAGCCAAGTGTTCTAGTTTCTTCAAGTTCGAAGTAGAAGCCAAAGGTAGAAGCTTTCGGGTGGATCGATCTTCGGCGTGAGAAGACGACGGGGTGAAGCCGATCCATACACCACCAAGAGTTGAAGATGAAGGAGTTCAAGAAAGGTTTAACCCCTAACCGAGTAGGTAAACAACTCCTAGTTAGGTTGTTAGCTAGTTGTTTAACAAAGATCCGTATTTTAAGTCCATGTTACCACCCTAGCAAAAATTGTTTTTTTGACCATTTCCGCAACCCCAAAGAACCGGGGAAGGGTAGTATGGACTTACAGTGGTATCAGAGCCTAGTTAAACACTATCTAACATGTTAGCAATGTAAGTAGAAGTTCGATCGGAGAAAATATCACGAAACATACCCGAGTGGCATAGTTTCTGCCGATTTTTTCCTCTGTTCCAAAAGTAATAAATCATACATGAAAAATCGGCTCAGGCTTTTGGTAAGACACCCAAGAAAATTGGTCCAACGAACCGGTCAAGTCGCCGCGGAAATGCGGCGGGAGCACGCTCCCGCCGCGGTTCCGCGGCCGAGTTGACTCGGCCGTGGAAAAATTTTCATGCAGTGTGTTTCTGGGGTTGTTTTAGGATTTTTAAAATATGTTTTTTCTGCCCAGATTTTCCAGAAAGAAAAATTTGTTTCTAGGGCTTAAAAATCCGTATTTTAATCGAACTTCTAAAGACTAAAGCTAATGGGTTTATATCTGTGATGTGATATATGTATTGAACGTCTGCTAATCGCTGTATGTCGATTAGTGGGGGTTATACATATCTGTGATCTGTATTGTTGATGGTATGTGTATATGAATTCATTGGCTTGTCGCGGGTGAATAGCCGGGGGGTTGTGAGATGAGAGTTTTCTTTTCTTTCAATTCATGTAAAATTTGTAATTGATGTAATATTATTTGTATGGCCGCACAACCGGGTCGGGGTTGTAGCCGTCATTGTATAATTTCTTTTTACTGTTTTTTCTCCTAGGATAGACCCATGGTGGGGTGCACAAACTACCGGGTATCTCGAATTGCCGAGTGGCCTACTCCCGTCGTTGAGGGAGGTTGCTCCGCTTCGGATATTTGGCGGGAAGTTTGCCGCACCCGTAGGGGTCTAGGGTGGGATATTGGCTATTCACCGCGACCGTGTAATCCGCTTTTCGTTATAGGCTCGTACGAATTGCGGATTCCTAGTATATCCAATGTGTTCATCTGTGATCTGAAATGGCTATCATTGCAATATATCTATATATGATATTATTTAGGCGTTGCTTATGTTTTGCATCCGCGCTAGTCCAGCCCCCGCTCTGTCGTTAGTTAAGTAACCTAACGGGTAATGACGGGGCCCCGTGGCGAATGCGGATGGCATAAGCGTACGTCTTATTTTGGTTGTTTTCTATAATGGTAGGATTAAATGATGGGACACATTAAATTTAATGCAAGAAAATAAACCAAAGCAAAGTCGTTGGAACACTTTCAAAAACCACTCGGTTCTTTTCAAAAACCAACTTTTAAATGCGGAGTTTGAGCCACTCCTTTTAAAAGCTATCTCGTTCCATCGATTATATCAAGTTCACTACGTTCACGGTTTTGCCAAAACCATTTGTAGCCCTCCATCATTTCAGTTAAATATTCGGTAGTATTCAAGCTATGTATTTTGACCTCACGCCAAGGCATAGTGATTGGTAGCTGCCGGATATTTATCTGTTGCATAGATATAATGCGTTTGTTTGGGACAGCCGTACTGCCATTTTGGCCTACGTCAAGGGTAGGTACGGGTGGGTTCAAATCAACCTGGATAATGATGGGTAGAACTTGACATGTGAATTATGACATTTTGACCTCACGCCAAGGTCATAAGAGCATGGGGCAAAAATCCACATCGGGAGTTTCAAAAGAACTGAAACTTGCTAGTGTTGCATACCATTTGGAGTGTGATGATTCTGGTAGGATTCCTTCAGTTTCGTCACGCGATGATATTTGGATCCCGATCCTACTGTGAGTATATGCTACTCCTCGGGAAATTTCTCACTAAACGATCAATGCTATAAACCTAGTAGGTGTCTAGAAAGGTGTTAGCGGGGCTACGCCCCTAGGGAAAAGAGGTTCTTAAATTAAGGAACTTCGCGAAAGCGTTGGAAAACCTCCCTCGAAATACCGACACTGGCCTGGCTGAACGGTTAAGAAAGTATTGTACGGTGAGATTGATCCTGACTAATTCTTCCTTTATGGTTTGAGGAGGGATTCAAGAAACAGTGGGAGCCATCCTGTTTAGACAAACTAAAAACCACTCTAAACTTGAAAGAGCATCTTGCTGAGTGTTTCTTCTCTCTCTCCTAATTGCAGCGACCAATCGTCATGACCGGACTTAAGTTACTTCTAAATAAAAATATACTGACAGAGCCAAACTACAAAGATTGGCTCAGGAATGTCAAAATGGCAATCACTTACGACAAGCTGGGGTATCTCCTTACCACCAAAGCTCCCCCTGTCCCAGGTCCCACCTCCAGCGTCGCGGATAAGGAAATCCGTAAGACTTGGGAGATCGATTGCGTGAAGGCCAAGTGCCTCGTGATTGTCTCTATGGAAAATGAACATCAGAGGAGGAACGAGAATATGGACCTCGAATCCATATTTCTTCATACAAAAGAACAGTATGGAGAGCAATCCCATATCGCCAAATACGAAGTCTCGAAAAAGCTGTTTTCGGTGAGATTGGCCATCGGATCATCGGTAGCGGAACACGTGCTTAAGATGATTGGTTTCATTGAGGAGCTCGTGGACCTTGGGACCATGTTAGAGAACGAGCTCTATACGGACTTGATTCTCCAGTCCCTTCCTTCCACTTACGCCCAGTTTATCCTGAACTTCAACTTACAAGGAAAAGAAGTTGAACTTCCGGAGCTCCTCAACATGCTGAGGAGTGCAGAGGGCACCCTACAGAAAGGTAGGAATACATCCACTTTGTTTGTAGGAGGATCTTCCTCTTCTATGTCCAAGGCGAAAGCCAAGGGAAAGAAGAAGAAAGCCCCCGCCAAACCAAGGGGCGGTGTTAGTAAAGTGGAAGCGAAGGGAAAAGAAAAGGCAACAAAGATAGCGGGTCAGCTTGTAGGAAAGGAAGAATGCTTCTATTGTAATAAGAATGGACACTGGAAGAAAGATTGCAGGGCTTGGAAGGCCAGAACACAGGATCTGAAGCAAGTTGCGGCTTCAGCTTCAGGTGTGTATGTTATTGAAAACTGTCTTTCGATAAACTCCACTTCCTGGGTATTGGATACCGGATCAGGATCTCATATCTGTAATTCATTGCAGGCACTGAGAAAGCATAGGGTTTTGAAGGCAGGTGATATGACCCTCAGAGTTGCAAACGGAGCTGGAATGGATGCTGAGTCCGTGGGGGACTATCACCTGGGCTTGTCAGATGGACACGTTTTGGTTTTGCGTAATTGCTATTTTGTACCCAATGCAACTTGTAATATCATTTCTGTATCTTTATTTTCTAAAGAAGGTTATGAATTTGCATTTGTAAGTAATGTTGTGAACATTCACCTTAATCAAGTTCTGATTGGGTCAGGTACATTAAGCAATGGTATATACGTATTAAACCAACCATAGATTTTCAATGTCCAGAATACACATAAAAGAAAGTCTCCAGAAACTAATCAGGCTTTCTTATAGCATTGTAGACTGGGTAACATCAATGAGAGAAGATTGACTAAGTTACATACAGAACGATATTTGGATCCATTCCAATATCAATCATATGCAACTTGTCAATCCTGTCTCAAAGGAAAGATGACAAAGACTCCGTTCACTGGACACGAAGTAAGAGCGAGCGAGCTCTTGGGACTCGTACACAGCGACGTGTGTGGTCCAATGTCTACATATGCGCGAAGCGGTTTTTCTTACTTCATTACTTTTACGGATGACTTTTCAAGGTACGGATATGTCGTCTTAATGAAACATAAATCCGAAGCCTTTGGAAAGTTCCAGGAATATAAGAATGAAGTAGAAAAACAAACCGGCAAAAGTATCAAGACACTGAGATCTGATCGATGTGGCGAATACTTGAGTGCCGAGTTCCTGGATCACTTAAAAAAGAATGGAATTCTCTCTCAGCTTACTCCTCCATACACTCCGCAACATAACGGTGTATCGGAGAGACGGAACCGAACCCTATTGGATATGGTACGGTCCATGATGAGTAACGCTGAGTTACCGCGATCATTCTTGGGGTATGCGCTAGAATCGGCTGCATACCTTTTGAATCGAGTTCCTACTAAGACTGTGCCTACCACACCATATGAGATATGGAGTGGGAAGAAACCCTATTTTCAATATCTGAAGATCTGGGGATGTCCAGCTTTTGTCAAAAAGCAGCATGCAGACAAACTCGAGGCACGCTCAGTACTGTGCAAGTTTGTGGGATACCCAAAGAACTCCAGGGGGTATCTTTTCTATTACGCAGAGGAACAAAAGGTCTTTGTTTCTCGTAATGCCCATTTCTGGAACACCAGTTCTTAGAAAAGGAAATAAGTGGGAGCGCAATAGAACTGGAAGAAATTCCAGAACCACAGACTATTACTGAAAGCTTAGTAGAACCAGAGGGTTCAAAAGAACAGGACATTCCTACACCGCTCCGCAGGAGTAGTAGGCAGTCTCATCCGCCCGAGAGATACTACGGTTTTCTCGTAGACGGGGATAGAGAGGATTGCATTATTGATAGTGATGAGCTTACTAGCTTCCAGCAGGCCATTCAGAGCGCTGACTCGGTAAAATGGCTGGATGCAATGCGGACCGAAATGGAGTCCATGTACACCAACAAAGTATGGACGTTGGACGTTGCTCCAGATGGGGTAAAACCGGTAGGATGCAAGTGGATCTTCAAAAGGAAGATTGGTGTAGATGGACAGGTTGAGACCTATAAGGCTAGACTTGTTGCAAAGGGTTTTCGTCAAAGACCTGGTTTGGACTATGACGAAACCTTTTCTCCAGTGGCTATGCTGAAATCCATTCGGATCCTTCTAGCCATTGCTGCCTTCCACGATTATGAGATTTGGCAGATGGATGTAAAGACCGCTTTTCTAAATGGAAATTTAGAGGAGTGTGTCGATATGGACCAGCCAGAGGGTTTCATTCAGAGTGGGAGCAGCGGAAAGGTGTGCAAGTTGCTTAAGTCCATCTATGGACTAAAGCAGGCATCGCGGAGTTGGAACATCTGCTTTGATGAGACGGTCAAAGAATTTGGCTTTATCAAAAATCCAGATGAACCATGCATCTATAGTAGATTTGTAGCAAGAACTGTCGTGTTCCTCATTTTATACGTGGATGACATTCTCGTGATAGGAAATGACATTCCTATGCTACAATCTGTCAAAGGGTTCTTGTCAAACAGGTTCTCCATGAAAGACCTAGGTGATGCCTTTTACATTCTGGGGATCCGGATCTATCGTGACAGATCCAAGAGGATATTAGGACTCTCACAGTCCAGGTACATCGACACCATATGTCACGCCCCGAAAGTACAGAACATGACCGGCACTTAAACTACGAACGTCTCGAGGCGTACGTAATCTTAGTGAGCCGAAAACCCAGAAATCCAAACCAAGAAAATTAGCAGAGTGAAGGAAAAACCAATTTAAATCAAGTAGTTTTAATAGCATAAGCCGAATTATGCGGTTTAAAAACATCAAATATTTCCCGAAAATTTCGGCAGAGTCTCCTTTGTAAATACTGGCCCCCAAATGGGATACAACATGAATAGTATACGAAATCAATAAAAAGGCATCCCCAAGAGGGAGCTAGCTCTTCGTCAATCGAAGACCACAACTACACAAGCAATATAATATACAACGCCAACGGCGAGGATCAAAACTCAAAAGGAAACTCAAAACCACAAGAAATCCACAGAAATATGACGCGCGACTTTAAGGTCGAAAGAATAACATCACTGGTCTCTATCTCAAAAATAAATACATGTTTGGTTGATGGAACTTCTAGATACAACAGAATAATGATATACAAGATATATAATAGGGGTACGATACAAGTAAACCCACCTACTAGCAAATCACCCGAACGAAACTATGCCCGCAAAGCCGTAAAGAACCCTGTACGGCAAACCTGCAAGAAACTGGGGCACAACGGGGGTGAGTTGCCAACTCGTGAATAGAAAAACATCTACGAATAGAAATCGCATAAATAACGCAACCTAGGTCAATGATCATAATATATCCTCAAATATATGTATAACATGCAGCCTATAACAAAGGCTAGGATAAATATCTAACCCGAGTGTAATCTCATGTGCCCGTGTCAGTGCCTCAGGTAGCAATATATCATATGAATGAGGTATGAATGCATGAAAACAGAATACATTTAAATGAAGAAACTATTTTCATAATTTAGTGAGATTTCCTTTGTATTTTTAAAATGAGGTATCATAATTAAATCAGCATAAAACAGTGCCTAGCATCGGCACAAAACGTAATCCCAATATCTCGATATCGATATCTCTGTATCACAGTCTCTGTACCTCAATATCTCGAAATCTCAATGTCTCAATCACAATATCTAGGGCGCCGTCACTCCAGACTGGCCCCTACCATCCATCTCAAGACCACGACGGTATCCTCCGGATATCCGACGCGTCGGGTAATATCACCGGTAGGTAGCGCTCCCCTGCCAGGCTCAACGTCAGCAACACGACCTTCTTGCCCCGGGGTACCTTACCGGGCCCACCATGTACCCGAAACGGTTCATCCATCTCCTCGAATCGAGTCTCGAAATCCATCAACAAACTCATGGTGGACGACTCATACATCATGGGAAAACCGCATTTTTATTTTAAAAGGGAGAAAGCAGTTTATATATGTTTTGCGGTTTTCCTCCAAATCCAGAAAATATCATGGAAATCCGAATCATCTATAGCATGTAAAACCATGAATATAAGCATGAGAATCCATGAATACGGCATAACAAAGAATAACAGTATGCATGAAGCGACAAGTAATAACTACAATATCTAAGCTGGCATATAAGGTATGTACACTAATATTATGTCAAACTACTAGCTATCAAGCTAAGTTAAGCAATAATATTTTCTAAGGTGTACATGACATGGCAATTACCGATGAAGATGTGTGTGAGCCGGCAAGCAAGTTTATGTGGTAGATACGCATCATCGGTAATGGTGCTGGTGTCCTAACAGCATAATGTCAACAATGCAATATGAAATAACAATGTAAGTATGCGATGCGGAACGAGCAACCAAAATGAGCGGGAGCTAAATATTAAACAATGGTGCCATTTGAAATAACACGAATCGCGGGGTTTTGAAAATAGGGGCTACGGTGGTTTTTAAGAAAGGATACGTCTTTTGAAATATCCGTAGATCCCTTGACCTTTCTTTTAAAATACCCACGATCCGCTAGTTTTGAAATAGGTAGGAGTCTAATCTAATCTAACAACTACACTGAACTATACGGCTGAACTAACAAGCTGAACTACAGGTAAGGAAACCGCCTATCATCTGAGTCGATACATATACATACATGTATATGTATAGTCGGTGTCCCGCCTCAAAAATATCATATCCGATACCATATCTATAATCAGGCATCCCAAGTCAAGTGTGCGGATGAATCATCAATATAGCTCGTACGTAAATCCGTCGTACGGCATCCCAAATCTGGGTACGGGTCAATATCACATTCATCATACTATTCACCTGGTATCCTCTTTATCAAATATCATGATCGGGGTACTGATCTACGTCTAGTACAATACTGATACCGCCTAAGTATGCATGCACATGTGTGAAACACTACGTCAAGGACCGGCTACAACGTCATGTCGTATCTCAAATACGAACCCTGCGATATCACCGATCTCACGGCCTCAAATCAAATCTCATCGACTCATCTTAAATCCCAAGTACTATCCTCATTATCCATGCAAGTCTGTGTGTGCGTATGTGGGTATAACAACTACTCTAGGTTTTCGCAACTAACCCAAAGGTAGCCCATGAACACATAAACATAACATGAATAAACATTCTCGTATCATAAAACACCTATATAAACATATATATATGAGCTACACTACAGACTGCGGGGGTGCTATACGCCATCCACCCGACTTCTCCCCGTAGATATAAATCTACTCACCTGGTCCTCGCTCGCCGGTGCCGAAGTCGCCACGCGGTTGCTTGTCGTCTCAAAGTCCATATGGGGGTACCTACATATCACAACGTATCGTATCGTATCGCATAAAAACCAAATCCTAAATCGATACGGTATATGAAAACCAATTCGGCACGCGTATCACGCAGAGGTCAAAACCTATCGGCTACGCATGCAAGAATAGCTAAAGCAACCCTCGATGTCGATCTACAAACGTCAAACCATCGAGAAGAACCCAAACACACCCATTTTCACATTCACAAACACTAAACATACATATGAAATAGGGTGAAATCATCGAAACCAATAAATTGATTAAATCGGTTTATTTCCAAAAATTCTAGTAAAGGGGGTCGTTAACCGTTTTACTACAAGTCTTGATGTTTTAGCAAACTAGAGTTCACAATACTCACTAATTATCTTAATTAGGCCACATAAGCATTTACTAGATTTTTAATCTTGCCAAATTATATTAAACCAAAAACTAGTTTGCAATTTTTCCAATTTCAACCATTTTAAAGCAACAATACATAATTCAACAAGTAGGCTAGGTTTTGCACAAGCTAAAGTATTAAACTACCCATTATAATTTCAATGATGTGATGAAACCCTTACCATATTTTAATTCTCAATTTTTTTCATAATATTTAAAAAAAAACTAGTAAGCATAAAATTCCAAATTCAGTGCAAGCATCTTAGATTTGCGATCTAAAGATCAAAATCACAAGTAAATATCCAAACTAAACAAACTAGATAACAACTACACATAGCTAATCTAGTTGTGATGCTTAAAACCCTAATTCAAAACCAAACCCTCTTCTTTAAAAACCTAGAATGAAATAAGCACTAAAATTTAATACTAAAACAATTTAATTAAAGGAATAAACCATAAGTGTTAGTTGGGTAAAGATTATACCTCAATATCTAGAGATCTAGCATGAAGATTTGCCTCCAAAAACACCTCCTTTCTCCATGTTTTAAACCAATTTGGGTTAGAGAAGAGGTAAAATAGGGATTTGTGTTGAATTTGTAAAGAAATTTGTGGATTTTTGTAGAATTTTGATGGAATTTAAAGCAAAAGAATTGGGGATAAAATGAGGGGCTGCAGCAGGGGATGATTCGGCCAAGGGAAGATGGGAGAGTGTGTGAGGAAATGGTGTGAAAAAAATCCAAGTCAAAGCCCCCCCAAATTACCGTAATACCCCCACCCAAATTAATATATATAAAAACCTTTATTTTAATCAATTTAAATGAGTTGATGAAAATTTTTGAGGAGGGGGGAAATTTCCTGCAGTGGGACCGGCCCAAGGAGGGGTGAGGGAGTTGTGAGTGATTGCCAAAAAGAATTCCATGCAAAAAGACCCCCTACAAGTTCAAAAATTGCAAGTTTTCACTAATTTCACCAAAAAGCCCTTTTTTCCAATAATTTCTATCACCGTTTGGCAGATTCATTTTGTTTTAAAAACAACATGTTAAAATTTTGTTTAATGTGTTATGATGCACAAAATTTGTTTCAACTCATTCCAATTTGTAATTTTCCCTAATTAAATATATTAGTGACGGCTTAAAATAATATTAAAATAATTAATTTCGGAAAAATTTTCAGAAAATTTGAAATTTCACCAGTGGCTCAATAAACACCAAATACTAGCAATTTCATAGCTAGAATATGAATATTTAATTTTATAATAAAGATATTTGTATTTTGACTTTTTACCGAAAACCCCCTTATTTTACCGATTTTTTCGAAATTTCACCGAAACGATTTTCAAAACGTTACGATCTTCCCCCCATAAAGAAATTCGGTCCCCGAATTTAAATTAAAACTCCACCCAAATTCTAAAATATTTCAGCCAAAACCATCAAATCGCCGGGGCTCCGAAATCATAAATACATAAAATGCATCATAGCGCAATGCATGCGCATGAGTAATGAGCAGATAACTCAAAATCAAAACTCCGTCAAGCATCCCGCAATTATCGGAGTAAAGGTGAAGACACAAATGCCAAATCCAAAGCAAGACCGATATGCTATAAATCAGAACTATACATGTAAACATCAGGAGGAAATGCATGCCAAATCTTTTAAGTTGCTGTGCAATGCACATAACACTGCACAGTGGTGGACGTCTATCATAAGAAAATAACTATATACATATATACCTTTGTTTGAAATGTACGTTCCGCCGTTTTGGGAAACAATTTAGAAGGGTTTTCCTTGTTTTAAACGTTTCGCGTCATATCAAACACGTAGGTAAATACTAAGACTATAGCTCGCTTTTTGGAATTCCCTTCAATAGCTATCAATGCATGCAAAATATATTCAGGTACTGTCCTCTGACTAGTCCTGCTCAGTACAAAAACTCATAGCAATCATCATAAAAACGTACTGCTCTATAAGAAATCCATCCCAAAATACACGTATGAATACTACGTGCGTCTGGTGCGCACGACCATCAAAATCCATATACGTGCCATACAAGTGCACAGAAACAAGATTTAAGTGCATCGGGTGTGCACAAAGCATCTGTCGTAGGAAACGTGTGTGCCTGACAGCAAAATCAGGTGCATCTGACATGCACGAAAAAAAATATCGATTTAGTGCATCTGGTGTGCACCAAAATCGCATCTCAAGACATGCGCTCAACATGCGCGAAAACCCAAAACCAGGGGCATCCATCATGCATGAAATCATGAAATCCAATATCAAGCGCCGAACATGCGCAAAATCAAATCAGGTGCACAAAACAAATATCGAGTATCACAATCGAAATCGAAGTCCAGTGCATCTAAGTGCACAAAAGGCGTATCACTGCGCTGGAAGCATATATAAACTATACAGAGTGCAGGAACCAAATCGTGTGCGTGCATACGCACAAAATCAACTCAAATGTTTAAAACCGTAAAATCACAAACATGTGAAACCAAAGCACGAAAACGATATCAAGTGCAACACTCTGCAAAGATCGTAAATCCTCAATCATCAAAATTAAATCGTGCGAATAAATCACCCAAAACATCGAAATCAATAATGGCGGAATAGTACCGCTCAAGCGCATCCTCTAAGAATCTCGGGCCAACTGTCGCGGTCACTAGTGGGACGTCTCGTCGATGATCATGAACTCTGGCCTGCTGGTGTGCGTAACAATGACCACTCCTGGGTCAAGGTCTTCACTGTGAATTACCAATCTCTCGGTCCATCGGCTCATCGGCCCTGTCAGGTGTGCTAACGGGGATGATCCCGTTCTGGCACTTCACTGGTCATCTCTCGGTCAATCATCGCGACCACTCGTAAGACAGCATATCACTGGCGTCGGCCTCTGGCTCTCTGAATGTATGTGACACATCTGATCCTGGGTGCAAGTATCATTGCAGCAGTGTCCTGGAAGGAATCCTGCTCACGGTCTCTTCCATGTCTCGTCTCTGCTAACTGTCCGGAAGTCATCGTCCTTTCCTATATCTGCATCTTGCTCTGGAACGACTGCATACTCATCGCGACTCCTTCTGGAAGGTAAATCCAAGTACCATGCCTCGGCATGCGCATCGCATCTCTGATGTCGGCGGAGTGGAACGTCATTTCATCTAGATCTGGTACGAATCTCTTACTTCACTTTTCTCTAATGTCGACCGCTTCGGACCCGTCTCATCGTGGCTACATGGACTGAGCTCCAACGGCTATCCTCGTATCCGGAGTCTCCCAAGAATGCACCTCACCACCTAGCCTCCGAATGAAGTCGAACCATCCGATCGATTGTCAAAACCTCATAATCCCCGAAGAGCTCAACATCTTGGGCACAGTTTAATAGTATCGAATACATACCACAGCATCGGTGGTCCAGCCGTAGAAGGGCAATGTCACGACCCGAAAGAGCACGTGACTGGCCCTTGAACCATATGAAGTCTATATGACTCCATCTGATCCAAGTAAGCCAAAAGCCCAGAAATCTAAAACCATTTTTAAAAATAAGTAAAGAAACTGTTTTAAAGAAGTGAAGAAAACATGTTTGAAATCAAGGTTTTGAAATAACTAAGCCAAATGTGCATTTAACAACCGTAAGTCTTTTCTAAAAATTTCGGCAGAGTTTCTTTTGTAAAACTGGCCCCGAATGGGGTAAAACAAGAATAACAATATATATGCAATGATAAAGGCATCCCCAAGCGGGAGCTAGCTCTTCGTCAATCGACGGTCACAACCACACAATGATATAATAATATACAACGCCAAGTGGCGAGGATCAAATCCAAAGAAAGCTCAAAAGCAACAAGAAAACCGCAATACTACTAAGCGCGACTCTAGGTCGAATAATACAACACTGTCTCTAAGTCTGAAAGAATATACAAGTTTTGGTTGATGGACAATTTCTAGATACAATGAAGTAAATAAATACAATGGTGGTTCTTGATGCGAAAGAATCCACCTACCAAAGCAAATCACCCGCAAGAAGAAAGTGTGCCAGAAATGCCGCAATAAAACCTGTACGGCAGAACCTGCAAGAACTGTGGCACAACGGGGGTGAGTTGCCAACTCGTGAATAGAAACATCTACAAGCAGAAACCGAATGAAAGACATAAACCTAAGTCAACGATCAATAATATAATCCACAAGAGTACATCTGAGTGTAATAAGGTGGCAAGGTAACATCTAAATATGTATGTAGTGCCAGGTACTCAGGTAATCACATGTCATCAGTGTAAGGTATGTCTGCATGAAGTAAATATGATGAAATATCAATGATATCAATACACATATATTAGCGTCGCATACCACTAATACTGGTGTAAGGGTATATATAACAGCGCCCTCATACCCTGTTATATATACAAATGAAGTATGATAAGTGTAAATCCAGTCTGTATATGAACCATGTCTGTAAATATGTGGAACCCGTCCACCTGTCACCCACTGACAGTAAGCATCATGTATGCAATGTGAGAATATAAACAAAATCATGGAAAAGCATCATGAAACCCGTGCCTAGCATCGACACGTAAATCCTCATCCATATGGGGCTCCGTCTGCGGTATCGGCCCTCGGCCCCCGGCAGTACAAGTCAACCCATGTCCATCTCTGGGCTCCGTCTGCGGTATCGGCCCGTCGGCCCCGGCAGTACGCCCATCTCTCGGCTCCAGGCGGTATCCCCCGGATATCCGCCGAGCTCAAATACAATCACCGGTAGGTACTCGCCCGCCTCCAGGCTCAATCGGCATAACCCATCGATCATCTCGCCGAGGGGAACCATACCGGGCCCACCACGAACCCGCAATCGGATCATCCACTCCTCGAATCGGGTTTCAAGCACACGTCTCAGCACCGAGAAAACGCGTGGTGGACGCACCGAAATATCATATCACGAGGTACCGGGTTTTCATAAAAGTGCCTCTTTTCTTAAATAACCCCACGGTCCTCAAAACCAGAAATCACATGAAAATCCAACATCAGGAAGTAAATCCAATGCGATGTGCTATACAGTCGATCCATGATGTATGCGACATGTAAAGAACAGCAATCATATCGGAAATCATGCAACACGGAATAGTAATGTGCATATGTCGAATGAAGAATCATCTCATGAATGCAATAGTGCTACAGTGTAGTGACATGGAAATTATCGATGATGAAGTGTGTGAGCCGGCAAATAGTGTACGTGGAACATACGCATCATCGATAATGGTGCTGGTGTCCTAACAGCATGATAATAGTATAGTAATGAACATATGCCAGCAATGCGAATAGCATGAAAAAGCAGATATCTAATAGTCAACACCACAGTGAAGTATCTACTATGCAAACTACATCTAAGTAACAGGTCAATCAGGAGGGGTAGGTGTGGAAACCACCTAAATCTGATTCGGTATATATATATAAAGATATAAAGTCGGTGATCCCGCCTCAATGTCATATCGTAAGATATCCTCGAGTTATGAGTGCGGATCTATCATCAAAATCGGCTCGTACGGTAAATCATCGTACGGCATCCCCAAAAGCTGGGTACAGGGGTCAACATCTCACTGTCTCATCACATAACAGATATCACCATCATCTGATCATATAGTCTGGAGTACTACTCTATGTCTAGTACAAAACGGTAACATCAGTAAGTATGCATGCGGGGGTAAACACATATCCCAAGCCCGCAAGGATCACAAGTCATATCCCACATATGAATCGTATCAAATCACCGATCCCAGGGCACCAAGCCCACATCATCGACTCATCTCCAAAATCATCACATATCATCAATCACAGTGCAAGTACAAGTGATAAGCAAGGGTGTGTGTATAGGTGTAATTCTATCCTAGGGTTCGCGACTATGAACTGCACTAGTCACTTCTAACCTTATACTATCCATAATACACCTAATATCACAATAACTACAATATAATCTATCTACGGATTGCGGGGGTGCTATACGCCATCCACCCGACTTCCCCCTGTAGATATAATCTACTCACCTTGCATCACCAATTGCGGACGTCACCACGTGTTTGCTTGTCGTCCGAGGTCTTCATGGGTACCTACACATCAAATATCGTATATGCGCATTAAAACCAAATCCAAACTAAAACGGGGCATGAAATCCAAAACGATACGATAAGGGGGCCTATAGGTGAGAACCTATGGCATGCTTTCAAAACCATCAGTAAACCCTCTATATCGTCGTATAAACGACAAATAGTCGAGGCAAAACACATTCCACCATTTCAGAAATGAAAATACGGAATACGGAAACTAAAGTCCAAAACAACAACTCATGAAATGTGTTCCAGATTTCACCCTAGAAAGAATCTGTCAAAACTAGAAGTACCCAGGGCCAAGAATTGAGGAATTGGGGCTATGCACAGAAAACGAGGCGATTCCTCACTGGTCTGGCCGCAAATTGCGGCCAGAAAGGAGATTTTGGCGGCCTCAAGGTGGAGTGGGGAGCTAGGGTTTTGGGTGTTGCCTCTAAGGTGCCTGCACATCTCAATTTCCACTCAATATTATTTTAGGGTTCTCGGGGTGTTAGCAGATTCTAATTAACAGTGACAGATTCCAGTTTTTTTTTCCGATATTGGTTTCTAAAATCCGTATTCTGGTTTTAGCTTCAGGTTTTGGGTTCCAATTCATACACTAAGGTGTTGGTAAAACCCTAACTGAGCTTAATTTCCCAATACATCATAAGTTCCCTCAAACCCTAACTTGATTATTCTCAATTCCATAATATCACACAATATCGATTAAATCTTAACATGGGGTTATAGGAAAGGCTATAATTAAGCTAATGGTTCAGAAATTACCTCCATTAGCAACTCAAGAAAATTCTTGAGTTGCCCCTAGTGGCCATAATCCTTGCTTCTTTAGCTCCATGTGTAGATCTAGGGATTTTGCACAATTTTAATGAAAGGAGTTTGGGGTTTTGGGTATGTTTTTGAGATGAAGTGAGAGGATTTAGTGGAGGGGAGAGAAGGGCTAGGGCAGCAGCAAGGGAGAGGAAGAGGGAGAGAAAATGATGGGAGAATGGCTAAGTCTCAAGGTTAATGGTACCCCATGTCTCTCTCTCACCTACCCTCATCATTTCATTTTCTCTTTTCTTTTCTTTTTCCTTTTTCTTTTAAAACCCAAACCTTCTCACATCTATAGTAATCCCAAAAGGAAACCATGGCTAGAAAAATGCACAAGTGTAGAAAAAGTGATATGTGCAAGTTTTGCACAAAATTGCCAAAAAACCCGATTAGCGATTTTAATCGCGATTAGCACTAAATTAGTGTCAAACTAATCACAAAAACTTAAAAATGTCATAATTCACTAATTTACCCTATTCTAGAATTTTCCATAATTTTTCATAATTTTTCTAACATTTTTCCTATTTATTTGCATTTAATATTAAAATAATCAATAAAATAATATTAAATTATAAAAATTCCCAAAATTAATATTTTATATTTTTGAAAATGTTACAATCTACCCCCCTTAAAGAAATTCGGTCCCCGAATTTAAATTTAAACCCCCACTACCAAAAACAATTTCAGTAATAATCCATTTGTCGGGGCTCCGAAAATATCAATACATAAAACGTCACAGCGCAATGCATGCGCATGAAAAATGAGCAGATAACTCGAAAGCAAAACTCCGTCAAGCATCTCGCAATCATCAGAGTCGAGGTAAAAACACAATGTCAAATCCAATACAAAACCGATATGATATGGATCAATACTACACATGTAGACATCCAATCTATACATGTAAGTAGCTGATGTAAAAGCATGCAAAAGTATATCCAGGTACCGTCCACTGACTAGTCCTGCTCAGCATGAAAGCAAAAATCCAACATCATAAAAGGTACTGCTCCAAAAGGAATAAATCCCAAAAATGCACATAACACAATCATGTGCGTCTGGTGCGCACGGAAATCAAGATCCATAATTGTGTCAAACAGGTATACAAAACAACATCTAGGTGCAACGGGTGTGCACGAAACATCTGTCGTAGGCAACGTGTGTGCCTGACAGAAAGAAAATCAGGTTCATGTGACATGCACGAAGAATCCCGATTTTGTGCATCTGGCGTGCACCAAAATCGTATATCAAAACACTAAAGGTGCATGAAAACTATGCTGGAAGTGTAAATCAAATCACTGCATACTGTAGGCATGAAATCTCAATCAATATCTCAAATGTAATAACTCTGCGCAAAATATATAAATATCCAGTGGGTGCGTGAAACCAAATCATGAAACTCAGTCATCAAAACTAAATCATGCAAACAGAACGCCCAAAATACCGAAATCCAACACGACGGATACGTGATAATCGAATCACAAAATCACAAATCATAAATACCGTCGTCGGTAGTTCCTCCTTCAAGGTCGAGAAGGAGTTGATGCATCCACTGCTAGCAGCGCAGGATATCTACTGCCTCTTTCTCACGGTCTGGCGTCCTCTGACTCTCTGGGTCTTTATCTTCTCTGCAAATCACCTATCACGCGGTCAATCGGCTCATCGGCCCTGTCAGATGTGCTAACGGGGACGATTCCGTTCTGGCACTTCTCTGGTCACCTCTCGGTCAATCCTCACGACCACTCGTAAGGCAGCATATCACTGGCGTCGGCCTCTGGCTCTCTGAAAGCACGTCACACATCTGATCCTGGGTGCAATCATCATGGCAGCAATGTCTTGGAAGGAATCCTGCTCAAGGTCTCTTCCAAGCATGCCTATGCCGATCTGTACAGAGGCTGGCTCTCCTGCACAACCTCTTCTCGCTCAAAAGACACCTGTGTCCTCAGCACAATATTTTCTCGGAGACTGGTCACATCCCAACGTCTCTGTAAGCAAATCAGGTCTCTAGTCTCGACGGGAAGCAACGACAGCTCGTCAGTGTCTCACACGAACCTCTTGTTCCAACTGTCTCTATCGTCGTCCACTATGACGTCACGCCAAGCTACGATGCACTGCACTGTTCTCGGCCACGGTCTATCGGAAGTCTCTCGCACGGATTCAATGTCGCGTACTCTGTAGCTTCATCATTCTGTAGAAGATGTCAGGCCGAACTGGTCCTCGGGAACACGTCCCAACCACCGGAGGAATACTCATCACTCGTCCGTCCTTGATCAATTCGCAACGCATCTGGGTAAGTTCCTTTATCCGAACTTGGTCAACTACCTCGTCGACAATGTCGAACTCTTTCCTTCACTCTGCGTCAATGTCGACTGATTCGGACTCGTCTCATCATGGCTGCATGTACTGTGCTCCAACGGCTATGCTCGCATCTGGAGTCTCCCAAGCAGTGTCCCATCACGATATCCGAAAGATGTCGAACCATCCGATCGACTCGTCAGATCCTCATAATCCCCCAAGAGCTCACATCTCGGGTACAGTTTAATAGTATCGAGTACATGCCACAGCGTCGGTGGTCCAGCCGTAGAAGGGCAAACCCAAGCCTCACTAATGGCGCCGAGGAACCGCCGCAAACCCGAAGGTTCAAAGGCTTTCACACGGTCATTAAGTCGAGTTAGGGTTTCATTCTTCTAGAGGGTCCATAGAATCACCTGCATGTCTTTCCGTATACTTTAAACTTGGAAATTAGGCTCCTGACATTCGATCGTCTCTATCGACTCTCAACGAACCTGCGTGAAGTCGTCTCTATCTGGAATCAATCCACCTGATGACTCGCATCAGGTAAGCAAACTCACCACACGTCCTAGTCATTCATCCTCGGTGACTAGCGACTTGCTATCATATATCCAAGAACATGCTCATGCTGCAGCAGCTCCAACCATCTGGGCGATATCTCGTCATTTGCAGCAGCAACTGGCTCATACGCCTGTACGCCGAACAACGCCTCAATCCTCCAGGAAAGGCAATACATAAGCGGTCATCTCTGAGTCGGTCTGCTCTAGATCTGAGTAAGACTCTCCACACTGGAAATCTTCAACTCATCTGGGCCCGCTCTGGCGCAAAATCGGACGAATCACCTTCGTCTCTCAAATCGGGTAGACTGGCTATCCTTTGTCGCATATCTGCCCGAAAGCTCCGGCAGTCTCAGCTCGTAAGCTCCGAAAGCAACATCCTGTCAATCTCAGTCACAGCTGGTCCATCTGTCTGCACGGTAGGCGACATCACAATCTCGGAGGTATGCTGTACCTCAACAGTCATCTCTCAACTGGCAGCTCTAACAATGGCCCGATCATCCGGTGCAAGACCAAGCACTCGCCTCCACTAGAGGTCACAATCACCAACACTAACTCGAGACGTTCCCATGTCACCAGAAAACACAATGGTCGGCCCTCGTACCAAACGAGCTCACACCGGCCGTAACCCTAGCAGCAGCCCAAACTGCGCTCAAACATGGTGACAGGAACCTCAATCGAGTATCAAGGAGAGCACATCAATGGCAAGAAAGGAAACAACAGATCCAAAGTGGATACATGATCATAGGAAGGAACAGCATCAATGAAGGCATGATCATGAAACTAATAGAATCGGGGATCTCAAATGGATGTATAATCCAGGATATGAAGAGAATCACTAATCTCAAATGTATGTACATCCTAAGGTTCCTTAAGCGGAGTGGCGTGTCGTAAGTATGCCGCGGAACATACCAACGGTACGTCACTCTACTTTAGTCACCTAATCCATCAACCAAGGGTCATCCTACACGACGAAAGTTCGGGTCTAATACCCCCTCGACCAAGTCTAAGTTCCGTAAGGTCAAGCCTAAGTTCCGTAAATAAACAACGCCCTAGGCTCCACATAGTCAAACTCAGACTCGAACCAAGGTCAACCAAGCGCTCTGATACCAACTTTGTCACGACCCGAAAGAGCACGTGACTGGCTCTTGAACCATATGAAGTCTATAGGACTCCATCTGATCCAAGTAAGCCAAAAGCCCAGAAATCTAAAACCATTTTTAAAAATAAGTAAAGAAACTGGTTTAAAGAAGTGAAGAAAACATGTTTGAAATCAAGGTTTTGAAATAACTAAGCCAAATGTGCATTTAACAACCGTAAGTCTTTTCTAAAAATTTCGGCAGAGTTTCTTTTGTAAAACTGGCCCCGAATGGGGTAAAACAAGAAAAACAATATATATGCAATGATAAAGGCATCCCCAAGCGGGAGCTAGCTCTTCGTCAATCGACGGTCACAACCACACAATGATATAATAATATACAACGCCAAGTGGCGAGGATCAAATCCAAAGAAAGCTCAAAAGCAACAAGAAAACCGCAATACTACTAAGCGCGACTCTAGGTCGAATAATACAACACTGTCTCTAAGTCTGAAAGAATATACAAGTTTTGGTTGATGGACAATTTCTAGATACAATGAAGTAAATAAATACAATGGTGGTTCTTGATGCGAAAGAATCCACCTACCAAAGCAAATCACCCGCAAGAAGAAATTGTGCCAGAAATGCCGCAATAAAACCTGTACGGCAGAACCTGCAAGAACTGTGGCACAACGGGGGTGAGTTGCCAACTCGTGAATAGAAACATCTACAAGCAGAAACCGAATGAAATACATAAACCTAAGTCAACGATCAATAATATAATCCACAAGAGTACATCTGAGTGTAATAAGGTGGCAAGGTAACATCTAAATATGTATGTAGTGCCAGGTACTCAGGTAATCACATGTCATCAGTGTAAGGTATGTCTGCATGAAGTAAATATGATGAAATATCAATGATATCAATACACATATATTAGCGTCCCATACCACTAATACTGGTGTAAGGGTATATATAACAGCGCCCTCATACCCTGTTATATATACAAATGAAGTATGATAAGTGTAAATCCAGTCTGTATATGAACCATGTCTGTAAATATGTGGAACCCGTTCACCTGTCACCCACTGACAGTAAGCATCATGTATGCAATGTGAGGATATAAACAAAATCATGGAAAAGCATCATGAAACCCGTGCCTAGCATCGACACGTAAATCCTCATCCATATGGGGCTCCGTCTGCGGTATCGGCTCTCGGCCCCCGGCAGTACGAGTCAACCCATGTCCATCTCTGGGCTCCGTCTGCGGTATCGGCCCGTCGGCCCCGGCAGTACGCCCATCTCTCGGCTCCAGGCGGTATCCCCCGGATATCCGCCGAGCTCAAATACAATCACCGGTAGGGACTCGCCCGCCTCCAGGCTCGATCGGCATAACCCATCGATCATCTCGCCGAGGGGAACCATACCGGGCCCACCACGAACCCGCAATCGGATCATCCACTCCTCGAATCGGGTTTCAAGCACACGTCTCAGCACCGAGAAAACGCGTGGTGGACGCACCGAAATATCATATCACGAGGTACCGGGTTTTCATAAAGGTGCCTCTTTTCTTAAATAACCCCACGGTCCTCAAAACCAGAAATCACATGAAAATCCAACATCAGGAAGTAAATCCAATGCGATGTGCTATACAGTCGATCCATGATGTATGCGACATGTAAAGAACAGTAATCATATCGGAAATCATGCAACACGGAATAGTAATGTGCATATGTCGAATGAAGAATCATCTCATGAATGCAATAGTGCTACAGTGTAGTGGCATGGCAATTATCGATGATGAAGTGTGTGAGCCGGCAAATAGTGTACGTGGAACATACGCATCATCGATAATGGTGCTGGTGTCCTAACAACATGATAATAGTATAGCAATGAACATATGCCAGCAATGCGAATAGCATGAAAAAGCAGATATCTAATAGTCAACACCACAGTGAAGTATCTACTATGCAAACTACATCTAAGTAACAGGTCAATCAGGAGGGGTAGGTGTGGAAACCACCTAAATCTGAGTCGGTATATATATATAAAGATATAAAGTCGGTGATCCCGCCTCAATGTCATATCGTAAGATATTCTCGAGTTATGAGTGCGGATCTATCATCAATATCGGCTCGTACGGTAAATCATCGTACGGCATCCCCAAAAGCTGGGTACAGGGGTCAACATCTCACTGTCTCATCACATAACAGATATCACCATCATCAGATCATATAGTCTGGAGTACTACTCTATGTCTAGTACAAAACGGTAACATCAGTAAGTATGCATGCGGGGGTAAACACATATCCCATGCCCGCAAGGATCACAAGTCATATCCCACATATGAATCGTATCAAATCACCGATCCCGGGGCACCAAGCCCACATCATCGACTCATCTCCAAAATCATCACATATCATCAATCACAGTGCAAGTACAAGCAAGGGTGTGTGTATAGGTGTAATTCTATCCTAGGGTTCGCGACTATGAACTGCACTAGTCACTTCTAACCTTATACTATCCATAATACGCCTAATATCACAATAACTACAATATAATCTATCTACGGATTGCGGGGGTGCTATACGCCATCCACCCGACTTCCCCCTGTAGATATAATCTACTCACCTTGCATCACCAATTGCGGACGTCACCACGTGTTTGCTTGTCGTCCGAGGTCTTCATGGGTACCTACACATCAAATATCGTATATGCGCATTAAAACCAAATCCAAACTAAAACGGCGCATGAAATCCAAAACGATACGATAAGGGGGCCTATAGGTGAGAACCTATGGCACGCTTTCAAAACCATCAATAAACCCTCTATATCGTCGTATAAACGACAAATAGTCGAGGCAAAACACATTCCACCATTTCAGAAATGAAAATACGGAATACGGAAACTAAAGTCCAAAACAACAACTCATGAAATGTGTTCCAGATTTCACCCTAGAAAGAATCTGTCAAAACTAGATGTACCCAGGGCCAAGAATTGAGGAATTGGGGCTATGCACAGAAAACGAGGCGATTCCTCACTGGTCTGGCCGCAAATTGCGGCCAGAAAGGAGATTTTGGCGGCCTCAAGGTGGAGTGGGGAGCTAGGGTTTTGGGTGTTGCCTCTAAGGTGCCTGCACATCTCAATTTCCACTCAATATTATTTTAGGGTTCTCGGGGTGTTAGCAGATTCTAATTAACAGTGACAGATTCCAGTTTTTTTTTCCGATATTGGTTTCTAAAATCCGTATTCTGGTTTTAGCTTCAGGTTTTTGGTACCAATTCATACACTAAGGTGTTGGTAAAACCCTAACTGAGCTTAATTTCCCAATACATCATAAGTTCCCTCAAACCCTAACTTGATTATTCTCAATTCCATAATATCACACAATATCGATTAAATCTTAACATGGGGTTATAGGAAAGGCTATAATTAAGCTAATGGTTCAGAAATTACCTCCATTAGCAACTCAAGAAAATTCTTGAGTTGCCCCTAGTGGCCATAATCCTTGCTTCTTTAGCTCCATGTGTAGATCTAGGGATTTTGCACAATTTTAATGAAAGGAGTTTGGGGTTTTGGGTATGTTTTTGAGATGAAGTGAGAGGATTTAGTGGAGGGGAGAGAAGGGCTAGGGCAGCAGCAAGGGAGAGGAAGAGGGAGAGAAAATGATGGGAGAATGGCTAAGTCTCAAGGTCAATGGTACCCCATGTCTCTCTCTCACCTACCCTCATCATTTCATTTTCTCTTTTCTTTTCTTTTTCCTTTTTCTTTTAAAACCCAAACCTTCTCACATCTATAGTAATCCCAAAAGGAAACCATGGCTAGAAAAATGCACAAGTGTAGAAAAAGTGATATGTGCAAGTTTTGCACAAAATTGCCAAAAAACCCGATTAGCGATTTTAATCGCGATTAGCACTAAATTAGTGTCAAACTAATCACAAAAACTTAAAAATGTCATAATTCACTAATTTACCCTATTCTAGAATTTTCCATAATTTTTCATAATTTTTCTAACATTTTTCCTTTTTATTTGCATTTAATATTAAAATAATCAATAAAATAATATTAAATTATAAAAATTCCCAAAATTAATATTTTATATTTTTGAAAATGTTACAGGCAAACCCAAGCCTCACTAATGGCGCCGTAGAACTGCCGCAAACCCGAAGGTTCAAAGGCTTTCACACGGTCATTAAGTCGAGTTAGGGTTTCATTCTTCTAGTGGGTCCATAGAATTGCCTGCATGCCCTTCCGAATACTTTAAACTTGGAATAATAGGCTTCTGACATTCGATTGTCTCTGTCGACTCCCAACGTCTCCGTGTGAAGTCGTCTCTAGCTGGAATCAATCTATCTGATGACTTCTCATCGGGTAGGCGAACGAACCACATGTCCTAGTCATTCATCCTCGGGTGACTAGCGACCTTCTATCATCTCTTAGTACAACCTGTACTGCAATAGCTCCAACATATGGGGCGATATCTTGTCGCACGCAGCAACGACTGGCTCACTCGTTTGCACGCTGAACAGTGCATCAATCATCATGAGTAAGCAATACACCAACGGTCATCAAAATCTGGCTGGCCTCTAACATTGGCTCAATCCTCTAGTGTCGATCAGCACATCCGAGTAACCTCATAAAGGCGATCCGCCAAACGCTCGTGGCGCGGAAACACAGTAAAAAGACACATCTCCGCAATCGTGCGTCGCTGGAATTTTGCCCTGGTCAGTCCTCGTTCGTGACGAGCTCGTGCTGACCGCAACTCTAGCTGTAGCTCTCCCTGCCCGTAATCGTGGCAGCAAAACCATAACTGGTACTGATGAGGCTAGATCGGAATGAATATAATAATGAGCAAAGAAATGTACATCCTAAGGCTTCTTAAGTGGAGTAGCGTATCGTAAATATGCCGCGGAACATACCTACGGTACGTCACTCTACTTTAGTCACCTATTCCATCAACCAAGGGTCATCCTACGCTCCGAGGGTTAAACCTAACGCTTTGATACCAACTTTGTCACGCCCCGAAAGTACGGAACATGACCGGCACTTAAACTACGAACGTCTCGAGGCATACGTAATCTATGTGAGCCGAAAACCCAGAAATCCAAACCAAGAAAATTAGCAGAGTGAAGGAAAAACCAATTTAAATCAAGTAGTTTTAATAGCATAAGCCGAATTATGCGGTTTAAAAACATCAAATATTTCCCGAAAATTTCGGCAGAGTCTCCTTTATAAATACTGGCCCCCAAATGGGATACAACATGAATAGTATACGAAATCAATAAAAAGGCATTCCCAAGCGGGAGCTAGCTCTTCGTCAATCGACGGCCACAACCACACAAGCAATATAATATACAACGCCAACAGCGAGGATCAAAACTCAAAAGGAAACTCAAAACCACAAAAAATCCACAGAAATTTGACGCGCGACTCTAAGGTCGAAAGAATAACATCACTGGTCTCTATCTCAAAAATAAATACATGTTTGGTTGATGGAACTTCTAGATACAACAGAATAATGATATACAAGATATATAATAGGGGTACGATACAAGTAAACCTACCTACTAGCAAATCACCCGAACGAAACTATGCCCGCAAAGCCGTAAAGAACCCTGTACGGCAAACCTGCAAGAAACTGGGGCACAACGGGGGTGAGTTGCCAACTCGTGAATAGAAAAACATCTACGAATAGAAATCGCATAAATAACGCAACCTAGGTCAATGACCATAATATATCCTCAAATATATGTATAACATGCAGCCTATAACAAAGGCTAGGATAAATATCTAACCCGAGTGTAATCTCATGTGCCCGTGTCAGTGCCTCAGGTAGCAATATATCATATGAATGAGGTATGAATGCATGAAAACAGAATACATTTAAATGAAGAAACTATTTTCATAATTTAGTGAGATTTCCTTTGTATTTTTAAAATGAGGTATCATAATTAAATCAGCATAAAACAGTGCCTAGCATCGGCACAAAACGTAATCCCAATATCTCGATATCGATATCTCTGTACCTCAATATCTCGAAATCTCAATGTCTCAATCACAATATCTAGGGCGCCGTCAGTCCAGACCGGCCCCTACCATCCATCTCAAGACCACGACGGTATCCTCCGGATATCCGACGCGTCGGGTAATATCACCGGTAGGTAGCGCTCCCCTGCCAGGCTCAACGTCAGCAACACGACCTTCTTGCCCCGGGGTACCTTACCGGGCCCACCATGTACCCGAAACGGTTCATCCATCTCCTCGAATCGGGTCTCGAAATCCATCAACAAACTCATGGTGGACGACTCATACATCATGGGAAAACCGTATTTTTATTTTAAAAGGGAGAAAGCAGTTTATATATGTTTTGCGGTTTTCCTCCAAATCCAGAAAATATCATGGAAATCCGAATCATCTATAGCATGTAAAACCATGAATATAAGCATGAGAATCCATGAATACGGCATAACAAAGAATAACAGTATGCATAAAGCGACAAGTAATAACTACAATATCTAAGCTGGCATATAAGGTATGTACACTAATATTATGTCAAACTACTAGCTATCAAGCTAAGTTAAGCAATAATATTTTCTAAGGTGTATGTGACATGGCAATTACTGATGAAGATGTGTGTGAGCCGGTAAGCAAGTGTATGTGGTAGATACACATCATCGGTAATGGTGCTGGTGTCTTAACAGCATAATGTCAACAATGCAATATGAAATAACAATGTAAGTATGCGATGCGGAACGAGCAACCAAAATGAGCGGGAGCTAAATATTAAACAATGGTGACATTTGAAATAACACGAATCGCGGGGTTTTGAAAATAGGGGCTACGGTGATTTTTAAGAAAGGATACGTCTTTTGAAATATCCGTAGATCCCTTGACCTGTCTTTTAAAATACCCACGATCCGCTAGTTTTGAAATAGGTAGGAGTCTAATCTAATCTAACAACTACACTAAACTATACGGCTGAACTAACAAGCTGAACTACAGGTAAGGAAACCACCTATCATCTGAGTCGATACATATACATACATGTATATGTATAGTCGGTGTCCCGCCTCAAAAATATCATATCCGATACCATATCTATAATCAGGTTTCCCAAGTCAAGAGTGCGGATGAATCATCAATATAGCTCGTACGTAAATCCGTCGTACGGCATCCCAAATCTGTGTACGGGTCAATATCACATTCATCATACTATTCACCTGGTATCCTCTTTATCAAATATCATGATCGGGGTACTGATCTACGTCTAGTACAATACTGATACCGCCTAAGTATGCATGCACATGTGTGAAACACTACGTCAAGGACCCGCTACAACGTCATGTCGTATCTCAAATACGAACCCTGCTATATCACCGATCTCACGGCCTCAAATCAAATCTAATCGACCCATCTTAAATCCCAAGTACTATCATCATTATCCATGCATGCGTATATGAATGTACATATGCATAGTCCCATACCCACGCATATATACCTATATACACATCCCAATCTGCGCACAAGAAGGTAAAGTATGCAAGTCTGTGTGTGCGTATGTGGGTATAACAACTACTCTAGGTTTTCGCAACTAACCCAAAGGTAACCCATGAACACATAAACATAACATGAATAAACATTCTCGTATCATAAAACACCTATATAAACATATATATATGAGCTACACTACGGACTGCGGGGGTGCTATACGCCATCCACCCGACTTCTCCCCGTAGATATAAATCTACTCACCTGGTCCTCGCTCGCCGGTGCCGACGTCGCCACGCGGTTGCTTGTCGTCTCGAAGTCCACATGGGGGTACCTACATATCACAACGTATCGTATCGCATAAAAACCAAATCCGAAATCGATACGGTATATGAAAACCAATTTGGCACGCGTATCACGCAGAGGTCAAAACCTATCGGCTACGCATGCAAGAATAGCTAAAGCAACCCTCGATGTCGATCTACAAACGTCAAACCATCGAGAAGAACCCAAACACACCCATTTTCACATTCACAAACACTAAACATACATATGAAATAGGGTGAAATCATCAAAACCAATAAATTGATTAAATCGGTTTATTTCCAAAAATTCTAGTAAAGGGGGTCGTTAACCGTTTTACTACAAGTCTTGATGTTTTAGCAAACTAGAGTTCACAATACTCACTAATTATCTTAATTAGGCCACATAAGCATTTACTAGATTTTTAATCTTGCCAAATTATATTAAACCAAAAACTAGTTTGCAATTTTTCCAATTTCAACCATTTTAAAGCAACAATACATAATTCAACAAGTAGGCTAGGTTTTGCACAAGCTAAAGTATTAAAATACCCATTATAATTTCAATGATGTGATGAAACCCTTACCATATTTTAATTCTCAATTTTTTTCATAATATTTAAAAAAAAACTAGTAAGCATAAAATTCCAAATTCGGTGCAAGCATCTTAGATTTGCAATCTAAAGATCAAAATCACAAGTAAATATCCAAACTAAACAAACTAGATAACAACTACACATAGCTAATCTAGTTGTGATGCTTAAAACCCTAATTCAAAACCAAACCCTCTTCTTTAAAAACCTAGAATGAAATTAGCACTAAAATTTAACACTAAAACAATTTAATTAAAGGAATTAACCATAAGTGTTAGTTGGGTAAAGATTATACCTCAATATCTAGAGATCTAGCATGAAGATTTGCCTCCAAAAACACCTCCTTTCTCCATGTTTTAAACCAATTTGGGTTAGAGAAGAGGTAGAATAGGGATTTGTGTTGAATTTGTAAAGAAATTTGTGGATTTTTGTAGAATTTTGATGGAATTTAAAGCAAAAGAATTGGGGATAAAATGAGGGGCTGCAGCAGGGGATGATTCGGCCAAGGGAAGATGGGAGAGTGTGTGAGGAAATGGTGTGAAAAAAATCCAAGTCAAAGCCCCCCCAAATTACCGTAATACCCCCACCCAAATTAATATATATAAAAACCTTTATTTTAATCAATTTAAATGAGTTGATGAAAATTTTTGAGGAGGGGGGAAATTTCCTGCAGTGGGCCCGGCCCAAGGAGGGGTGAGGGAGTTGTGAGTGATTGCCAAAAAGAATTCCATGCAAAAAGACCCCCTACAAGTTCAAAAATTGCAAGTTTTCACTAATTTCACCAAAAAGCCCTTTTTTCCAATAATTTCTATCACCGTTTGGCAGATTCATTTTGTTTTAAAAACAACATGTTAAAATTTTGTTTAATGTGTTATGATGCACAAAATTTGTTTCAACTCATTCTAATTTGTAATTTTCCCTAATTAAATATATTAGTGACGGCTTAAAATAATATTAAAATAATTAATTTCAGAAAAAATTTCAGAAAATTTGAAATTTCACCAGTGGCTCAATAAACACTAAATACTAGCAATTTCATAGCTAGAATATGTATATTTAATTTTATAATAAAGATATTTGTATTTTGACTTTTTACCGAAAACCTCCTTATTTTACCAATTTTTTCGAAATTTCACCGAAACGATTTTCAAAATGTTACACCATACTGAAAAGATTCAGTATGGAAGATTCCAAGCGCGGTAATCTACCGGCTTGTCACGGGATCACCCTCTCCAAAGAGATGTCACCCAAGACTGATTTGGAAAGGGATCGCATGTCTATTATACCCTACGCTTCTGTGGTAGGCTCTATAATGTATGCGATATTATGTTCCAGACCGGATGTAGCTTATGCACTGAGTGTAGTAAGCCGGTATCAGTCAAACCCTGAGGAGAAACACTGGATAGCGGTGAAGAACATTCTCAAGTACCTAAGAAGGACTAAGGAGATGTTCTTGGTGTATGGCGGAAAAGACCTCCAGATCGAGTCCTTTGCTGACTCCAGCTTCCAGAGTGACAAGAATGATTCCAAGTCCATGTCGGGTTTTGTCTTTACCCTCAATGGAGGGGCGGTGTGTTAGAAGAGTTCCAAACAGGAAACCGTTGCTGACTCGACGATGGAAGCGGAATACATCGCTGCTGCTGATGCCGCAAAAGAAGCCGTCTGGATAAGGAAGTTCTTGAAAGAACTTCACGTAGTTCCGTCCAATGTTGATCCAATACCTCTGTATTGCGACAACAACGGGGATATAGCTTTAGCGAAGGAACCCAGGTCCCATCAGAAATCCAGACACATCTTGAGGCGGTATCACCTGATCAGGGAGATCGTGGATCGCCAGAAGATCGAGGTTCGGAGGGTTGCTTCCGAAGATAACACTGCAGATCCATTCACCAAGGCCTTAACCCAGACTCAGTTTGAGCGGCTGATCGAGATGATAGGTCTTCGATACGCCAGTACATGGCCTTAGTGCAAGTGGGAGATTGTTAGTGTATATGCCCTAGAGGACATTACTGTATCATACTAGTTTGTATATTACTTAATGGAAGCTTGGGATATTCATTTTGTATAGACAATCTTGCTCAAAATGGTAGTATGCTACTTGGTTTGTTTCTACTTTAATATGTGCATGTGTTTCATTTAGCATATTGCTTATACATATTAGTAGAGCCCTTAGGATCATTGCTTGATTACCAGCGTTGTGATGGCAGTCACACTCGTGGGGGCTGGGTAATCCACAAGCACATCCTTATACAGGTCCCTAGTCGTAGGACAATCGAGACATGGCATCGATACTCCAGAGTAGATTAGCGTATGCGCTTCTCATCCCAACATGGGAGACGGTCTGTCCTACAGCTGTCAGTACGTCGTACTTGAGATAGTATGCGGGTGCTCGTTAGGTTACGAGTACACTGGACAGGACTCGTCAGGAATTGTTGGTTGGTATTATACCTATCGTCAGTTATCAGTTCCCAGGTGACATGAGTACAGCTTAGTCCGCTGACTTGACACTGTCACTTCGCCTTGAGTGTGTTCCCACTGTACTTTGATTACTACCCTACCACGGCTCAAAGGAGTCGTGCAAACAGGTAGTAGTTGGGTGCAGTCCCGAAGCACTTAGAGGCAGTGACGGTTAGACAGGATTCGTCTCTCTCGGTATTGGGGGTTGACATCGTGCTGTGTCTAGGAGAGCCATTACACGAGTAGTCCCTGGCCAGGGCAAGCGAGATATACTGGTAGGTTTCCAGTGTTATCTCAGGGTGTTCTGTGCTACACTCTGACACGACTTGTACCGCTATTAGGGGACTAACGTTTGCCTCCCCTAGGCCCGCCATGCTATGTATCAAACGAACAGACCGGACTGTACGGAGACTGTCACATTCAGGCTCAGTAGGAGTTCAGATGGGTTTCACCCCGTCCGTCTTCATATCGGCATCTACCTGGGGGCCGTTACGCACAGCTAGTGCCGCTTGCGGTTTGTGGTTAAACCCACTGCCAGCATAGTGTCGAGTCTTTAGAGTCCCACACAGAGAGTTATTCGTCTTTAGGCAAAAGAGTTGAGGTCGCATGGTTTTGCGACAGGTCATATGGTTTTGCGACAGGGTTCGGTCACATCCGCGCACTTATGCGCGTTTAGTGACCGGGCAGTTGTTACTAGTGGGCTTTGGTTTATGCCAGATCCTAGTATACGTTTTGGGATTGGTTTTTATCTCGTTTGTATTCGTGTTCCCCGGAACGCAGATACGGGTGTGTATGCACGGCTGACAGAGACAGAGGCAGAGGATTCTCATTAGGGTTATTGACTGTTGACTTTTGCTAAACCCTAATGAGAATTAGAATTATGATTAACAATAATATTAATTGAGTATTATAGTGACATGGTTAGGGTTGAAAGGTTGACCTTGTTAACTTGTTGACTTTTATTGACCGGTTGACTAGGTTGGACTTGTTGACCACCATCATGACAATGGCCATCATTTGGTTGCATTGACTTATGCTTGCTTGTTTTGTTCACCATTTGCATTTAATGCAATAAATGATATTGTCATTTGTCATGATATCAACCATCACATTATACTCAATTATTATTACTTGTTATCATAATTTTGGATTATGAGAGGTGAGATGAGAAGAGGTTGGCTCACTTTTCATTTGGCTTTCTCTCTCTTTAGCTCTCCCATTCTCAAGCTCTCCCTCTTCTTCTTGCTCTCTCTTGCTAGAGGCAACTCCCTCTCATGAGTTGAGAACCATTGCCTAGAGATAAAAACACCAAAACACTCATCTACTCATCCTAGTTCACAAGGCCTAGCAAGCCAAGTGTTCTAGTTTCTTCAAGTTCGAAGTAGAAGCCAAAGGTAGAAGCTTTCGGGTGGATCGATCTTCGGCGGGAGAAGACGACGGGGTGAAGCCGATCCGTACACCACCAAGAGTTGAAGACGAAGGAGTTCAAGAAAGGTATAACCCCCTAACCGAGTAGGTAAACAACTCCTAGTTAGGTTGTTAGCTAGTTGTTTAACAAAGATCCGTATTTTAAGTCTATGTTACCACCCTAGCAAAAATTGTTTTTTGACCATTTCCGCAACCCCAAAGAACCGGGAAAGGGTACCAAGGACTTACAATATCCATCTCGCTACTTCGGTCGGTATCCTCCGGATAACCTCCGAGTCCACATACTATCACTGGTAGGCAGTGCTCCCCCTGCCGGGCTCACCGTCTAACATATACAAGTTTTCTTGCCACGGGTACCTCACTAGTCAAATACTACAATACGTGTATAGTACGCATCTTTAAAAACTTCATAATCTGAATAAAATACATGCAAAATCTTTTCTAAATCACCGCGGGAATGCGTAACTCACTGCATAACTGACGGACGCTCATTTTAAAATAATAATATATGTCCATATATATTTTCTTAAATACACGTTCCGTCATTTTCAAAATATCCCAAAAGGTTTTCCTTTATAAACGTTCGTGTCGCTCACGGACACGTAGGAAATAGCGAGACTATAGCTCCTCTTTTTCGAAAACCTCTTGGTAAACTTTTAATGCATGCAAAGTACTCAGGTACTGTCCTCAGATCAGTCCTGTTTGGCTACTACACAATATAGTGCCCAATATGAAAACAAAGTGCTCAAAAGAAAAATTAGCCTCAAAAGACGTATCCAATAATCACATGCTTCTGGTGCGCATGGAAACCAAATCCAAATACAGGTGCCATAATACGCACAAAACCCAAAACTATGTGCAACGGGTGTGCACGAAAGCATCTGTCCACTGTAACGGTGTGCATGACAACAATATCTGGTGCACCTATTTTGCGCGAAATATCATCGGGTGCATCAAATGCACGAAATACAATCAATAACTCGAACGGATCAAAAGAAACACCGAGTATACCAAGGTGTATAAATCAAAATCGTGTGCAACTGCGTGCACAAAACACATATCAATGCACTGCAAGCACATATAAGCTATACCGAGTGCATAAATCAAATCATCCGTAGGAAATCCATGAAATCATAAACACATGCTACGCGGGTATAAAATCGACATCAAACGCAATAAGCATGCACAATCGCAAATCAACACAACGGTGTATAAAATATATATCTTAAGTACAATAACTATGCACAAAATGTAAATACCCAGTAGGTTCAGCCATGGTGCACGAAATCAATATCAGGAAACTCGTCATCAAAACTCAAATCCAAGCGATATAAGCATGATACTCAGATCACAAATGCAAATCGCAACAAAGGACATCGAGGTACACCTCCTACAATGTCTAGAAATAAATCGGTGCGCCTAGAAACTGGAAAAACAAGAACATCCGCTTGCTCCTGCTCACGGTCTGGCATCCTCGGTCTCTGGGTCCTTATCTTCTTTGTGGATTTACCAATCTCGCAATCCATCGGCTCATCGGCCCTGTCAGGTGTGCTAACGGGGACGATTCCATTCTGGCACTTCTCTGGTCATCTCTCGGTCAATCATCGCGACCACTTGTAAGGCAGCACGTCACTGGCGTTGGCCTCTGGCTCTCTGAATACACGTGACACCTCTGATCTTGGGTGCAAATCTCATTGCAGCAGTGTCCTAGAAGGAATCCTGCTCAAGGTCTCTTCCGATCTTGCCTGTGCCGAACTGTACGGAGGCTGGTACTCTTACATAATCTTTCCTCATTTTCTGGACATCTGCGTGTTCCGCACACATTTCCTCGGAAAATGGCCGTATCCCAACACCTCTATAGCATATCAGGTCTCTGATCTCGACGGGGAGTAACAATAGCTCGTCAGCGTCTCGTACGAACCTCTGGTTCCATTCGCCTGTATCATCGTCCACTATGACGTCACACCATGCTATCTGCGCACTGCAACTGTTCTCATCCACGGTCAATCCGAAGTCTCTCGCACGGACTCGAAGTCACGAACTCGATATCTTCATCACTCTGTAGAAGATGTTTGGCCGAACACGTCCTCGGGAGCTCGTCCCATACATCGGAGGAATACTCACTACTCGTCCGTCCTCGATCAAATCACTACGCATCTGGGTGAGGTCCTCTATCCAAAGCTGGTCAGCTTACTGGTCTCTTATCACATGATATCCGGACGACGTCAAACTTTTAGATCGAGTCATCAAGGTCCCAAAATTTCCCGAAGGCTCAGCACCTGAGCACAGTCTAAAAATATCTGGTACATACCACAGCACCTCTGGACCAACCGTAGAAGGGCAAACCCAAGCCTCAATGATGGCACCGCTAAACTGCCACAAACCCTAAGGTTCAAAGCAGTTCCGTGGTCATCATGTCGAGTTAGGGTTTCATTCTTCTAGAGGGTCCATAGAATTATCTGCATGTTCCTTCGAACACTTTAAACTTGGGAAAAATGGGTTTCTGACACTCGTTCGAACTTTTTAACTTCGCCTAGGCGACATGCGAATACCCTTCGTCTGCACGCGAAACAATTCCTCTATCCTCCAGGAAAGGCGATACATCGACGATCATCTCTGGATCGGCCTGCTCTAGATCTGAGTAAGACTCCCCTCACTGGAATTCTTCAACTCAACTGGGCCTGCTCCGGCGCATAAATCGGACGAATCACCTTCGTCTCTCAAATCGGGGTAGACTAGCTATCATCTGTCTCATATCTGTCTGGAAGCTCCGGCGATCTCAGCTCGTAAGCTCCGGAAGCGACATCCTATCAATCTCAGCAACAGCTGGGTCATCTGTCTGCACGGTAGGCGACATCATAATCTCTGAGGTGCGCTGTACATCATCAGTCCTCTCGCAACTGGCAGCTCTAACAATGGCCCGATCATCCGGTGTAAAACCAAGCACCCGCCTCCATAAGAGGTCACAATCCTCAATACTAACTCGAGACGTTCCCATGTCACCAGAAAACATAATGGTCAGCCCTCGTACCAGACGAGCTCGCCCTGACCGCAACAGTAGCAGCAGCTTAAACTGCGCTCAAACAATGGTGACAGGAAGCTCAATCGAGTATCGAAAAGAGCAGATCAATAGCAAGAAAGAAAACGACAGATCTAGAATGGATACATGATCATAAGAAGGAACATCATCAATTAAAGTATGATCATGGAACTAATAGAATCGAGGATCTCCAAGGGATGTATAATCATGGGTATAAAGAGAATCATAAGTCTCAAAAATATGTATATCTTAAGGTTTCTTAAGTGGAGTATCGTATCGTAAATATGCCACGGAACATACGTACGGTACGTCACTCTACTCAAGCTACCTACTCCATCAATCAGGGTCAGCCTATGAAACGAAAGTTCGGGTCTAATACCCCCCGTTCAAGTCTAAGTTCTGTAAGGTCAAGCCTAGGTTTCGAAATACATACTCGCCCTAGACTCCGCATAGTCAAACATAGACTCGAAACAAGGTTAAACCAAGCGCTCTGATATCAACTTTGTCACTATCCGAAATATTAGATCGTGACCAGCACTTGAATCACGCAACGTCTAAAGGCGTAACGGAATTCAAGTAAGCTGAAACCCAGAAATCTAAACCTTTTAGAAAAATAAAAGAGGTGGGGTTTTGAAATAAAGGTATATGAAATCAAGTTTTCTTAATACATAGAAAAGGAACATGAATGATGGAAGTGAAATTTACTAGTTTAAAAACATGTTTCGTCTTTTAAAAATTTTGGCAGCACCTCCTTTGTATATTTTCATCCAAAACCATAAGAACATAATAAGAATAAAGGCATCCCCAAGCGGGAGCTAGCTCTTCGCCAAACGGCGGATCACAACCACGCAATACAGTATAAATAAGTATACGACACCCAACGGCGAACTTCACCACAAAAAGATAAAGAAATGAGCAAAATATAACCCCAAAGTGAATATAAAACCCATCACTCAAATCTCGCAACTACAAGTCTCACTAAGTCTCATCACTTATTCAATTTACAACTTTTGATTGATGGAGTTAACTAGATACAATAATGAAATAAAGATACAAGAGTGGGAATGATCCAAATATCCCACCTACCAATGCAAAACACCTGAATGTAACTGTGTGCCAGCGAACCCGCTACTGATCCAAGCGGTCAACCTGCAAGAACTGTGGCACAACGGGGGTGAGTTGCCAACTCGTGAATAGAAATATATCTACAAGTAGAAATCGAATAAACAACGACTCCTAGGTCAACTATATCTTAAGGTATTACTATAATATCTAGGGTGACCGGGTCGTATATGTGCCAACAAGGTAGTCAATATCTATATGCATGTGGATAACATCCAACAGTAATAATCAATGCATGCGGATATGTGGATCTCGTCCACCCATAATCAATATCTATAAGCATGTGCAAAATCTTCGATAGTAGAATCGGTGGATGTATGTATGTATGTATGTATGGGGATCTAGTCCATACGTCAACCACTGACGCAACAATATCAAGCATGTAAATATCATAAAAGAGTGTGCATGAAAGTATGAGGATATATATATCCCCTCCCGACACATCAAAATCATGGAACCTGAGTGCCTAGCATCGGCACTCGAAAACATCATGAAAACAGTGCCCAGCATCGGCACATAAATCCTCATATATCTCAGGCGCCGTATCCTCAGATCGGACCTCAGGCGCCGCACACCCTGGTCGGCACTCATATCCATCTAGCTACTCCGGTCGGTATCCTCCGGATAACCTCCGAGTCCACATACTATCACCGGTAGGTAGTGCTTCCCCTGCCGGGCTCACCGTCTAACATATACGAGTCTTCTTGCCCCGGGGTACCTCACCGGGTCCACCATGTACCCGCAATCGGTGCTTACCACTCTTCGAATCGGGTTTCACATGCCACTCTCAGAACCGAGAAAATGCATGGTGGACGCACTGAAATATCATATCAAGAGAAACTGGGTTTTTTAAAACAGTACATGCTTCCTTTTGAAATAGCCACGGTTCTCAAATCCAGAAATCTCTTAAAAACATTATATCTCAATGCGTAAAATGCGTAGAGTATGATGTATGTGACATATAACAGAAATGTAAGCATATCAATATATCATGCAGCCTGGAACAGTGATATGACATATTAAGGAGAAACCGCTCTTTTAAAATGATTCCAGTTTTAAAATATAACATGTGGTTCCCAATCTCCCAATAAAATCAGTTATCTATGTAGGTACAATATGTAAATGCGCAAGTATAGATGTACCAATATATGTGTGCACAAATATGGATGTACAAATATGTATATCCGCAAGTATGAATGTATCAATGTATATGTGCACGAATATGGACATACAAATGTGTATATCCGCAAGTATGAATGTATCAATGTATATGTGCACGAATATGGATATACAAATGCGTATATCCGCAAGTATGAGTGTATCAATATATATGTGCACGAATATGGATATACAAATGTGTATATCTGCAAGTATGAATGTATCAATATATATGTGCACGAATATGGACATACAAATGTGCATATCCGCAAGTATGAATGTATCAATGTATATGTGCATGAGCAGGTTATACGAAGAGTCACATCATGATACAGCAATCCTACTGTGTAGTGACATGGCAATTATCGATGATGAAGTGTGTGAGCCTACAATCTGTGTACGTGTAACATACGCATCATCGATAATGGTGCAAGTGTACTAGCACAGGTATAAGCAATGCGATGGAAATAATATGAATGCAGCATAAGGTAAATCATCAGCTAAAAGCTAAAAGCTATAAGGTATACGTAACTATCACATGTCCGAGTCGGTGAATCTAACAATCGACATCTAGCCTCACAGCATCACGTACGGTATGATCCATCGTACGACATCCTCTAGTCAAGGGTAAGGATCGATCATCAAGTCAAACTCATCACGCACGGAATATCATCGTGCGACGGCATTATACTAAAAGGGATCGTATCATCCTATACGACAAATGAGGGTACGACCTAATATCACATACGACCTATCATCTATGATTCACAACATTCTATATATATGGATATATATCTATATGCCTATGTCCCGGTTCACATCCGCAATAATCGCATATTAGGGGACCGGCAGGGTATAAACCAACTCGATCGACTCGCATCAATACACCATCACATCATCATGTCATCATATCAGTCTTATATTCTTTCATCGCATTTAAATCACCTATCAAATCAAATTGCATAAACATTCAATCACTACAAGTATAAGTATCTAATCTAACCTACACATCTGAACCATACAATCAGATTTTTAAAGAAGCGAATCGTAGTTTTGAAAATAGGGGTTACGGTGTTTTTAAGAAAGAGATATCATTTGAAAATCCATAACATCCCTCAAGATATATACTTAAAAGGTACATACGATTCTTCGGTTTAGGAAAAGGTATGGTTCGGATGACGCATCTATATCGACTATCTATTCCTACAGTACCCTAAACGGTAATATCGCTAAACGACATCCTATGATAGTCGTAACGTATCATTCTAACTATCCTCTAGTTTCTAATATGGTTTCTTAGCTATCTCATTCTAACCCTAGTTTCGTAATCTAGGTTTCCTAAGCATATTCTATAAATCGGTTTCCATCAAAAGTTTGTGGGGGTGCTATACGCCATCCACCCGACTTCCCCGGTAGATATAGATCTACTCACAATGCTTCTTGCTTGCCGAAGTCGATGACGCCATGCTTCGTCGCCTCGGAATCCACGCGAAGGTACCTATAATAATAAACAATCACAATCCATATTAAAATCGAAGCAGAAAACCGATACGGCGCACGGTGTGCTCATAGGTTAGAACCTATGGCCTAAACATGCAAATCAATCAAACAACCCCTGTTGTCGATGTACAAACACCCGACAACCAAATACAAATCCAAATATCAAGAAAGTGCATTTTAAAATACAGAAAACATAGCCTAAAACACACCAAAATGCTTCCAGATTTTCCCCAGGTGACAATTAGCCAAAACTGCATATAGGAGGGGTCTATTTTAGTGCAAAAGGAGCCATGGACCAAATCTGGAAGAATTCTACCCTAATCTGGCCGCAAATTACGGCCAGATTGATTAAATCTGCGGTCTAGGTGCAGGGATGGGGCTCAGGTCTTGGTGGTAGCTTCCTAGGTGCCTGCACGACTCCCAGTAATCCCAAAATCATTTCTAGTGTCCCCGGGTTGCTCCAGATCCCAAAATACCATCACTAATACCACAAATCGACATGAACTCAAATCCCAAATCTGTATTTTGGGTTTCATCCCCCGTTCCAGGTCAGTAAAACACCACTAAGGCTTATAGGCAGCCACTACACATCACCAATTTCAACAAACACTCAACCCTTTTCTAGGGTTTCCCCAATGTCCACTAACCTTCGCAATATCACATCTAAACACATATGAATACTAAAGTAAATGAAAAACTTCCCAATTAGTGAATGGATTACCTCATATAGCACCCATGAATCCCTAAGATCGTCAAAACTGAATTTTTCTTGGTCCCATGTATAGAGGTTGAAGAGGGGATTAATTTTTGTGAAGGGTGTGTAGGGTTTTGGGGATTGTTCGGAGATGGATCTAGGGATTAAGTGGAGGGTGGAGGAGTTGAGGAAGATGAAGAGGGTGATGGAAATAGTGGGGGATTTGATTTTGGGCAGCAGCCTCCCCCCACTCTCTCACATACTCACACCTTCTCTCTCTCTCCAAGTCATCATTATGTTCCCTTTTTGACTTTCTCCTCAATCATCTCTCTTTTCTTTTCTCTCTACCAATAAACCATGATATATAGCTCAAATGAAATGAAACATGTCACAAAATGAAACATGTCTTGGTGCATTAACCATGAAAACTGTAAAAACGCGGATTGGGCTTAATCGCGATTAGCAGTGCACTAATCGGGTTTTTATCAAAACTGCATAAAATAAATTTTTAAAATGCCAAATCCTTTAATTATATAGTTAAATGAATAAATTATTTCAATTTCCATTTATTTCATAATTATTGGTATATATTTATACCTTTTTTTGTAAACCCCAATTTCGCAAATCGGGCAGTTTTCGGGAAAAATATTATTTTAATATTAAATTCCAAAAATAATATTTTATATTTTCTGAAATGTTACACTCAGTCAAGGTCACTTGGGTCCTAGGAGCAAAAACCACATTGGGAGTTTCAAACATACAGGAAACTTGCCAAGCATGCACATACCTTCTGGAGTGTGGTGACTTGAGTGGTTTCCATCAAATTATCATGCGATGATAGTTGGATCCCGATTCCCACTGATAAGTAGGTGTTACTCCTCGGGTGATTTTAGATGATCTAGACTGATTATCCTTTTAGGGTTTGAAGGAGAATTCGAGGAAACAGTGGGAGCCATCATGATTAAATAAAGTGATTAACCAATCTAATCTAGGTTAGAGTGTACGCTGAGTGTTTCTTTTCTCTCTCTCTTTGGCAGCGACCATGGCCTGACCTTAAAAACTCATGAACCAAGTTAACCGAACTTTCTTAAAACACTTTGTCTATTAGATTGTCATTTAGTCGCATATATCACTGCCACTCCTATTTTGCCTTTGCATTTTTCTAGAACACTCCGTATCTTTACGAAGATTCACATTTCTTGGATATTCCATCATATAGTTACATACAATCTCGAAGGAACTCGTTCCAGTTCGAGGATGGATTCCTGTTCTGGAGAAATTGAATAGGATTATTCGGTTGTCTTTTCCCTTTACCTTCTCTCAGGTTATGAGGGCTCCCGGTATTTGGAAAGTACACTTATTGCTCTTGTTTGATAGTCTTCTTCCAAACCATAGGCATGTGCCAAAAGGTAGGGAAGGAAGAAAATCAATTAGCCTAAGTGTGGTATACAGAAGATAATAAGTAAAGACATATAAATGGATTGCAGTGAGGGAAAGGAAGTTTACGGTTACTGTCATGAATCTGAATAGTGGAAGAGGCATTACTAGGAATACCCGGCCACCCCTTCGAAACATTTTCATGTTTCAGTTTTTCTGTGCGCTGTTAATTGAAAACTAATTTTCCCAATTAGATTCTAACTCCGGGTATGTATTTACCAGATTTGATTCTGACATCTGTATGGCGTTACGGATGCTGAGTGGGAGTAAGATATTGGGAATTGGGTGATTAGATCCTCACCATATAGAAATTCTTTGCAATTGGTGATATTTGAGGAAATCACCTGGGTTTTTCCTGACGACAAATATTTGGTTTTGAATATCCGTCGTTATGCACCAATTTCAAACTGATACGTTTATTTTATAAAGTGAGATATAAATTTTTAAAATTATGTCTATGACATTTAACTATATCAGTTGATGGTTAGGTAAGGTGCATTCAACAGCGGTGTAATTCTTCTTAACTATAGCACAGTTTTCAACCTACGACGCACAGAGTTTGAGTTGTTAAACTCAGTGGACTTATACAGAGTATTGTATGTTGTCTGGTGTCCGTTAGGAAAAAGGGGTTGGTACCCGTACTATATTCTGTTTACTCATGACTTCTCTAGTTTTAGAAAAGTATTTCGTTGAAATACAAGGTCCAGATTTTGAGAAGATATAGGTAAAAGAATAAAGTAGAGAACCGTATATTGCAAGTATCAGGATTCTTCAAGGTGATCGAAGATGTAGATACTTGTGTTTCGTATTCCGTTGTAAGTAATAGTTTTGAGAATTTGATTCTCTTTCAGGTTACTCATGCGTTGGTGTATTCCTTGATGAGTAATGCTGCTTAGCCTCCTTCCATTTAGTTGGTATGCACTGAAAACGGCTGCATGTATTTTTAATCCGGTTCGAATTAAATTAATGCCTTTGTTTCTTTATTGGATATATAGAATTGATACATATCTTAACAATGTTAAGGTATATGGAGTTGTCCGGCTTATGCTTAAAACCAGAATCCGGATAAACTCCAGGCACGTTTCAGTAATGACAGTTTGTGGGTTATCCCGGGCTTTGACGAGGGTTAACATTCTACCATGTGGAAGATCAATAGTAATATTGTTATTGACTCTCCACAGTTTTAGTAAAATGAATTCTTTTCAAAAAAACATTAGTGGGACTTTGGTAGAACTGGAATTGATTCCAGAACTATAAATGATTACTGAAAATTTAGTAGAATATGAGGATTCAATTGGTTTCGATGATCCATTAGCCACTCCGCCGATTTGGTGGGTAATCTCAGGTACCCGAGAGGTACTTCGGTCTCCTCAAAGACGGTGACAGGGAGGTTTTTGATTACCCAAACTTACCACTACTGCTGTTCTAGACTATCAGATCTGGAAGGATGATTAGTATAACGTCGTTCTAAATTAGCTTTAGAAGTGCACGTGTATATGACTTTGCCAGAGGATAGTCAATGGGAGCAGCGTAAGCATAGTGGGCAAGTAGCTTATGTAATTTTATAGACTAAACCAAGTATAACGGAGATAGATCGTCTAGTTTTGATGTGACAGTCATAGAGTTTGACTTCATCAGAACAACAGATGGACCTGGTAAGAAGGTAATAGGGAGTGATATCCTGGTATTTGGATGACATGCTCTTTATAGGAAGTGATATTCATATACTACAATCGGTTATACTGTGCTTGTTACAAGGTGTTTTCTCCATATACGATCTGGATAAAATATCAGGGTTTCTGGTTACTAGATCTAGATTTGGGAAGTGTCCCAATTTAGGTACTTGACACTATTCTAAAGTGTTTTAGAATGGACGACTCCTGGCGTGATGGTGTACCCGCAAGTGAAGGAGTTACCCTCTCTAAAGAAATGTCTTCTAGACTGATGAGGGGAGGGATTTGCATGATTGGCATATTACTTTCTTAGGCAATTGATTCAATCATGAGATGTCAAGTACCACACTAGATATTGTTTTTGCATTGGCTACAATAAACATATATTAATCCAATCCTGGAGAAACGTTGTGAATCAGTTATGAACATAAGTGGATGTTCTTGGTATATGGTGTTAGTGTATATGCTCTAGAGGCCATTATTGTATCATACTGGATTGTATATTACTTAATGGAAGCTTGGGATATTTACAGTTGTATTGACAGTCCTTCTCAAAATGGTAGTATGCTACTTGGTTTGTATCTACATCAATATGTGTATGTGTTTCTTTTAACATATCGCTTATACATATTAGTAGAGCCCTTAGGTTCTTTGCTTGATTACCAGCATTGTGATGGCAGTCACACTAGTGGGGGCTGGGTAGTCTATAAGCACATCCTATACAGGTCCCTAGTCGTAGGATTATTGAGGCGGGGCATCGATACTCCGGAGTAGACTAGTGTATACGCTTCTCATCCCAGCAGGGGAGATGGTCTGTCCCATAGTCATCAGTACGTCGTACTGGAGATAGTATGCAGGTGCTCGTTAGGTTACGAGTACACCGAACATGACTCCTAGGGAACCGCAGGTTGGTACTATACCTATCGTCAGATTGCTGTTCCCAGGTGACATGAGTACAGCTTAGTCCGTCGACTTGACACTGCTACTTCGCCTCAAGTGTGTTCCCACTGTACTTATATTACTACCCTACCAGGCTCAAAGGAGTCGTTCAAACAGGTAGTAGTTGGGTACAGTCCCGAAGCAATTGGAGGTAGTGGCGGTTAGACATGATTCGTCTCTCCCGGTATTCGGGGTTGATATCACGCTGTGTACGGAGAGCCATTACACAAATTCCCTGGCCAGGGTAAGCGAGATTTACGGGTAGGCGCTCTAGTAGTTTCTCAGGTGTAATGGGCTACACTCCGACACGACTTATACCGCTATTAGGGGTCTGACGTTTACCGCCCCCTAGGCCCGATATGCGATAGTCTTAGACGAACAGAACGGACCGTACGAAGATTGTCACATACAGGCTGAGCAAGAGTTCGGATGGGTTTCCTCATCGACCTTCTTATCGACATCTACCTGGGGACCGTTACGTACAGCTAGTACCGCTTGTGGCCTGTGGTTAAACCCACTGCCAGCGTAGTGTCGAGTCTTTAGAGTCTCACACAGAGAATTTCCCTGCACCGGGTAAATGGTGTAGAGGCCGTATGGTTTTACGGCAGGGCCGCGATCACTTACGTACACTTATGCACGTACTATGATCGGGCAAATAATATTAGTGGGCTTTGGTTTAAGCCGTATCCTAGTATTATACAAATGGATTTATTCAATCTCAGTTTATCCGTGTTTTTCGTAAATACGGATGGGAGGGGCAGTCTCGTAATTTATCAGGAAGCTTCTAGAAGGAGATGACTCATTTGGTATTATTTCTTTTTAGATTTAAACTAAATGAGGTGGAGGAGATGAGGTGTTCTTTTCATTAATTGATCCATGACTCATGAGATGATTCATCTAGTGAATTTAATGAAGCATGGTTGATATTTGCTATATATTATTTGGTGAGATATTATTATGCTTCATAATATTCACAATTGAGAAATGCTTCACATCATTATCACAAGCACTTTCTCTCTCCTCAAGTCTTCATCTTTTTCCTCAAACCCTTATAGCTCTCATGTGTTGAGAATCCTAGGGTTTAAAGAGACTAAGTACTCCATCTAAATACTCTACACCCTCTAGGACTTCTAGATTAGCAAACTAGAAGCCGTAGTTATCTCAGATTCGAGATAGGAGCTTGGACTATAGACTCTCGGGTGGATCGTCTTTGACTCAAGGAGGCCGTTGAGGTACCCACGATCCATAGAGCCGATGATGGGTGGAGGACAGCCATGAAGACCCGACGGACATGTAACATAAGGTATAACTTCGAATCCGAGTAGTTAAACCTCTCGTAGTTTGCTAGTAATGGTTTAGACACGATTCGTGTGCTCAAGTCCGTGTTACGAAGCTTTGATAATTGTTTTTAATATATTCCGCCTCCCCGCGAACACGTGGGGTGCATGACATGGACTTGCAGTGGTACCAGAGCCCACTAAACCTTTACTCGCTTGTTAGCAATTTATTAGAACTTCGATCGTCGGAAAAACACGAAAACATAACCACGGATCCCTCAAGTTTCTGTCGATTTTAAACCTGTCGAAAAAATTATTTCAGAGGCATGAAAAATTAGTGCAGGGAATTATAAGAATACTGGAGAAACAAGAGATCCTAACTGGGTTAGACGACCGCGGAAGCGTGGCGAATTGGTGGAATTCGCCGCGGATCCGCGGCCGAGTCGACTCCGAGTTGGCTCGTTTTTCCACAGTTTGTCTTATTTTTGGGTGTTCTGTTTTCTTGTATATTTGGTTTCTACCCAGGTCTTTTGAGTGCTGTCTTGCATTTGGTGTAGACACAGAAATTAGTTATCGATCGAAATTCTATTTTATTTGCTACTCGGGTTTTTTAATGTGTTCGTAAACCTCCGCTAATTGCTATATGTCGGTTAGTTGGGGGATGCACATTTCTGTGATGGTTATATTGGTTTTTGTATATGAACTTCATTGGATCGTCGTGGATGAATAACCGGTGATGTGAGATGAGGGTTTTTATCTTTCATTCGATGTAAATTGTAAAGTGTTGTAATATTCTTTTGCGGGGTACATCCGGGTTGAGGTTGTAGCCAACGTTGTATTATTTCATTTACTGTTTATTGCTCCTAGGATAGACCCAAAGTGGGGTGCACAAACTACCGGGTACTTTGAAGTGCTAAGTGGCCTACTCACGTTGTTGAGGGAGACTGTTTCACTGCAGATACTTGGCGGGTAGTTTGCCGCACCCGTAGGGGTCTAGGGTGGGGTTTGGCTATTCATCGCGACCGTGTAATCTGTCTTTTGTGGCAGGCTCAAACGAAATGCGGATTCCTAGTATATCCAATATGTTTATCTGTGATCTGGAATGCCTATTTTTGCGTCTGACGAATGTACAATATCTATATATGAAATCTAGTAGGCGTTGCTTATGTTTTGCATCCGCGTTAGCCCAGCCCCCGCTCTGTCGTTAGTTAAGTAACCTAACGGGTGAATGACGGGACCCAGTGGCGAATGCGGATGGCATAAGCGGACGTTGTATTTTCGTTGTTTTCTACAATGATAAGATAATTGATGGGACACATTATATTAATGCAAAGAAAACAAACCAAAGCTGAATCGTTGGAACAAATTTTAAAAACCACTCGGTTATTTTAAAAACAACAGACTTTTAATTGCGGGGCTTAAACCACTCCTTTTAAAAGCTATCAGGTTCCTTCGATTATATCAAGTTCACTACATTCACGGTTTTGCCAAAACCAGTCGTAGCCCTCCGTCATTTCATACGAATATTAAATAGTATTCAAGCTATGTTTGTTGACCTTCGTCAAGGCATAATGTTTGGTAGCTGCTGGGTGTTCATATGTACCATAGATAGATGCGTTGGTTTGGGACAGTCGTATTACCTTGTTGACATTCATCAAGGGTATATACGGGTGGGTTCAAATTAACCTGGACAATGATGGGTAGAACTTGACATGTGACTTATGATTTGTTGACCTTCGTCAAGGTCATAAAAGCGTGAGGCAAAAATCCACATCGGGAGTTTCTAAAGAAACTGAAACTTGCTAGTGCTGCATACCATTTGGAGTTTGATAATGTTGGTAGGATACCTTCAGTATTATCACACAATGATATTCGGATCCCGATCCTACTGTGAGTATCCGCTACTCCTCTAGAGATTCTTCACTTAACGATCAATGTTATAAACCAAGTGGGTGTCTAGAACAGTGTTAGCGGGGCTACGCCTCCAGGGAAAAGAGGTTATTTAATTAAGGAACTTCGCGAAAGCGTCGTAAAACCTCCTTCGAAGTACCAACACTAGCCTGGCTGAACGGTTAAGCAAGTATTGTACGGTGAGATTAGTCCTGACTAATTCTTCTTTTATGGTTTGAGGAAGGATTTAAGAGACAGTGGGAGCCATCCTGTTTAGATAAATTAAAAACCAATCTAAACTTGCAAGAGCATCATGCTAAAGTGTTTTCTTCTCTCTCTCTTAATTGCAGCTACCCCGTGACCATGACTAGGTTACATCTAGATGACAAATTGACTCAATCAGACTTTTATAACCGGCAAAGGTTTTTCCAGATGTCCATTGCTTATGACAAGCTGGACCACCCTATTACTACTCAAACCCCCGCCGTCCCAGGTCCTGTTTCTACTGTCACGGGTATGGATATCCGTCAGACAAAAGAAAAGGACAGTGCGAATGCCAAGTGCCTCGTGTTGGCTTCAGTTGATGGTGTATACCAGAAGCAGCATGAGAAGATGGACTTAGTTTCCATATTCCTCCATAACAAAGATTTATATGGAGAGCAATCTTGTATCGCAAGATATCAGACCTCAAAGAAATTGCTTCAAGCGAGGTTCGTTGTCGGGTCATTTGTAGGGGACGACGTCCTTACGATGACTATCTATATTGATGAGCTCACGGACTTGGAGACCACGTTGGGAAACATGTCATATGCTGACTTGTTTCTACAATCCATACCTTCTACTTAAACCCTGAAGGAAACCAGGGAGACACCCGCTCTGCTTAATGGGGGACCTTCTTCTTCTGCACCCAAGGCGAAAGCAAAGGGTGAAAAGAAGAAGACCTCCACAAAGCCGATAAGCGGTGTCAGTGAGGTAGAAGGAAAGGGAAGGGCAAAAGTTTCGGGACTTGATGTAGGGAAGGAGGGATGTTTCTGTTGTTATGGGAACGGACATTGGCAGAAGGACTGCAGGGCTTTGAGAGCCAGTAGCCAGGATTCGAAGCATGTTGTGGCTTCGGCCTCGGGTGTGTTTGTTATTAAGAAATGTATGTCAATTAACTCTACTTCCTAGGTACTTGATACCGGACCAGGATCTCATATCTGTAATTCATTACATGCTTTGAGAAACCGTAGAGTTATCAGGGTGGGTGATATGACTCTCAGAGTTGCGAACGGAATGAGTGTGGACGCTGAATCCGTAGGGGAATATCACCTAGGATTGACAAGTGGGCAGATATTGATTCTACGTAACTGTTTGTATGTACCTAGTCTGGCTTATAATATCATATCAGTATCCTTACTTCCTAAAGAGGGATATGATTTTACATTTGTAAGCGATGTGGTACACATCCACCTAAATCAAGTTCTGATTGGGTCAGGTACATTAGATGACGGTATATACGTATTAAATCAAGCTCAGGTTTTCAATGTCCAGAACACACTTAAAAGAAAGTCTCCGGAAATAAATCAGGCTTTCTTATTGCATTGTAGACTAGGTCACATCAATAAAACACGGTTTACTAAGTTACATAAAGAAGGATATTTGAATCCGTTTGAATATCAATCTTATGCTACTTGTGAATCTTGTCTCATGGGAAAGATGACAAAGACTCCGTGTAAGTCTACGGTAGCGCCGCGGCCGTCATTCTGATGCCAAATGCAGAACAAAAACTTTTATAACTGGCACTATCGCGTACTACAACCCGGATCTTTCCATTAATGCTAAACTAACAAACTGTAAAGAGGTAAAAAGGCTATACCGAACGATCCGAGTCCTTCGGTCTTTAGCCATCATCCCACGCTCATTTGCGGCGAATCCAATCTCCTGTCTCCTCACCGAGGTGGCACCACGTCAACGGATCTTTAAACGGGCTCCCGCCTCTATACCGAGGCAACTCGGTCATCAAGTCTGCTAAAAGAGATGACCAAGATGAAGTAGAGAATGATGTAGAATACTTTGTCTCGTTTCATCCAAAACCATGGATGAATGGTTAATGAAGTTGCCTTAATCAAGTAATGAGAAATGAGCTATATCTTTTGTAATGAAATCATTATCTTCCCAAAATAGGGCTCGGCCAATATATGGGCTGAAAATGGAGTGGGGTGCTGAGTGTAGGAGCAAGTGGTGACTATATGTAATGCTTATCACAAAATATCACAACTAAAATATCCTAAGCATTACAAAAGGTATTAAATGCAAACAACGAGTCATATAACACCTCACAAACCTAGTCATTAATTCTAGAAGCTCCCTCATGACTCACCCTCATGACTCACCTTCAAGCAAACCAAATGAAGAAAAGATAATTCCGCATTAAACCGAATGTTTAAGACGGGTGATAGAAAACTGGAAACTTTGAAAAGCGATCCCGAAATGAATTTCAGGATAACCCCGTAACTGTATATATATACCCGCATTTGTGTTACGACTGAATACAAATGCAACTGAGACAAAGATATTATATTTACACAGTATAATACTCGGATCTGGCTTAAACCAAAGCTCACCAGTATTATCTGTCCGAAATATGACACGTGCATAAATGCACATGCATTTTCTGAACCCTGCCATAAAACCATACGGCCTCTACAACGTTTCGTCCGAACTTGGGAAACTATCTGTGGGGGACTCTATTGACTCATCAGTACCCTGGCAGTAGCTTTAACCACAAGCACGTCAGCGGCACTAGCAGTGCGTAACGGCTGCCCATGTATTGACCTTAAGGGAAGCCGATGAGCGAACTCATCCTGGAACCCTACTGAGCCTAACAGTGACAATATACATACAGTCCGGTCCATTCGTCTATGAGTGTCGCATATCGGGCCTAGGGGGCTGGTAACGTCAGACCCCCAATAGCAGTATAAGTCATGTCGGAGAGAAGCCCTGAACACCCTGAGAAACTACTGGAATAATTACCAGTAATTCTCACCTGCCTTGGCAAAGGACTTGGTGTAATGGCTCTCCTAGACACAGCACGATCTCACCCCCAATACAGGGAGAGACGAATCCTCTGCCGATCCGCTCACTTGCCTCCATGTGGCTCGGGACTGTACCCAGAAAAGACCTCTTTGCACGACATTTTTGAGCCGTGGTAGGGTAGAAATCAAAGCACAGTGGGAACTCACACGAGACAAATGACGACCTCAGGTCGATGAACTAACCTGTACACATGTCACCAGGGAACTGCTATCTGACGCTAGGTATAAATACCAACTAGCAGGTTCCCGGCGAGTCCTGTCTGGTGTACTCATAACCCAATGAGCACCTGTATACATCTTAGGTGATCCAACTGACACCAGAGGCTTGTGAGACCGGCCACCGCCCCTCGTCGGGGTCTCGACTGTATACACTATTCTACTGCAGAGTATCGATGCCCTGTCTCGAAACTCCCACAACTAGGGACCACTTTTAAGGATGTGCTTATAGACTACCCAACTCTCACGTATATGATCGCCATCATACTATTGGTAGTCAAGCAAGATCCTAAGGGCTCTATCAATATGTAATAGTGATCAGTCACCTGAACCTGTACACGACTGATAAAGGCAAACCAGATAGCATACTATCATCTCGAGTAAGACTGTGCTACCGGTATAGGTCCTCCTCAATCATTGCAATCACGTACCTGCGATCCAATAATTGATTTTGAGGGCACTACATCCAATAATCTCCTACTTGCACTTAAGGCTAATTATTGCGATGTCGTATACTCATAGCCCGTATGATACCGAACACCCAACTCCTCTACTAATCAGTTTCACAAAGCCCGTTTGTAAAACTCTTGTGTTCGAGAAATAGCCTCAATGAGTGGATCTGCCCTGATGTATCTTTCTATGTCTCTCTTAATCTCAAATTCGCGGAGAAAGCCATCTCCCGAATTGAGTAATACCTGTCTTAGAGTATGTCTGGATATCTAATGGGACCTAGTTCATAAATCAACTCCAAATCCAAACTTCTTAGACTGTATCGTCAACTGAACCTAATCAGTATCCTGCACCATGCCTCCCACAGTATCCTCTTGGACCAACTGTCCATAGTACTGTCCCTCGTTAGAGGGAAAACTATAACTCTGACAATCACTCTGTCATCCATGTCACCTTTAAAGCCTGGAATGATAACCGTCTCCCGAAGGAGGCTGCCGTCATCAAATCCGTAGAACATGCACTTATGTTCTAAAACTGCTTCCTTATGTTTCTCCAGGATTGGATTAATATAAACTTATTGCATCAAGTGCAAAAACAACATCTGGTGTGGTACTTGACATCTCATGATCGACTCAATTTCCTAAGCAAGTGATCTGTCAATCATGCACATCCCTCTCCCCTTTAGTATGTAAGACACCTTTAGAGAGGGTGACTCCATCACCTGTAGGTACACCACCATGCCAGGAGTCATCTATTCTAAAATACTATTAGAATATTTTCAAAGTACCCACATTGGGAAACTACCCAAATCTAGATCTAAAACCATAGATCTAGTAACCAGAATGTCTAATATTATATCCATATCCTTTTTGTGGAGAAACAACTGTGTGACGACCAAAGTATAACCGATTATAGTATAGGAATTTTACTTCCTACTCTATGTATGTCATCCAAATACCAGGACATCACACCCTACTAACTTCTTAACAGATCCATCCCCTATTCTGATGAAGTCAAAGCTATGACTGTCACATCAAAATTAGATGATCTCTCTCCGCTATATCTGCTCAAGTCTATAAATAGACATAAGCTACTTGCCCACTATGCTTCCGCTGCTCCCACTGACCACAACAACCCTCTGGCAGAATAATATATACGTGCATTTCTAAAGCTAGTTTAGAACAACGCTATACTTAACCTCCTGCCGGGTCTCATAGCCTGGAACAACAGTAGTGTCAAGCCTGGGTAAACAAGAACCTCCCTGTCACCGTCCTTGAGGCTACCAGAGTACCTCTCGGGTGTCTGAGGTTACCCACCATATCTGCGGAGTGGCTATTGGAATGTCAAACCTGATAGAATCTTTAGGTCCTATTAAATTTTCTATAATCGTTTGCGGTTCTGGAATCACTTCCTGTTCTACCATACTCCCACTACTGTTTTCTGAAAAAAATCCATTTTACTAAAACTGTGGCGAGTCAAGAACAATATCACTATTGATCTTCCAGATGATAGAAAGTCAACTCTCGACATAGCCCGGGTCAACCCACAAACTGCCATTACAGAAACGTGCCTTGAGTTATCCAGAGTCTGGTTTTAAGCATAAGCTGGACAACTCCTTGTACCTTAATATCGTTAAGATATGAACCATTCTATATCAATTATAGAAACGTTGGCACTTATTTAATTTGGAACCAGATTCTAATCATGCAGCTGTCTCCAGTACATATCAACTTAATGGAGAGAGGCTAATCAGCATTACTCAACTTAGGAATCCATCCAATTATGAGTAACCTGAAAGAGAAACAAGTTTCTCAAAACTATTACTATCAACTGAATACCAATCACAAGTATCGACATCTTCGATCTCTTTGAAGAATCCCGATACCTGCGACATCTGGTTCTCTACTTTATTCCTATACCCACAACTTCTCGAAACTTAGACCTTGTATTTCTACGAAACACTTGTCTAAAAACTAGAGAAGTCATAAGTAAACAGAACATAGTACGAGGACCAACCCCTTTGTCCTGATGGACACTGGACAGCATACAATACTTTGTATAAGTCCGCTGAGTTGAATAACTAAAAACCTGTGCATCGTAGGTTGAAAACTGTACTTATGGTTAAGAACTACTCCGTTGTTCAATGCTCCTTACCCAATCGTCAACTGATATAGGTAAATGTCACCGACATAATTTCAAAAAGTTATATCTCACTTATAAAAATAAACGTATAGATATATCATTTTGAAATTGGTGCACAACAACGAACACTCAAAACCAAATACTTGTCGTCTGGCATAAACCCAGGCGATGTCCTCAAATATCACCAATTACAATGAATTCCGATATAATGAGGATGATCAGCTTATTCCCAATAACTTACTCCCACACATCATCTGTAAAACCATACAGATGTGAGAAACATACCTGATAAATACATACCTAGGAGTAAGTATCTAATCGGGAAATCAGTTTTCCTTTAACAATGCACAGTGAAACTGAAACATGAAAATGTTTCGCAGGGGTATCCTGGTATTCCTAGTAATGCCTCTTCCATAATCCTATTCATGACTGTAACCGTATATTTCTTTGACATCTCTCCAAATCCATTTATTTGTCTTTAGTCGTTACCTTCTGTACACCCCTTTAGGATAAGTAGTTTTCTTCCTTCCCTACCGTTCAATACCAGCCTATGGTTTGGAAGAAGACTATCCAGTAAGCATAATAGGTGTACTCTCCTAAACCAAGGAGTACTTGCAACTTGAGAGAAGGTGATGATAAAAGACAACCGAATAATACCTTATTCTATTTCTCCCAAATTGGGGAAAAAAGCAAAGGTGAAATAGGAGTGGCGATGAAGTACGCGGTTTGGTCATGAATGATAGCAGTCGCAATTTACTTTGCCCTTTTTCTAATCCCTTTATTTTGTCTTTACATATTACCTTCTGTACACCCTACTTAGGCTAATTGGTTTTCTTCATTCCCTACCTTTCGGCACCTGCCTATGGTTTGGAAGAAGACAATCCAATAAGCGTAATAGGTGTACTCTCCTAAACCAAGGAGCCCTCGCAATCTGAGAGAAGGTGATAATAAAAGACAACTGAATAAACCAATTCTATTTCTCTTGAACCTGGATCCATCCTCGAAGAAGTCCCTTCGAGTTCGTATATAACCATACGATAGATCTATCCAATGGAAGTGGATGTTCGTAGTGATACGAGGTGTTCTGAGAAATACAAAAGGTAAAAGATGGAGCGGCAATGACTTATGCAACTTGGACAATCCAAAAGCCAGTATTTTAAGAAGGTTCGGTCAACTTGGTCACTGAGTCATAGTCTAGGGTCGGTCAAAGGTCGCTGCCAAAGAGAGAGAGAAAAGAAACACTCTGCGTGCACTCTAACCTAGATCAGAATGGTTATCACTTTATCTAATCAGGAAACCTCCCACTGTACTGTCAAATTCTCCTCCAAACCTGAAAGAAGAATCAATCGGGATCACCCGAAGAGTAAACTAACTCATCAGTAGGAATCGGGATCCAACTCTCATCGCATAATAATGTGACGGAATCCACTCACGTTATCACACTCCAGAAGGTATACGCATGCCTGGAAAGTTTCAGTTTCTTTAGAAACTCCCGATGTGATTTTTGCCCCATGCTCTTATGACCTTGACTAAGGGCCAACAAATCATAAGTCGCATGTCAAGTTCTTCCCATCATTATCTTGTTAATTTGAACCCACCCATACTCGCCCTTGACTAAGGGCCAACAAGGCTGTACGGCTGTCCCAAACCAACGCATCTATCTATGCAACATGTGAACACCCCAGCAGCTACCAATCACTATGTCTTGGTTAAGGGCCAAACCAACATAGCTTGAATACTACTGACCATTCATATGAAATGACGGAGGGCTACGGCTAGTTTTTGGCGAAAAACCTTTAACGTAATGAACTTGATCTCGTTGAAGGAACCTGATAGCTTTTTATAAAAATATAGTGGCGAAAACCTTTGCTAAAGAGGTCACTCCCGGTGAAGGGATCTTGGGTCTTTCCTCGTGGAATGAGGTGCAGGATATTCCAACTGAATACCGCGTTGCAAAGCAACATTGTAACGTTTTGAAAATCGTTTCGGTGAAATTTCGAAAAATCGGTAAAATAAGGGGGTTTTCTGTAAAAAGTCAAAATACAAATATCTTATTATAAAAATTAAATATAAATATTCTAGCTTTGTAATTGCTATTATTTGGTGTTTATTGAGCCGCTGGTGAAATTTCAAATTTTCTGAAAAAATATTATTTTATTATTATTTTAAGCCGTCACTAATACATTTAATTAGGGAAAATTACAAATTGGAATGAGTTGAAACAAATTTTGTGCATCATAATATATTAAATAAAATTTTATCATGTGGTTTTTGGAACGAAATCATTTGCCAAAACGGTTTAGAAATTATTGAAGAAAAAGGATTTTTTTTAGCGTAAATGGATGTTTGGGGTATTGTATTTATCATTTTTCATCACCCCACACCCGTACCCACACCCACACACCCCCATTCACTTCTCCCCTTAGCTAAATTCAGCAGCCCCCATTTTTTTCCCCACTTGAATTTCAAAGGAAAAGAAATGAAAGAAAAGAAAAGAAAATGGATAAATTAGTTAGACTTTTGACCTTGAATTGACTTTGACTTTCTCCCCATTTTTCTCCACCTCCCTCTCTCTCCTCCCCCACTCATTTTCTGGCCAAAATCTGAACCACAACAGCCCTTCATTCTTCATCTCCTTCTCTTTAAAAAAGTTCTTCAAAAATGCTTGAAAAATCCACAAAAAATCAAGCAAAAATCCAAATCAAAATCCACCTCCTACCCATTTTCCCTTGGCTACCATAGCATGGATCTAGGGATTTAGATTTCAATTTGGGAGGCTAGGTGTGCTTGTGGGTTCTTCAAATTATTTGGGTATAAATTCTAACCTTTTTTCTTAATGTGTTGTTAATTGCTTAGGTTAGCTTAATTAATTGTTTAATTAGGTTTTTAATTAGTTTTAGGTGCATGATTTAAAATTCAAAAGAGGGGTTTGATTTTAAATTGGTATTTTGTGTTGTGAGATTTAGTTTAGGTGATATAATTGACATATTAATGTTATGCTAAATCCAATTTAAGTTGCTAGTTTGCATATTTGTTAATTTAAAAGTGATAATTATATAATTGGTAAACTAGGTTTTTTAAATAATTATATTCTTATGAGATAAAATTCAAATTTAGGTTTCATGTCATTATAAAGATTATTGAGTGGTTTAATACTTTTTGTTCATGGAAATCCAACATAAATTGTAGTTTGTGCATTTTTTTGCTTTGAAATTGTTAAAAAGGGTTTTTTGTAAACTAGAATATTAGGGTTTTTGGAATTTAATGAGATTAAATTCCGGAAATTGTTTCTATGACTTATTTAAGATATTTAATAAATTTATTGGCCTCTACATTCATTTAAACAACATGTTTTGTACAAAAACGGTGAATTGTGCTCGCTAGATTTTCGGAAAAATGACTTTTTAAGTGAAATTGGGGTTTTTGTGAGTTTTAACCTATTTTATATTAAAATTAGTGTTCGTGAATGTGCAAATGAGTGTGATTGGATTTTTCTCGATGGTTTGATGTTTGCACATCGACATCGAGGATTGGTTTGACTATTCTTGCATGCGTAGGCGATAGGTTTGGACCTATGCGTGATACGCGTGCCGATTTGATTTTCGTATGCCGTTTCGATTTCGAATTTAGTTTTAATGCGATATGGTGCGTTATGATATGTAGGTACCCCCATGTGGACTTCGAGACGACAAGCAAGCGCGTGGCGACGTCGGTACCGGCTAGCGAGGACCAGGTGAGTAGATTTATATCTACGGGGAGAAGTCGGGTGGATGGCGTATAGCACCCCCGCAGTCCGTGGTGATGTATACGGATGCGTATACACACCAACAATTTATGATATGTTGTTAGGATTTATTATTGATGATTTTAGATGGATATTGGTGTTGGATTGGTGCATGGTTACGAAACCCTAGGTAGTGGGTGCACTACACTTACACATACACACATATACATACTTGCATACATTCCTTATTTCATATGTGCGTGTATGGGAATATATTTATATGTTCACATGGGTATGGGACTATGTGTTCACATACAGATTTGAGGAGGATACTTGGGATTGAGCTGAGTCGATGAGATTTGTTTGTGGTTGTGATCTCGGTGATATGGCAGGATTCGTACTTAAGGTACGTCCTGGTGTTATAGCGGATCTTGCGGCGGCGATACGGGTGAATAGTGTTATAAATAAATGGTCGACATGTGATTGTGATATGAGGCATAATATGCTAGGATATTGATATTAGGCCTTATCTGGCGATGTATACCCCTTGATGATGATATGTGCTGACGATATCGGTTTGTACGAGATTGTCGATCAGTAGTCAGATCATGAGTATATTGAGGATATTAGTATTGTACTAGACATAGGTCAGTACCCTAGACTATGATCTTGGGTAAAGAGGATACCAGAGGAATAGTGTGAGGATTATGATATTGACCCGTACCCAGATTTGGGGATGCCGTACGACGGATTTACGTACGAGCTATATCTTGATGATTGATCCGCACTCTTGACTTGGGATGTCTGATTATAGATATGGTATCAGATATGATATTATTGAGGCGGGATCACCGACTAATATATATACAGGTATGTATATGTATCGACTCAGATGTTAGGCAGTTTCCTTACCTGTAGTCTAGCTTATAGCGTAGCCCTTTAGTTTAGTTAGTTGTTAGATTAGATTCGGTTCCTACCTATTTCAAAGCTTACGAATCGTGCGTATTTTTAAAAACAGCCTAAGGGATCCTACGGATATTTCAAAAAAACGTATCTTTTCTTAAAAACACCGTAGCCCCTATTTTCAAACCCCCACGATTCGTGTTATTTCAAAAGGCACCATTGTAGGACTTATATTAGGTTAAAACAGATTAATTATCGTTGCGTCTAGTATTCAGCTCACGCTCATTATTGCTGTTTGCTCCGCATCACATGCTTATATTATGCTTCATATTTTACTGTTGATATCTTGTGGTTAGGACACCAGCACCATTACCGATGATGCGTATGTACCACGTACACTTACTTGCCGGCTCACACACATCTTCATCGGTAATTGCCATATCACGTACACCTTAGAAAATATTATTGCTTGACATAGCCTGTTAGCTAATAGTTTAGACATGATATTAGTATACTTGCCTTATATGTTAGTTTAGACATTATAGTTATTACCTGCTACCTCATGCATACTGTTATTCATTGTTATGCCGCATTCATGGATTCTCATGCATATATTCACTTTTTACGTGCTATTGAGGTTTTGGATTTGGATTTCCATGAGATTTTCTGGATTTGGGGAAAACCGCAAAACATATAAAAACTTCTTCTTTCTCTTTTTAAATAAAAAGCGCGGTTTTTCCCATGATGTATGAGTCGTCCACCATGAGTTTGCTGATAGATTTGGAGACCCGATTCGAGGAGTTGGATGAACCGTTTCGGGTACATGGTGGACCCGGTAAGGTACCCCGGGGCAAGAAGCTCGTGGTGATGACGATGAGCCTGGCAGGGGGAGGCTACCTACCGGTGATTTTACCCGACGCGTCGGATATCCGGAGGATACCGTCGTGGTCTTGAGATGGATGGTAGGGGCCGGTCTGGACTGACGGCGCCCTAGATATTGAGATTGAGACATTGAGATTTCGAGATATTGAGGTGCTGAGATTTAATGACACAGGCCAGTCCGGATGGCCGGAGCTTGAGGTTTTGAGACATTGAGATTTATGTTTTGTGTCGATGCTAGACACTGTTGATGCTGATTTCATTTATGGTACCTCATTTTAAAAATACAAAGGAAATCTCACTAATTTATGAAAACAGTTTCTTCATTTACATGTATTCTGTTTTCATGCATTCATACCTCATTCATATGATATATTGCTACCTGAGGCACTGACACGGGCACATGAGATCACACTCGGGTTAGATATTACCCTAGCCATTGTTATAGGCTGCATGTTATTCATATATTTGAGGATATATTATGATCATTGACCTAGGTTGCGTTATTCATGCGATTTTCTGTTCGTAGATCTTTTTCTACTCACGAGTTGGCAACTCACCCCCGTTGTGCCCCAGTTTCTTGCAGGTGTTGCCGTACGGATTTCATTACGGCTTTGCGGGCACTGTTTCTTTTCGGGTGACTTGCTAGTAGGTGGGTTTATTGTATCTTACCCATCATTATACCTTGTATATTATATTTCAGTTGTATCTAGAAGTTCCATCAACCAAACTTGTATTTTTTGAGATAGAGACCAGTAATGTTATTCTTTCGACCATAGAGTAGCATGTTATATTTCTTGAGTTTCTTGCTGGTTGAGTTCTATTTCTGTTGTGATCCTCGCCTTTAGGCGTTATATATTATGTTGCATACAGGTTGATTTGATATGGTTCTTCCTATTCTCTACTACTTCTCTTGGTTTGGATTTCTGGGTTTCGGCTTACTTAGCATACGTACGCCTTGAGACGTTCGTAGTCTAAGTGCCGGTCATGTTCCGTACTTTCGGGTCGTGACAAAGTTGGTATCAAAGCGTTAGGTTTTTACCTTAGGAGTATAGGATGACCCTTGGTTGATGGAATAGGTGACTAAATTAGAGTGACGTACCGTTGATATGTTCCGCGGCATATTTACGACACACCACTCCACTTATGAAGCCTTAGGATGTACATTTCCTTGTTCAGTATTATATTCCTTCCTGATCTAGCCTCATCGGTACCAGTTTGGTTTTGCTGCCACGATTACGGGCAGGGAGAACTACGGTTAGAGTTGCGGTCAGCATGAGCTCGTTATGAACAAGGACTGACCAGAGCATTATTCCGGATACACACGTTTGCAGAGATGTGTCTTGATTGTGTTTTGCGCCACGAGCGTTTGATGGATCGCTGTATGAGATTACTTGGACGTGCCGATCAGCACTAGAGGATTGAGCCACTGACAGAGGCCAGCCAGATACTGATGATCGTTGATGTATTGCTCATTCATGATGATTGAGGCACTGTTCAGCGTGCAGACGAGTGAGCCAGTTATTGCTGCGAACGACGGAATTTTGCCCAGATGTTGGAGCTATTGCAGTACGAGGTTGTACTAAGAGATTATAGGAGATCACTAGTCACCGAGGATGAATGACTAGGATATGTGGATTGTTCGCTAACCCGATGCGAGGTCATCAGATAGATTGATTCCAGCTAGAGACGACTTCACGTGCAGACGTTGGGAGTCGACAGAGACGATCGAATGTCAGAAACCTATTATTCCAAGTTTAAAGTAGTCGGAAAGACATGCAGGCAATTCTATGGTCCCTCTAGAAGAATGAAACCCTAACTCGACTTAATGACCGTGTGAAAGCCTTTGAACCTTCGGGTTTGCGGCAGTTCTGCGGCGCCATTAGTGAGGCTTGGGTTTGCCCTTCTACAGCTGGACCACCGATGCTGTGGTATGTACTCGATATTATTATACCGTACCCAAGATGTTGAGCTCTTGGGGGATTATGAGGTTTTGACGACTCGATCGGATGGCTCGACTTAATTCGGATGCTAGCTGGTGAGATGCAATTCTTGGGAGACTCCAGATACGAGGATAGCCGTTGGATGCTCAGTCCATGCAGCCACGACCAGACGAGTCCGAAGCGGTCGACATTAGAGAAAAGTGGAATAAGAGGTTCGCACCAGATCTAGATGAGATGACGTTCCACTCCGCCGACATCAGAGAGGCGATGCGCATGCCGAGGCATGGTACTTGGACTTACCTTCCAGAAGGAGTCGCGATGAGTATGCAGTCGTTCCAGAGCAAGATGCAGATATAGGAAAGGACAATGACTTCCGGACAGTTGGCAGAGATGAGACATGGAAGAGACCGTGAGCAGGATTCCTTCCAGGACACTGCTGCAATGATACTTGCACCCAGGATCAGATGTGTCACGTGCATTCAGAGAGCCAGAGGCCGACGCCAGTGATATGCTGCCTTGAAAGGGCCGATGAGCCGATGGATTGTGAGATTGGTAATCCACGGAGAAGACTTGGACCCAGGAGTGGTCATGTTACGCACACCAGCAGGCCAGAGTTCATGATCATCGACGAGACGTCCCACTAGTGACCGCGACAGTTGGCCCGAGATTCTTAGAGGATGCACTTGAGCGGTACTGTTCCGCCATGATTGATTTCGATGTTTTGGGTGATTTATTCGTATGATTTGATTTTGATGATTGAGGATTTACGATCTTTGCACAGTGTTGCACTTGATATCGTTTTCGTGCTTTAGTTTCACATGTTTGTGATTTTATGGTTTTAAACAGTTGAGTTGATTTTGTGCGTATGCACGCACGCGATTTGGTTCCTGCACTCTGTATAGTTTATACATGCTGGCAGTGCAGTGACATGTATTTTGTGCACTTGGATACACTGGATTTCGATTTCGAGGGTGATGCTCGACATTTGTTTTGTGCATTTTATGCACCGGATTGGATTTTTAGCGCCTGTTGGGCGCCTGTTACGAGATGCGATTTGGTGCACACCAGATGCACTAATTCAAGATTTTTCGTGCATGTCAGATGCACCTGATTTTGCTGTCAGGCACACATGTTGCCTACGACAGATGTTTCGTGCACACCTGATGCACTTAGATGTTGTTTCTGTGCGCATGTATGGCACATTCATGGATTTTGATATCCGTGCGCACCAGACGCACGTAGTATTCATATGCGTATTTTGGGGTTGATTTAACCTATAGAGCAGTACGTTTTTATGATATTTGCTATGTGTTTTCATATTGAGCAGGACTAGTCAGAGGACAGTACCTGAATATATTTTTCATGCATTGATAGTTATTGAAGGGATTTCCAAAAAGCGAGCTATAGCCTCAGTATTTACCTACGTGTCTGATATGACACAAAATGTTTAAAACAAGAAGACCCTTCTAAATTGTTTCCAAAACGGCGGAACGTACATTTCAAACAAAGGTATATGTATATAGTTATTTTCTTATGATAGACGTCCGCCACTGTGCAGTGTTATACGCGTTGCACAGCGACTTAAAGAGATTTGGCATACATTTCCTTCAGATACTTACATATATAGATTCGATATTTACATGTATAGTTTCGAGTTATGTCATATTGGTTTTGATTTGGATTTGGCATTGATGTCTTCTCCATGACTCCGATGATTGCGGGATGCTTGACGGAGTTTCGATTTGAGTTATATGCTCATTTTTCAAGCGCATGCGCTGCGCTACGATTTGTTTTATGTAGTTACAATTTCGGAGCCCCGACGACTTAATGGTTTTTCTTAGACGTCTTAGTATTTGGGGGAGTTTGAATTTAAATTCGGGGACCGAATTTCTTTAAGGGGGGAAGATTTTAACGTATTGAAAATCGTTTCGGTGAAATTTCGAAAAATCGGTAAAATAAGTGGGTTTTCTGTAAAAAGTCAAAATACAAATATCTTATTATAAAAATTAAATATACATATTCTAGCTATGTAATTGCTATTATTTGGTGTTTATTGAGCCGCTGGTGAAATTTCAAATTTTCTGAAAAAATATTATTTTATTATTATTTTAAGCCGTCACTAATACATTTAATTAGGGAAAATTACAAATTGGAATGAGTTGAAACAAATTTTGTGCATCATAATATATTAAATAAAATTTTATCATGTGGTTTTTGGAACGAAATCATTTGCCAAAACGGTTTAGAAATTATTGAAGAAAAAGGATTTTTTTTAGCGTAAATGGATGTTTGGGGTATTGTATTTATCATTTTTCATCACCCCACACCCGTACCCACACCCACACACCCCCATTCACTTCTCCCCTTAGCTAAATTCAGCAGCCCCCATTTTTTTCCCCACTTGAATTTCAAAGGAAAAGAAATGAAAGAAAAGAAAAGAAAATGGATAAATTAGTTAGACTTTTGACCTTGAATTGACTTTGACTTTCTCCCCATTTTTCTCCACCTCCCTCTCTCTCCTCCCCCACTCATTTTCTGGCCAAAATCTGAACCCCAACAGCCCTTCATTCTTCATCTCCTTCTCTTTAAAAAAGTTCTTCAAAAATGCTTGAAAAATCCACAAAAAATCAAGCAAAAATCCAAATCAAAATCCACCTCCTACCCATTTTCCCTTGGCTACCATAGCATGGATCTAGGGATTTAGATTTCAATTTGGGAGGCTAGGTGTGCTTGTGGGTTCTTCAAATTATTTGGGTATAAATTCTAACCTTTTTTCTTAATGTGTTGTTAATTGCTTAGGTTAGCTTAATTAATTGTTTAATTAGGTTTTTAATTAGTTTTAGGTGCATGATTTAAAATTCAAGAGAGGGGTTTGATTTTAAATTGGTATTTTGTGTTGTGAGATTTAGTTTATGTGATATAATTGACATATTAATGTAATGCTAAATCCAATTTAAGTTGCTAGTTTGCATATTTGTTAATTTAAAAGTGATAATTATATAATTGGTAAACTAGGTTTTTTAAATAATTATATTCTTATGAGATAAAATTCAAATTTAGGTTTCATGTCATTATAAAGATTATTGAGTGGTTTAATACTTTTTGTTCATGGAAATCCAACATAAATTGTAGTTTGTGCATTTTTTTGCTTTGAAATTGTTAAAAAGGGTTTTTTGTAAACTAGAATATTAGGGTTTTTGGAATTTAATGAGATTAAATTCCGGAAATTGTTTCTATGACTTATTTAAGATATTTAATAAATTTATTGGCCTCTACATTCATTTAAACAACATGTTTTGTACAAAAACGGTGAATTGTGCTCGCTAGATTTTCGGAAAAATGACTTTTTAAGTGAAATTGGGGTTTTTGTGAGTTTTAACCTATTTTATATTAAAATTAGTGTTCGTGAATGTGCAAATGAGTGTGATTGGATTTTTCTCGATGGTTTGATGTTTGCACATCGACATCGAGAATTGGTTTGACTATTCTTGCATGCGTAGGCGATAGGTTTGGACCTATGCGTGATACGCGTGCCGATTTGATTTTCGTATGCCGTTTCGATTTCGAATTTAGTTTTAATGCGATATGGTGCGTTATGATATGTAGGTACCCCCATGTGGACTTCGAGACGACAAGCAAGCGCGTGGCGACATCGGTACCGGCTAGCGAGGACCAGGTGAGTAGATTTATATCTACGGGGAGAAGTCAGGTGGATGGCGTATAGCACCCCCGCAGTCCGTGGTGATGTATACGGATGCGTATACACACCAACAATTTATGATATGTTGTTAGGATTTATTATTGATGATTTTAGATGGATATTGGTGTTGGATTGGTGCATGGTTACGAAACCTTAGGTAGTGGGTGCACTACACTTACACATACACACATATACATACTTGCATACATTCCTTATTTCATATGTGCGTGTATGGGAATATATTTATATGTTCACATGGGTATGGGACTATGTGTTCACATACGGATTTGAGGAGGATACTTGGGATTGAGCTGAGTCGATGAGATTTGTTTGTGGTTGTGATCTCGGTGATATGGCAGGATTCGTACTTAAGGTACGTCCTGGTGTTATAGCGGATCTTGCGGCGGCGATACGGGTGAATAGTGTTATAAATAAATGGTCGACATGTGATCGTGATATGAGGCATAATATGCTAGGATATTGATATTAGGCCTTATCGGGCGATGTATACCCCTTGATGATGATATGTGCTGACGATATCGGTTTGTACGAGATTGTCGATCAGTAGTCAGATCATGAGTATATTGAGGATATTAGTATTGTACTAGACATAGGTCAGTACCCTAGACTATGATCTTGGGTAAAGAGGATACCAGAGGAATAGTGTGAGGATTATGATATTGACCCGTACCCAGATTTGGGAATGCCGTACGACGGATTTACGTACGAGCTATATCTTGATGATTGATCCGCACTCTTGACTTGGGATGTCTGATTATAGATATGGTATCGGATATGATATTATTGAGGCGGGATCACCGACCAATATATATACAGGTATGTATATGTATCGACTCAGATGTTAGGCAGTTTCCTTACCTGTAGTCTAGCTTATAGCGTAGCCCTTTAGTTTAGTTAGTTGTTAGATTAGATTCGGTTCCTACCTATTTCAAAGCTTACGGATCGTGCGTATTTTAAAAGACAGCCTAAGGGATCCTACGGATATTTCAAAAAAACGTATCTTTTCTTAAAAACACCGTAGCCCCTATTTTCAAACCCCCACGATTCGTGTTATTTCAAAAGGCACCATTGTAGGACTTATATTAGGTTAAAACAGATTAATTATCGTTGCGTCTAGTATTCAGCTCCCGCTTATTATTGTTGTTTGCTCCGCTTCACATGCTTATATTATGCTTCATATTTTACTGTTGATATCTTGTGGTTAGGACACCAGCACCATTACCGATGATGCGTATGTACCACGTACACTTACTTGCCGGCTCACACACATCTTCATCGGTAATTGCCATATAACGTACACCTTAGAAAATATTATTGCTTGACATAGCCTGTTAGCTAATAGTTTAGACATGATATTAGTATACTTGCCTTATATGTTAGTTTAGACATTATAGTTATTACCTGCTACCTCATGCATACTGTTATTCATTGTTATGCCGCATTCATGGATTCTCATGCATATATTCACTTTTTACGTGCTATTGAGGTTTTGGATTTGGATTTCCATGAGATTTTCTGGATTTGGGGAAAACCGCAAAACATATACAAACTTCTTCTTTCTCTTTTTAAATAAAAAGCACGGTTTTTCCCATGATGTATGAGTCGTCCACCATGAGTTTGCTGATAGATTTGGAGACCCGATTTGAGGAGTTGGATGACCGTTTCGGGTACATGGTGGACCCGGTAAGGTACCCCGGGGCAAGAAGCTCGTGGTGATGACGATGAGCCTGGCAGGGGGAGACTACCTACCGGTGATTTTACCCGACGCGTCGGATATCCGGAGGATACCGTCGTGGTCTTGAGATGGATGGTAGGGGCCGGTCTGGACTGACGGCGCCCTAGATATTGAGATTGAGACATTGAGATTTCGAGATATTGAGGTGCTGAGATTTGATGATACAGGCCAGTCCGGATGGCCGGAGCCTGAGGTTTTGAGACATTGAGATTTATGTTTTGTGTCGATGCTAGACACTGTTGATACTGATTTCATTTATGGTACCTCATTTTAAAAATACAAAGGAAATCTCACTAATTTATGAAAACAGTTTCTTCATTTACATGTATTCTGTTTTCATGCATTCATACCTCATTCATATGATATATTGCCACCTGAGGCACTGACACGGGCACATGAGATCACACTCGGGTTAGATATTACCCTAGCCATTGTTATAGGCTGCATGTTATTCATATATTTGAGGATATATTATGATCATTGACCTAGGTTGCGTTATTCATGCGATTTTCTGTTCGTAGATCTTTTTCTACTCACGAGTTGGCAACTCACCCCCGTTGTGCCCCAGTTTCTTGCAGGTGTTGCCGTACGGATTTCATTACGGCTTTGCGGGCACGGTTTCTTTTCGGGTGACTTGCTACTAGGTGGGTTTATTGTATCTTACCCATCATTATACCTTGTATATTATATTTCAGTTGTATCTAGAAGTTCCATCAACCAAACTTGTATTTTTTGAGATAGAGACCAGTAATGTTATTCTTTCGACCATAGAGTAGCATGTTATATTTCTTGAGTTTCTTGCTGGTTGAGTTCTATTTCTGTTGTGATCCTCGCCTTTAGGCGTTGTATATTATGTTGCATACAGGTTGATTTGATATGGTTCTTCCTATTCTCTACTACTTCTCTTGGTTTGGATTTCTGGGTTTCGGCTTACTTAGCATACGTACGCCTTGAGACATTCGTAGTCTAAGTGCCGGTCATGTTCCGTACTTTCGGGTCGTGACAAACATGTAATCGACTATAGTGAAGTTATTACCCTGACACAAACTTCTGCCCAAGGGGTCACTCCCGGTGAAGGGATCTCGGCCTTTTCCTCGTCGAATGAGGTGCAGGATATTCCAACTGAATACCACTGTGCAAGACAAAAGGAAACGTCTTTGTAATAACACTTTTTAAAACTGTTCCAACAACATCCAAACAGGTCTGTTTTCCTTTGCATTGATCAGAATCAACGCAGTTCCATCAATTAATCACATCAGAAAAGAACGAAAATAAAATGTACATATATGCCATCCACATTCGTCACTGGGTCCCGTCATCACCCGTTAGGTTACTTAACTAACGACAGAGCGGGGACTGGACTAGCGCGGGTGTAAAAAATATACAATATCTACTAGTATATATACCAATATACAATAATCTCTCCAGGCGAGATAATATGCAACATTACAGACAAGTAATAAGCATCACCGAACAATACAGATAATCTGGGATCCCCGGGTTTCACAGAGCCGCTGCTGAAACCCGACGTTCCCCTAGTCGTATGGATAGCCTGTGCAATGAAACCTAGACCCCTATGGGTGCGGCAAGTTACCTGCCAAAACCTGAAGCGAGGCATCCCCCTAAAGCAAAGTGAATGGACCACCCTGCACTTCATGGAATCCGTTAACTTGAGCACCCCTCCTCGGGTCAACCAGTACCCCCTACGAGTGCGGCGAATAGTCTGCCAATTCTAGAGTGAGGCCCCTCTGCCTCTCAAAGCCATGAGATGCGGACTCGTTGCCCTCCAGAACCCGGCTATCCGTGCACTCCGTCGCGGGGTAAAGCTAGTACAGAAATAAAAAATATGTACAACGGGTACATCGACCTCAGCCTGGTCGTGCCCGAAATGAATATTATACAAACAAGCAGAGACGGCAGTCTACATGTTGGACGCTCTCCCCGCAATATCAAATGTACAAATAAATTCAAACTGCACTACCATTGCACACTGCTATCCACCATGACAAATCCGCAACATCACATCACAACACAGAACATCAACGCGAATGTCACGTTCGCAAATCCGTCTAAAAGGACTATAGCAATTAGAAGCAATTTACCGCTCGAATGACATTCACGGTCGGAGATATAATGTAAGTACTGTAAACTAACAAGTTTAAAATTTCGATCGATAAAACTTCCCGAAGTGGGCCCCACGTACATCTGCAGTGCGGTAATAAAATCTGGGCCCAAAACAAATATCTCAGAAACCATAATTCCCTATGCAGAAGCCCCATAAGAAATTGGGCATACTGAAGCACCAAGACTGCGGCGGAACCGCGGCCAAACCTTAGAATGTGCCGCGGTTCCGCGGCCGTACGGTCGAATCAGTGGCCTAAATTTCAACTGTGTTCTTACAAAAGCCTGCTCGATTTTCTGAGATGCTCAAAATGATTTTTAGATCTGTTTAAAAATTCGACAGAAACTTTACACTGAAAAATGCGGTTTTGGAAATTTCGTTCGATCGATGTTTTAAACGCATTAGAACAAGATAGTAAAGGTTAATGGCATGTCTTTGATACCATGTAAGTCTATTGTAGCGCTGCTGCCGTCATTCTGACGCCAAATGCGGAACAAAAACTTTTATAACTGGCGCTATCGCATACTATAACCCGGATCTTTCCATTAACGCTAAACTAACAAACTGTAAAGAGGTAGAAAGGCTATACCGAACGATCCGAGTCCTTCGGTCTTTAGCCATCATCCCACGCTCCTTTGCGGCGAATCCGATCTCCTGTCTCCTCACCGAGGTGGCACCACATCAACGGATCTTTAAACGGGCTCCCGCCTTTATACCGAGGCAACTCGGTCATCAAGTCTGCTAAAAGAGATGACCAAGATGAAGTAGAGAATGATGTAGAATACTTTGTCTCGTTTCATCCAAAACTATGGATGAACGGTTAATGAAGTTTCCTTAATCAAGTAATGAGAAATGAGCTATATCTTTTGTAATGAAATCATTATCTTCCCAAAATAGGGCTCGGCGAATATATGGGCTGAAAATGGAGTGGGGTGGTGAGTATAGGAGCAAGTGGTGACTATATGTAATGCTTATCACAAAATATCACAACTAAAATATCCTACGCATTACAAAAGGTATTAAATGCAAAAAATGAGTCATATAACACCTCACAAACCAAGTCATTAATTCTAGAAGCTCCCTCATGACTCATCCTCATTACGCACCATCAAGCAAACCAAATGAAGAAAAGATAATTCCGCATTAAACCGAATGTTTAAGACGGGTGATAGAAAACTGGCAACTTCGAAAAGCGATCCCGAAACGAATTTCAGGATAACCCCGTAACTGTATATACATACCAGCATTTGTATTACGACCGAATACAAATGCAACTGAGACAAAGATATTATATCTACACAGTATAATACTTGGATCTGGCTTAAACCAAATCCCATCAGTATTATCTGTCCGAAATATGACACGTGCATAAATGCACGTACATTTTCCGAACCCTTCCATAAAACCATACGGCCTCTACAACGTTTCGCCCGAACTTGGGAAACTATCTGTGGGGGACTCTAATGACTCATCAGTACCCTGGCAGTGGGTTTAACCACAAGCACGTCAGCGGCACTAGCAGTGCGTAACGGCTGCCTATGTACTGACCTCAAGGGAAGCCGATGAGCGAACTTATCCTGGAACCCTACTGAGCCTAACAGTGACAATATACATACAGTCCGGTCCGTTCGTCTATGAGTATCGCATATCGGGCCTAAGGGGCTGGTAACGTCAGATCCCCAATAGCGGTATAAGTCGTGTCGGAGAGAAGCCCTGAACAACCTGAAAAACTACTGGAATACTTAGCAGTAATTCTCACCTGCCTTGGCCAAGGACTTGGTGTAATGGCTCTCCTAGACACAGCACGATCTCATCCCCAATACCGGGAGAGATGAATCCCCTACCGATCCGCTCACTTGCCTCCATGTGGCTCGGGACTATACCCAAAAAAGACATGTTTGCACGACTCCTTTGAGCCGTGGTAGGGTAGAAATCAAAGCACAGTGGGAAGTCACACGAGACAAATGACGACCTCAGGTCGATGAGCTTACCTGTACACATGTCACCAGGGAACTGCTATCTGACGCTAGGTATAAATACCAACTAGCAGGTTCCCGGCGAGTCCTGTCCGGTGTACTCATAACCCAATGAGAACCTGTATACATCTTAGGTGATCCAACTGACACCAGTGGCTTGTGAGACCGCCCACCGCCCTTCGTCGGGGTCTCGACTGTATACACTAGTCTACTCCGGAGTATCGATGCCCTGTCTCGAAACTCCCATGACTAGGGACCACTTTTAAGAATGTGCTTATAGACTACCCAACTCTCACGTATATAATCGCCATCATACTGTTGGTAGTCAAGCAAGATCCTAAGGGCTCTATCAACGTGTAATAGTGTTCAGTCACCTGAACCTGTACACGACTGATAAAGGCAAACAAGATAGCATACTATCATCTCTAGTAAGACTGTGCTACCGGTATAGGTCCTCCTCAATCATTGCAATCACGTACCTGCAATCCAATAATTGACTTTGAGGGCACTACATCCAACACTCCGTTTACTGGACACAGAGTAAGAGCGAGCGAGCCCTTGGGACTGATACACAGCGATATGTGTGGTCCAATGTCTACACATGTGCGAGGTGGTTATTCCTAGTTCATTACTTTTACGGATGATTTCTCAAGGTATGGACATATCTTCATGATGAAGCATAAATCCGAGGCCTTTGAGAAATTCCAGGAATACAAGAATGAAATGGAAAAACAAAAAGGAAAAAGTATCAAGACACTGAGATCTGATCGAGGTGGTGAATACTTAAGTGCCGAGTTCCTGGGTGTCACGATCCGAAAATTTGGCACGTGACGACCCTAACACTACGCAACGTCTACAGGTGTAACGTAGTAAAAGAAAGCCAAAACCTAGCAATCTAAGCCATCAAAAGTTGTAAGAAAATATAATATTTTTTAAAACCTTTGAAATCGCAACCCAAATTCTATAAAAGTCTAACTTTGTTTCCTTTAAAATTTTGGCAGCACCTCCTTTGTAAAAACCAGCCCCAAAAAAATGGGTACAACATAAATATATGTAAAGCATCCCCAAACGGGAGCAAAAACACGCCCAAAGGCGGAAAACAACCACCACAACAGATATACGATGCCGTAGAGAAGAAATAAAAGACAATAGAAGTAAAACTGCATAAAAGACAACCAAGTCTCAAAATAACATTCAATATCGTCCTCACATCAAGTCTCTAAGTCAACATGACAGTAGTAGATGGAGAGTACAAGGATACAACGAATATACAATACAATACGAATATCCACAAAACCCACCTAAAGCAAAAACTGCACACTGTGAGCCGATGCGGTATCTGCAGCAAAAGATGATAGATAGATGAATAGCCAGCCTTGACTACTCTGGAAACAACCTGCAACAACTGTGGCACAACGGGGGTGAGTTGCCAACTCGTGAATAGTAAATAACATATGCAGGTAATCGCTAGTATGCACGTACAGCGCGAGTCTAACATATGCAGGTTAAAAGCATTAACAGGTCATATGAATACAATAGTCATGAAAGGTACACTAACAGGTACAACTAATACATGAAGCAATAATAATATGGCAATCTATATGCAGCAATCATTTAAGTACTATATCGGTACTACTTATACATGAAGAAATGATATGAAGAAGGTATGTGAATACAATAGTCATGGAAGGTACTCTAACGGGTACACTAATGCATGAAGCAGTGCATAAACAGTAAAAGTAGAGTATGGAATGAAACATGTCATTTCCACGCAATCCTGACATCGTGGTAGGATCAAAATCCATCAAGAAAATCCAAATCCCAATTCCTCAAATCAGCCCCCAAATTGGCTCTCATATCATATAAGACTCACAAACCCTGAATGTACAGCATCAAGTAAATCTCATATATCCTGAATGTACAAAATCAAGTAAGTCTCATATATCCTTTAAGTACAATATCAAGTAATCTCAGATGTCCTAAATCCAATATCAAGTGAATCTCTTACATCCTAGGTATAATTGCATGAATAAATATGATGAAGTATATGAATTGATATGTATACATATATATTAGCGTCCCACGCCACTAATATATATATATATATATATATTTATATATATATATATATATATATATATAACAGCGTCCCACTCCACTGTTATATATACTTAGTAATAAAATATCATGAAAACAATGTGTCAAGCATCGACACAGAAATGTTGATCTATCAGGTGCTGTCACCATGACTGGCCCCCTGATAGGTACATATCACACGCTATCCGAAAAGCCCGAGTGCCTAGCTCTGACACTCTTCCTTCCACGTATCCATACGTACATGACTCCCGTCGGTATTCCCATGATAACCGCCGAGTCATTGGTAATGTCACCGGATGTTATACTTTCCCCTGTAACTCATCGTCTAACACCACGACCTCATTCTTTCCTCGGGGTACCTCCGGGCCCCACCATGTACCCGCACACGGACCTCTCCTTTCCTCGCGTGGCGTATATATATCAGAACCGATAAAACTCATGGTGACTGCGGAAATATCACATTAAGAGAAACCGGGTTTTTCAAATAATGCATAATTTCATGAAACTACCACGGTCCTCAAATCCATAAAGCATCATAAAAAAGCATATCTCAATGCGAAAATCCATGAATAAAATATACGCAACTTCAAACTGTAATGTAAGCATATAAAGGAAAAGCCGCTAATTAACTGCAACAAGTTAATATAAATATCATGCGGTTCCTAATTTCTCGAATTCTAATTAATATCAAATAAAGGTAAACATGTAACTAAAGCCAGATATATGTGTAAACATAAAGGTATAGCAATGTATACATGTAGCTATGCCATTATGTGTGTGTACGTTCCTATCGCTAATAGTACAATACCCTATAGGTAAATACAGGTAACTAGCATGTAAGCAATTCATGGCATATGTGTAAGCATGTAGGTATACAGTTATGCTAGAAGTGTTATGCATAAAGAAATATGAATCAATATCTCAATGTCCCTAACCAGCAATATCATTTCTGTATGTGGGTTGTGCGTGACATGGCAATTATTGACGGTGTGTATGGCATACAATCAGTGCCCGTGCAACATGAACCGTCAATAATATGTGCAGTGTCCTAAGGGCACTAGTCCAAGCACAACAATATCTAAGCAATAAAGTGTAGTCGCAAATTCTGAATATGAAATAGAATATGCGACAAGTCAAGTTATTTCTATCCCAGACGCATAACGCCATGCGGGCGATTCCCCTGTAGATGTTAAATCTACTCACCAATGCTCCTGGCTAAGTGAAGCCAACCACCTGTTTTTCCTTTGTAGCAGTGTCCGAAGTCCCCACCTGCAAACCTACAACATTAAAACAATAAACCAAGTTTATATTAATAATAACCCTAAAACACGTACAAACTACATTAGACCGACGCAACAACACAAAATATACGCGACACGACGAAAACAACTTAAGAGCAAAACCACACAAAGTGCACGATCCGTGTCTTATAACGTATTGCGCTTAGACGTACTACTAGAAACTAACTAGGTGATCCCAGATTTCGTATACAGAGAAAACTCAACAACTAAACAAGACCAAATACACCAAAACCACTGCAGACCCCAGCCCAGAAAAACACATACCCTATCTCCTTTCTCGAGCCGAGGTCGCCGGAATCCCCTTCATTCGTCACCGGCCCTGGCCGGTGGGGTGGGTCTCGTGTCTCAGGTGGGGTCTTAGGTTCACTGGTACAACACAACTAATATGTATGGTTTTCTAGTACACTCTTCGGGTCACAGCAGATCCCTGATGTCACATTAAGGCACTAAAAATACGATATTTGCACGAAACGACAACAAACGCTATCTAAACTGAAACTAACGAGCTAAGCTACACAATCAACACCTAAACAACAGCAAAAGAACATTACCTACTCAAAAGAACTCAAAGATCCAAGTTTTGCATGCTCCTAGGCATCCAAGAGGCAAAAACCAAGAAAAGATGTGATTTTGGGTGAGATTGTGAAGGATTTGATGAAGTTTGGTGATGGAAACTTAAGTGTTCAGTTGAGTTGAGAGAGGAAATGAAAATGAGGTGAGAAATGAGTGTGAGAGAGTGTGTGATAGAGTGTATAAAGAGAAGAGAGAGAGGTGAGCTTAAGGGTAAGAACACCACTTGTATTAATGCACACTTAATGCATTCATACCACTCATCATGCCACCTCTCACACCTAAGGAAATATCTCTCTCTCTCTCTCACACACACAAAATATCATGGATTAATCAAGGAAAAGGATTAAGGCAAAGTATTAAAGCAAAGGATGGATTAAAGAAAAGATTAAGATAAATGGTTAACTGACATGGTTGCTAAAAAAAAAACTAAAACAACACAAACAAACCCTCATATTTACGTGCACTCGTGCGTGCATGTTTATAAAAAATAAAAATAAATTATTAATTAAATGTTATAAAATGTGAGGAACCCAAATTGGTAAACTTTTTACAGTAAACCCGCATTAAAGTCTAAACGAATGCTAACCGAAATCTAAGGCGTTACAATCTCCCCCCTTATAAAAATTCGTCCCCGAATTTAAAATTCTCACTAAGCGTACCTTCAAAGAGAAGAGTACAAAACTCCCAAATCTCGCTCACAGCCTTCCAAGTGATCACCTCATTATACGGCTATGCCCAAGAAAACCCTCCACAGACGGCAAGACCCTTGACCGAAATTTCTCCACCTGCCGAGCCATTAACACAGTTGGCTGCCGGTGAATGAAAGATCGCGTCCAAACTAAATGGTCTGATGCTGAATCATGTGAGAAAAGTCAAGAAGGTATTGCAAAGTATCAACACAAGGAATACGGGGTGAATACTCAATAATCTGGGCGGATGTGCCAAGTTAAAGGCAACGAAACTAACTAGCTTTAAGGATCTTAAAAGGACCTACAATCCTGGGATAAGCTTCCCAAAACTCAACACGTCATTCATCGGAAAATCCCTTGGAATACATGATTTCCCACTGCGAACTCAAGTCTGCGACCACTACGGTCAGCATAAGACCTCTGTCTGCACTGGGCTACCTCATCCTGACCTGAACTAACTGGATATCTCCGAAATCTCTAGACTAGCTGGGGTCCAAAAATCCTACTCACGCAGAGTCAGAAAAACAGACTGGTGATCGATACGGCCTAACCCCTAAACCTAAAGGTTGCCAATTGGAGTGACTCCTGATAACAGCTATAGAAGGAGAACCCTAACAATGGTGAGTGACGATCCCAACAGCCGATAACAATTATGCACGCACAAGCGTAACCTCCAGAGTCCGTATAGCCCGCTCTCACAAAACCATCATCCTGCGGATGGAAAAACGGAGCTAAAGCTCAACCAGTACCCAAGGCTTCCTGAAGTTCCTTCCTAATACGACAAGCGAACAGGGTGCCTTCATTGGATACGACCCATGAAGGAACTCCGTGCAACGCGCAAACTTAACAAAGAACAACTGAGAAAACTGAGCATAACCGGACAAAAAACACCCGAATGGAGTCACACCCTTAATAAACTTGGGTAGACGCCACAACGAATATTCATGGAGATCTGCTCCTACTCCCACTCCGGAAACGGTTAAAGGTTGCAACTCTCCAGCCGGTCTCAGATGCTCAACCAAAACTCACAACAAGACAGACACCTTGAAACGAAATCCGAAACTTCATTCTTCATTCCTGCCCACCCGTAACTATCTCACAAGTCACGTCACATATTGATCGACTTTAATGAACACAGAAGCTGACTGATGTGCCTGCTCTAGGATTTCACGTCTCTGCCCATCAGCAACAGGTACACACAAACGCGCCTTAAACGTATCACACCCTAGTCACAAATCAAGGACTCTGAATCTTTACCCAGCCGAGTATGCTCCGAGTCTCTGACGATCGAGCATCGGCGGGCAGTGCCTCACGAAAACAATTAATGAAAAGTGGTCGGGCGCGGACATGAGCAAGTTTTCCCCCCCAGAAGAGGCGAACCTAAGCTGTACTCCACGATCACACAAGAACTGTAAATCTGCAGAAGACTATCTCTGAACTGCGCACAACTGGAACAAGCTAACCCCGGGCTTACGACTCAAGCATCAGCTACCACAATCGTCTTGCCACAGTAACCAAAGGATCTCACAACACACAATCCTCTACAAGCTCTATCCAACAGCGTTGTCTCAACAATCAAACCCGCTGTAGGAAGATGTATATTAAGCTCTGGTGGTCCATGAAAATCTGACACGACTCTCCGAACAAGTAGTGTCTCCAAATCTCCAACGCACGACCACCGCGGCCATCTCCAGATCATGAGTGAGATATCCTGCTCGTACTTCCTCCAACTTTCGGGAAGCATAAGCGATAACTCTAAAGTGTCACCTCAGTACACAATCGAGCCCCACTCGCGAAACATCACAGTTAAACAACAAAGTCGCCCGAACCAAAAAGCAAAGAAGGAACCGGTGCAGTTGTCAACCGAGTCATCAACTGCCGAAAACTCCGCACACACGCCTCAGTCCATAGAAAAAGAACCTCTTTCCCGGTCAGTTCAGTCAATGATGCAGTGATACACTAGTAATCCTGCACGAAACGGCGGTAAAAACCTGCTAAGCCCAAAAATCTGCGGACCTCCGTCCCGTACACAAGTCTGGGCCAAAGCTGTATGGACTCGATCTTCCTCGGGACCATACAAAAACCGTCTCCCGTAACTATAAGACCTAGGAGTCAACATAATCAAGCCTGAAGGAACACTCCGAGAATCTAGCAAACAGCTGGGGCTCTCCCAATGTCTGCAAAACAAATCCTCAAGTGCTGCTCCTGTTCCTCACTACCCACTGGAATAGACCAGAATGTCATCAATGACACAACAATAACTGGTCGAGGAACGGCCTGATGAAATCTGGTTCATCACTTACACGAATGCTGCTGGGGCATTGGCGAGTCCAACGACACCACCAAAACACACAAATCCCGTAGCGCGCACAAAAGCAGTCTTCGGAATGTCCTCACTCCGAACCCGCAAAATGATGACCTGGTCCCAAACAAACTTAGAAAAAGTCTCGCACTCTGGAGCTGATCGAAGAAATCGTCAATGCGGGGTAAAGGATATCTATCCGCACCGTAAGCCGGTTCAATTGACTATCCAACAATACACAACCTCAAACTGCCGTCTTTCTCCTTGACAAACAGAAATAGGAGCTACCCAATGCGAAACATACAGACGCACAAGCCACCCAACAAACAATTCTGCAGCTGATCCTTAAGCTCCCTAAGCTTCGCTGGCTTATCAGGAACAACTTCGGAAAACTCTCGCACAAAAGTAACCCGGTCCAACAAACCCACTATGGCTCCAGTATCACGAATGAACGCTAAGAATCCTCGACATCTTCTCCTCAAAAGCCGACTAGCGAAAAAGGCTGAATTCAAGCTGTGAGAGGCGGTACCACTGTCCCCCTGCACAACAAGAACTGACTCGCCGGGAAAACAAAACCTCACTGTTTCCACATGGCAGTCCACCGAAGCCTAGCACGTAGCTAACCAATCCGTGCCCAGGAGATCGTCAAATCCAACTTTCTAGAAGGATCAAAACGACGGACGAATCTCTATCTCCTATACGATTGGCACACGACTGAATACGTGTCACGCAACAAAAGAATCGCTGACAGAAATTAACACAACAACGGCTGATCTAGCTAACACGACTCTCCTCATCCCAAACCTCTGCTACTCCAGAGACGTGCACGAAATCTGTCTCGATGACTACGCCTCTGTCTCTGGGCTGGTACACCGGTATGAGTCCTCCACTGTTCCGGAACTCCCAAAGTCTCTGGAATACGTGCCTCGTCAACTGGGGCTGCATCCACTGGTGCTATGTAGGTGACAGAATGATGTATACTGACCGTAAGGAACAACTGGTTAACAGGGGTGACAACCTCCTGTCGCTGCGCTCGAATGGCCTGAACCAAAGAACTCATCGTCTGGCGCATGTCCTGTATCTCTACCACAAGCCTAGCGATACTATCTGTCGAAGGCGAATCCGTCTGCACCTGTGCAACGAGCGTGCCATCCTGGTCAGTCCTTGTCCTACCCGAGTCAATCCTGATAGTATCGCTCTGAGTCCCCATAGTCCCCATAGTCCCCTACCTGCATCACTCTGAGTCCCCATAGTCGTCGGCGGCAAAGGCTATAAATGGAAAAGGATTCGATAAGAATACGGAAATCGAATCACAAGGATATGCATCATCAAGGATGGAATTCAAGAAATTTTACTTAGGTCACTTTAGGCGGAGTAGCACATCATGAGTATGCTACAGACATACACACACTACGTTACTCTGTTTAAGCTACCTACTCCATCATACCAAGGTCATTCTACACTCCGAAAGGTAAAACCTAGCGCTCTGATACCAACATTGTCACGACCCAAAAATTTGGCACGTGACGGCCCTAATACTACGCAACGTCTACAGGCGTAATGTAGTAAAAGAAAGCCAAAACCCAGCAATTTAAACCATCAAAAGTACTAAGAAAATATAACATTTTTTAAAACCTTTGAAATCGCAACCCAAATTCTTTAAAAGTCTAACTTTATTTCCTCTAAAATTTTGGCAGCACCTCCTTTGTAAAAACCAGCCCCAAAAAAATGGGTACGACATAAATATATGTAAAGCATCCCCAAACGAGAGCAAAAACACGCCCAAAGGTGGAAAACAACCACCACAACAAATATACGACGCCGTAGCGTAGAAATAAAAGACAATAGAAGTAAAACTGCATAAAAGACAACCAAGTCTCAAAATAACATACAATATCATCCTGAAATCAAGTCTCTAAGTCAACATGACAGTAGTAAATGGAGAGTACAAGGATACAACGAATATAAAATACAATACGAATAACCAAAAAACCACCTAAAGTAAAAACTGCACACTGTGAGCCGATGCGGTATCCGCAGCAAAAGATGATAGATAGATGAATAGCCTGCCTCGACTACTCTGGAAATAACCTGCAACAACTGTGGCACAACGTAGGTGAGTTGCCAACTTATGAATAGTAAATAACATATGCAGGTAATCGCAAGTATGCACGTACAGCGCGAATCTAACATATGTAGGTTAAAAGCATTAACAGGTCATATGAATGCAATAGTCATGAAAGGTACACTAACATGTACAACTAATACATGAAGCAACAATAATATAGCAATCTGTATGCAGCAATCATGTAAGTACTATATCAGTACTACTTATACATGAAGAAATGATATGAATAAAGGCATGTGAATGCAACAGTCATGGAAGGTACTCTAACAGGTACACTAATGCATGAAGCAGTGCATAAACAGTAAAAGTAGAGTATGGAATGAAACATGTCATTTCCACGGAATCCTGACATTGTGGTAGGATCAAAATCCATCATGACAATCCAAATCTCAATTCCTCAAATTAGCCCCCAAATTGGCTCTCATATCATATAAGTCTCACAAACCCTGAATGTACAGCATCAAGTAAATCTCATATATCCTGAAAGTACAAAATCAAGCAAGTCTCGTATATCATTTATGTACAATATCAAGTAATCTCAAATGTCATAAATTCAATATCAAGTGAATCTCTTACATCCTAGGTATACTTGCATGAATAAATATGATGAAGTTTATGAATTGAAATGTATACATATATATTAGCGTTTATATATATATATATATATATAACAGCGTCCCAGTCCACTGTTATATATACTTAGTAATAAAATATCATGAAAACAATGTGTCAAGTATCGACACAGAAATGTTGATCTATCAGGTGCTGTCACAATGACTGGCCCCCTGATAGGTATATATCACACGTTATCCGAAAAGCCCGAGTGCCTAGCTTTGACACTCGTCCTTCCACGTATCCATACGTACATGACTCCCGTCGGTATCCCCATGATAACCGCCGAGTCATTGGTAATGTCACCGGATGGTATGGTTTCCCCTGTAACTCATCATATAGCACCACAACCTCATTCTTGCCTCGGCGTACCTCCGGGCCCCACCATGTACCCGCACACGGACCCCTCCTTTCCTCGCGTGGGGTATATATATCAGAACCGATAAAACTCATGGTGGCTGCGGAAATATCATATCAAGAGAAACCGGGTTTTTCAAATAATGCCTAATTTCATGAAACTACCACGGTCCTCAAATACAGAAAACATCATGAAAAATCCATATCTCAATGCGAAAATCCATGAATAAAATTTACGCAACATCAAACTGTAATGTAAGCATATAAAGGAAAAGCCTCTAATTAACTGCAACAAGTTAATATAAATATTATGCGGTTCCTAATTTCTCCAATTCTAATTAACATCAAATAATGGTAAACATGTAACTAAAGCCAGATATATGTGTAAACATAAAGGTATAGCAAGGTATACATGTAGCTATGTCATTATGTATGTGTACGTTCCTATCGCTAATAGTACAATACCCTATAGGTAAATACAGGTAACTAGCATGTAAGCAATTCATGGCATATGTGTAAGCATCTCGGTATACATGTATGATAGAAGTCATATGCATAAAGAAATATGAATCAATGTCTCAATGTCCCTAACCAGAAATAACATTTCTGTATGTGGGTTGTGCATTACATAGAAATTATTGACGGTGTGTGTGGTATACAATCAGTGCTCGTGCAACATGAACCGTCAATAATATGCGCAGTGTCCTAAGGGCACTAGTCCAAGCACAACAATATCTAAGCAATAATGTGTAGTCGCAAATTCTAAATATGAAATAGATTATGTGACAAGTCAAGTTATTTCTAGCCCAGACGTATAACGCCATGCGGGCGATTCCCCTGTAGATGTTAAATCTACTCACCAACGCTCCTGGCTAAGTGAAGCCAACCACCTGTTTTCCTTTTGTAGCAGTATCCGAAGTTTCCACCTGCAAACCTACAACATTAAAACAATAAACCAAGTATATATTAATAATAACCCTAAAACAAGTACAAAATACATTTGACCGACGCAACAACACAAAACATACTCTCAAGTGTTCGTATTGTGGCTAACGTACGTAGCGACACGACGAAAACAACTTAAGAGCAAAACCACACAAAGTGCACGATCCATGTCGTATAACGTATCGTGCTTAGACGTAACACTAGAAACTGCTTAGGTGATCCCAGATTTTGTATACAGAGAAAACTCAACAACTAAACAAGACTAAATACACTAAAACCACTTCAGACACCAACCCAGAAAAACCCATACCCCAACTCCTTTCCCTAGCTGAGGTCGCCGGAATCATCTTCATACGTCGCCGGCCCTGGCCGGTGGGGTGGGTCTCGTGTCTAAGGTGGGGTCTTAGATTCACTGGTACAACACAACTACTATGTTTGGTTTTCTAGTACACTCTCCGGGTCACAACAGATCGCAGATGTCACATTAAGGCACTAAAAATACGATATTTGCACGAAACGACACCAAACGCTATCTAAACTGAAACTAACGAGCTAAGCTACACAATAAAAACCTAAACAACAGCAAAAGAACATTACCTACTTAAAAGAACTCAAAGATCCAAGTTTTTCATGCTCCTAGGCATCCAAGAGGCAAAAACCAAGAAAAGATGTGATTTTGGGTGAGATTGTGAAGGATTTGATGAAGTTTGGTGATGGAAACTTAAGTGTTCAGTTGAGTTGAGAGAGGAAATGAAAATGAGGTGAGAAATGAGTGTGAGAGAGTGTGTGAGAGAGTGTATGAAGAGAAGAGAGAGAGAGGTGAGCTTAAGGGTAAGAACACCACTTGCATTAATGCACACTTACTGTTGGAGATAGTGCCCTCAGAGTCAATTATTGGATCACAGGCACGTGATTGCAATGATTGAGGGAGGACCTATCCCAGGAGGACAGTCTTACTCATGATGATAGTATGCTATCTGGTTTATCTTTATCATCGTGTACTGCTTTAGGTGACCTGACAGGTCACTATTGCACGTTGATAGAGCCCCTAGGATTCTTGCTTGACCACTAGCAGTATGAGGGCGATCATATACGTGGGAGCTGGTAGCCTATAAGCACATCCTTAAAAGGTCCCTAGTCATGGGAGTTTCGAGACAGGGCATCGATACTCCAGAGTAGACTAGTGTATACAGTCGAGACCCCGACGAGGGACAGTGGCCGGTCTCACAAGCCACTGGTGTCAGTTGGTTCACCTAAGATGTATACAGGTGCTCATTGGGTTATGAGTACACCGGACAGGACTCGCCGGGAACATGCTAGTTGGTCTTATACCCGACGTCAGATAGTAGTTCCCTGGTGACATGTGTACAGGTTAGTTCATCGACCTGAGGATCGTCATTTGTCTCGTGTGAGTTCCCACTGTACATTGATTACTACCCTACCACGCTCAAAGGAGACGTGCAAACAGGTTTTAGTTGGGTACAGTCCCGAGCCACATGGAGGCAGTGAGTGGATCTTCAGGGGTTCGTCTCTCCCGGTATTGGGGGTGAGGTCGTGCTGTGTCTACGAGAGCCATTACACGAAGCCCTCGGCCGAGGCAGGAGATTTACTGGTAGGTATTCCAGTAGTATCTCAGGGTGTTCTGGGCTACACTCCGACACGACTTGTACCGCTTTTGGGGGTCTGACTTTTACCAACCCCCTAGGCCCGCCATGCGATGCTCATAGACGAACGGACCAGACTGTACGGATATTGTCACTGACAGGCTCAGTACGGTGTCAGGATGAGTTCGCTCATCGACGTCCCTTTTGGTCAATAGCTGGTAGCCCGTTATGTATGGCTAATACCTCTGACGTGCTAGTGGTTAAATCCACAGCCATAGTATTGACGAGTCTTTAGAGTCCACCACACATTCAGTTACTCAAGCTTTCGGGCGAAACGTTGTAGAGGCCGTATGGAGATATGGCAGCGTTCGATCAGATACGTGCGGTATTGCACGGATCAGGATCGGACGGTTTGTACTAGAGGCCGTATGGATATATGGCAGGGTTCGATCAGATACGTGCGGTATTGCACGGATCAGGATCGAACGGGTATTACTAGCCGGCTTTGGTTTAAGCCGGATCCTAGTATAGTAAAGTGTAGATTTTGTCTCATTGCATTTGTATTTCGGTCGGAATACAAATGCGGGTGTGTATACACAGTATCGGGGTTTTCCTGTAATTTATTACGGGACCAGTTTTCTTTCCGTTTCGGCCATTTTCATTTGTATCTTTCAATGGCAGAAGATTGGTGGAGGAGGGCTTATTTGCATTTGTGCAAATAAGCAATTTTGGAAGGGGGTCTTTTGCATATAGGTTGGATCATGATGGTTGCACCATCCCTTGACCTTTTGACTTCTTCTTTCATGATGGCTTGACCTTTTTGAAGTCATCATGCTTTATGATCATGGTTGGTTATGATGAAGGGGTGTGATGATTGTTGTTTGAGTGTTGGACTTTCATAGTGATCATTTCTTTGCATGATAGCTTTTTCTCTCTCTTGGATTATGAGAGACTCTCATTCTTTTGATTGATACACTCACTCACTCACTCTCATTCTCCTCTCCCCACATTGGCATGGCCGGCCACTTCCTCTAAGGGGCTGTCCCAATTTTTGGTGTAGGGATTTACACTCATTTGGCTTGGCAAAAATCATATTAGCTCCTCCTCCAAAAGCTTGTATCAATTCCTCCACCATATGGAAATTCCTACAACCCCAAAGTGAGACATGAGCACTAAACATTCTACAGCAAACCTTGGGCACGTCGACTCGCCAGCTTCATGCCCGAGTTGCCTCGGTATAGAGGTGGGAACCCGTAAAAGAACCAGGCGACGTGGTGCCCCTTCCGGCGACTTGGTAGAGACCGGAGATTCCGCGGGAGATCGAGACGACGACGAGAAGACTGGAGGACTCGGATCACTCGGTATATCTCTCTTCCCCATCTTGTAGTTAGCTAGGACTAGTTAATAGCCCGATCCGGGTTTTAGTGCGCGGTGGTGCCGGTTCAAGAAAATTAAAGTTAGCCATCGCTTCTGCATTTGGCCTCGGGATGGAGGCCGGGGCGCCGCTGTGCACTTACAGTGGTATCAGAGCCTCGCCATTAACATAGTCTAGCTTTGTCTAATGTGTTTTACACTTCCGATCGAACAAATGTTCCGAAAACCCAATAACACATGCATCAGTTTTCTGTTGATTTTTTTCTGGCTCTAAAAATTTTTCAGGTTGTAGAAAACTGATGTACTGGAAGTCCTAAGAATTCTGGAGAAATTCGAGACGTTGATCTTTCAAGGGGAGCGCGGAACCGCGGCTAAACCCCACTTGGCGCCGCGGTTCCGCCGCAGTATGGAGGGATCAATGTGTCGAATTTTTCCAATGGGCTTGTGGGGTGAAAATAGGGTTTATGGAATATTATTTTTGGGCCCAGAATTTCTTGATGTGCTACAGTAGTACTTGGGGGCCCACTTGATAAAATTTAATCGATCGGATATTTTAAACACATTATTTCACAGTATTTACATTATATCTGCGACCGTGAATGTCACTTGATCGGTAAATCCAGTCTAACTGCTATAGCCCGGTTAGACGGATTTGCGAACGTGACTTTCACGTTGATGTTCTGTATATTGCTGTGATGTTGCGGATCGGTCGTGGGGATAGCCTGGATGCAATGCTAGTACAGTTGTAGTTGTATTATGTACATTTGATTTTGCGGGGCGAGCGTCCGACATGTGGACTGCCGTCACTGCCTGATTGTTTTATTATTTTGGGGGCACGACCAGGTTGCGGTCGATGTACCCGTTGTATGTATATTTTACTTTCTGTACTAGGATTACCCCAAGGTGGGGTGCACGGATAGCCGGATTCTAGAAGGCAACAAGCCCGCATCTCATGGCATTGGGACGGAAAGGGGCTTCACTCTAGGATTGGCGGGCTATTCGCCGCACTCGTATGGGGTACAGGTTGACCCAGGAGGGGTGCCCAAGTTACCGGATTCCGTGAAGTGCTGGGTGGTCCATTCACGTTGCTGAAGGGGGCTGCCTCGCTTCAGGTTTTGGCGGGTAGCTTGCCGCGCCCGTAGGGGTCTAGGATTTCTTTGCACAGGCTATCCACACGACCAGGGGAACGTCGGGTTTCAGTAGTGGCGCTGTGAAACCCGGGGATCCCACATATCTGTATTGTTCTGTGATGCTGTACATTTCTGTGATGTTGCATTTTATCACGCCTTGAGCGAAATATAATATATTGGTATATATATTAGTAGATGTTGTATATGTTTTACATCCGCGCTAGTCCAGTCCCCGCTCTGTCGTTAGTTAGCTAACCTAACGGGTAATGACGGGACCCAGTGGCGAATGCGGATGGCATATACGTACATCAGTATATTTTCGTTCTTTGTGGTATGATCAATTGATGGGACTGCGTTGATTCGGATCAATGCAAGTTAAAAACAAACCTAATCTGATGTTGTTGGAACACTTTTCAAAAAGCTGTTATTGCAAGGACGTTCTCTTTTGTTTAGCATCGTGGTATTCAGTTGGAATATCCTGCTCCTCAGTCGACGAGGCAATGGCCGAGATCCCTTCACCGGGAGTGACCCCTTGGACAAAAAGTTTGCGTCAGGGCAATAACTTCACTATAGCCGATTACTTTTGCTTTGCACCGTGGTATTCAGTTGGAATATCCTGCACCTCATTCTACGGGGAAAGAGCCGAGATCCTTTCACCGGGAGTGGCCTCTTTAGCAAAGGTTTTCGTCACTATATTTTTAAAAGCTATCCGTTCCTTCAACGATATCAAATTCATTACGTTAAAGGTTTTCGCCAGAAACCATTCGTAGCCCTCCGTCGTTTCATATGGGTGGTCAATAGTATTCAAGCTGTGTATGTTGGCCAAAGTCAAGGCACAGTGATTGGTTGCTATTGGGGTATTCATATGCAGCATAGATAGATGCGTTGGTTTGGGACAGTCGTACTGCCATTTTGGCCAAAGTTAAGGGTAGGTACGGGTTGGTTCAAATTAACCTGGAGAATGACGGGTAGAACTTGACATGTGACTTATGATATTTTGGCCAAAGTCAAGGTCATAAGAGCATGGGGTAAAAATCCTCATCGGGAGTTTCTAAAGAAAATGAAACTTGCCAGCTATGCGCATACCTTTTGGAGTGTGATGACGTGAGCGGATTCCGTCACGTTATCATGCGATGATAGTTGGATCCCGATTCCCACTGATGAGTTGGTTTACTCCTCGGGTGATCCCGACTAATTCTTCTTTCAGGTTTGGAGGATAATTTGACGGGACAGTGGGAGGTTTCCAGATTAGATAAATTTGTAACCATTCCGATCTAGGATAGAGTGCACGCTGAGTGTTTCTTTTCTCTCTCTCTTTGGCAGCGACCATTGACCCGACCCTAAGACTATGACTTAGTGACCAAGTTGACCGAACCTTCTTAAACACTGGCTTTTGGATTGTCAGAGTTGCAAACCTCATTACCACTCCTACTTTTACCCTTTTCTTCAGGACACCCCGTATTACTACGAACGTCCACTTCCATTGGACAAAACCATCGTATGGTTAGATACGAACTCGAAGGAATTCGAGGATGGTTTCCGGTTCTGGAGAAAACGGATAGGACTATTCAACTGTCTTTTCCTTTTTTCCTTCTCTCAGGTTGCGAGTACTCCTTGGTTTAGGAGTAGTACACCTATTACGCAAATTGGATAGTCTTCTTCCAAACCTTAGGCTGGTGCCGAACGGTGGGGAATGAAGAAAACCAATTAGCATAACGATGGTGTGCAGAAGGTATTAAGTTAAGACAAAGAAAGGGATTAGTAAGAGGGCAAAGTAAACTGCGACTGCTATTCATGACCAAACCAAGTATTTCTTCGCCAATCCTAAATCACCTTTGTACTTCTCCAGAACACTCCATATCACTACGAAGATCCATAGTTTATTGGATACTCCATCGTATGGTTATATACGAACTCGAAAGGAACTTGTTCCAGTTCGGGGATGGATTCTGGTTCAAGAGAATTAGGTATAAGGTTTATTCGGTTGTCTTATATCTTCACCTTCTCTCGCATTGCGAGTGTTCCTAGGATTAGGACAGTACACCCATTATGCTTATTGGATAGTCTTCTTCCAAACCATAGGCTGGTGCCGAACGGTAGGGAAGGAAGAAAACCATTTGGCCTAAAGGGTGTGCAGAAGGTAATGACTAAAGACATATAAAGGGATTTGGAGAGGTGGCAAAGAATTACACGGTTACAGTTGTGAATCTGGATAATGGAAGAGACATTACTAGGAATACCGGGATACCCCATCGAAACATCTCAATGTTTCAGTTTCACCGTGTACAGTTAATGGAAAACTGATTTCCCAATTTGACACTTGCTCCAGGGTATGTATTTAACAGGTGTGATTCTCACATCTGTATGGTTTTACAGATGATGAGTTGGAGTAAGTTATTGGGAATTGGGTGATCATCCTCATTATATCGGGATTCGTTGTAATCGGTGATATTTGAGGAAGTCACCTGGGTTGTTTGCCAGATGGCAAATACTTGGTTTTAAATATCCGCTGTTATGCACCAATTTCAAATTGATATATCTGTACGTCTATTTTCATAGAGTGAGATATACCTTTTTGAAATTATGTCTATGACATTTACCTAAATCAGTGGATGGTTAGGTAAGTAGTATTAAACAGCGGTGTAATTCTTCTTAACCATAAGTACAGTTTTCAACCTACGACACACAGTGAATGAGTTATCAGACTCAAGGGACTTATACAGAGTATTGTATGTTGTCCAGGGTCCATCAGGACAGAGGGGTTGGTCCTCGTACTATATTCGGTTTACTTATGACTTCTCTAGTTTTTAGACAAGTGTTTCGTGGAAACACAGGGTCCGAATTTTGAGAAGTTATAGGTATTTGAATAAAGTAGAGAACCAGGTATCGCAAATATCGGGATTCTTCAAAGTGATCGAAGATGTAGATACTTGTGTATGATATTCAGTTGATAGTAATGGTTAAGAGATCTTGCTTCTCTTTCAGGTTACTCATAATTGGAAGAATTCCTAAGTTGAGTAACGCTGGTCGGCCTCTTTCCATTTAGTTGACATGCACTGGAGACAGCTGCATGATTTGAATCTGGTTCAATTAAATCAGTGCCTCTGGTTCTATATTGGATATAGAATAGTTCATATCTTAACGATGTTAAGGTACGGGGAGTTGTCCGGCTTATGATAAAAACCAGACACTGGACAACTCAAGGCACGTTTCTGTAATGGTTGTTTGTGGGTTGACCCAGACTATGACGAGGGTTGACTTTCTACCATCTGGAAGATCAATAGTGATATTGTTCTAGACTCGCCACAGTTTTATTAAAAATGGATTTTTCAGAAAACAGTAGTGGGAGTATGGTAGAACTGGAAGTGATTCCAGAACCGAAAATAAAAATAAATTATTAATTAAATGTTATAAAATGTGAGGAACCCGAATTGGTAAACTTTTTTACAGTAAACCCGCATTAACGTCTAAACGAACACTAACCGAAATCTAAAAAGTTACACTGGGATACTTAAAAGAGAATGGAATTCTCTCTCAGCTTACTTCTCCATACACACCACAACACAATGGTGTATCGGAAAGGCGGAATCGTACCCTATTGGATATGGTTCGTTCCATGATGAGTAAGGCTGAGTTATCGCGATCCTTTTGGGGTTATGCGCTATAATCAGCTGCATATCTTTTGAACAAGGTTCCAACCAAGACTGTGCCTACTACACCATATCAGATGTGGAGTGGGAAGAAACCCTATCTTCAGTACCTGAAGATATGGGGATGTCCAACTTTTGTTAAAAAGCAGCAAGTGGATAAGCTCGAGGCACGCTCGGTACTATGTAAGTTTGTGGGATACCCAAAGAACTCCGGGGGGTATCTTTTCTATTACGTAGAGGAACAAAAGGTTTTTGTTTCTCAGCATCCCCACATCTTGGAAGCTAAATTTTTAGAAAATCAGAAAAGTGGGAGCGCAATAGAACTGGAAGAAATTCCAGATCCACAAGCTATTACTGAAAGCTTGGTAGAACCGGAGGTTTCAGAAGAACTGGACATCCCAGCGCCACTCCACAGAAGTGGTAGGTTTTCTCATCCACCCGAGAGATACTACGGTTTTCTCATAGACGGGGATCGAGAGGATTGCATCATTGACAATGATGACCCTACTAGCTTCTAGCAAGCCATTCAGAGCGGCGACTCGGTAAGATGGCTGGATGCAATGCGGACCGAAATGGAGTCCATGTACACCAACAAAGTTTGGACTTTGGACATTACTCCAGATGGGGTAAAACCCGTAGGCTGCAAATGGATCTTCAGAAAGAAGATTGGTATAGATGGACAGGTTGAAACCTATAAGGCTAGACTTGTTGCAAAGGGTTTTCGTCAAAGACCTGGTTTGGACTATGACAAAACCTTTTCTCCAGTGGCTATGCTCAAATCCATTCGGGTCCTTCTTGCCATTGCTGCCTTCCACGATTATGAGATCTGGCAGATGGACGTAAAGACGGCTTTTCTGAATGGTAATTTGGAAGAGTGCGTCTATATGGATCAGCCAGAGGGATTCATTCAGAGTGGGAGCAGCGGTAAAGTGTGCAAGTTGCTTAAGTCCATTTATGGACTAAAGCAGGCTTCGCGGAGTTAGAACATCTGTTTTGATGATACTGTCAAAGAATTCAACTTTATCAAAAATCCAGATGAACCATGCATATATAGTAAGATTGTATGGAGAATTATAGTATTCCTCGTCTTGTACGTGGATGACATTCTCTTAATAGGAAATGATATTCGTATGCTACAGTCAGTCAAAGGATTCTTGTCACAGAAGTTCTCCATGAAGGACCTGGGTGATGCCTCCTATATTCTGGGGATCCAGATCTATCGTAATAGATCAAAGAGGATGTTGGGACTTTCACAGTCTAGGTACATCGACACGATATTTAAAAGATTCAGTATGGAAGATTCTAAGCACGGTAACCTACCGGCTTGTCACGGAATCACCCTCTCTAAAGAGATGTCTTCCAAGAATGATTTGGAAAGGGCTCGCATGTCGATTATACCCTACGCTTCTGTGGTGGGCTCTATAATGTATGCGATGTTGTGTACCACACCAGATGTAGCATACGCATTGAGCATTGTAAGCCGGTATCAGTCAAATGCAGGGGAGAAGCACTGGATAGCAGTAAATAACATTCTCAAGTACCTGAGGAGGACTATGGAGATGTTCTTGGTGTATGGCGGAAAAGACCTACAGATCGAGGCCTTTGCTGACTCTAGCTTCCAGAGTGACAAGAATGACTCCAAGTCCATGTTGGGTTATGTCTTTACCTTCAATGGAGGGGAGGTCTGTTTGAAAAGCTCCAAGCAGGACACCGTTGCTGACTCGACGATGGAAGCAGAGTACATAGCTGCTTGCGATGCCACAAAAGAAGCTGTCTGGATGAAGAAGTTTCTCACAGAACTTCAGGTGGTTCCTACCATTGTTGATCCAATACCTCTGTATTGAGACAACAACGGCGCTATAGCTTTAGCGAAGGAACCCAAGTCCCATCAGAAGCCCAAACACATCTTAAGGCAGTATCACCTGATCAGGGAGATCATAGATCGCCGGGAGATCGATGTGAAGAGAGTAGATACGGTGAATAACACTGCAGATCCATTCATAATGACCAATCCGCAGACGCAGTTCGAGAGGCTATTCGAGATGATAGGACTGCGATATGCCAGCACATGGCCCTAGTGCAAGTGGGAGATTGTTAGTGTATATTCCCTAGAGGCCATTATTGTATCATACTGGATTGTATATTACTTAATGAAAGCTTGGGATATTCACAGTTCTATTGACAGTCCTGCTCAAAATGGTAGTATGCTACTTGGTTTGTATCTACTTTAATATGTGAATGTGTTTCTTTTAACATATCGCTTATACATATTGGTAGAGTCCTTAAGATCTTTGCTTGATTACCAGCTTTGTGATAGCAGTCACACTAGTGGGGGCTGGGTAGTCTATAAGCACATCCTATATAGGTCCCTAGTCGTAGGATCATCGAGACGGGCCATCGATACTCCAGAGTAGACTAGTATATACGCTTCTCATCCCAGCAGGGGAGATGGTCTGTCCCACAGCCATCAGTACGTCGTACTGGAGATAGTATGCAGGTGCTCGTTAGGTTACGAGTACACCGGACATGACTCGTAGGGAACTGCAGGTTGGTACTATACCTATCGTTAGATTGTAGTTCAGCTTAGTCCGTCGACTTGACACTGCTACTTCCCCTCGAGTGTGTTTCCACTGTACTTATATTACTACCATACCACGGCTCAAAGGAGTCATGAAAACAGGTAGTAGTTGGGTATAGTCCCGAAGCACTTGGAGGCAGTGGCGGTTAGACAGGATTCGTCTCTCCTGGTATTGGGGGTTGATATCGCGCTGTGTATGGAGAGCAATTACGCAAAGTTCCTGGCCAGGGCAAGCGAGATTTACTGGTAGGCGCTTTAGTAGTTTCTCAGGTGTAATGGGCTACACTCCAACATGACTTATACCGCTATTAGAGGTCTGACGTTTACCGCCCCCTAGGCCTGATATGCGATAGTCTTAGACGAACAGACCAGAATGTACGGAGATTGTCACATACAGGCTCGGTTAGAGTTCGGATGGGTTTCCTCATCTACCTTCTTATCGACATCTACCTATTGACCGTTACGTACAGCTAGTACCGCTTGTGGCCTATTGTTAAACCCACTGCCAGCGTAGTGTCAAGTCTTTAAAGTCCAACACAGAGAGTTTCCCTGCACCGTGAAAAAGGTGTAGATGTCGTATGGTTTTACGGCAGGGCCGCGATCACTTACGTACACTTGTGCATGTAGTATGATCGGGCAGATAATACTAGTTGGCTTTAGTTTAAGCCGGATCCTAGTATTATACAGATGGATTTATTCAGTCTCAGTTTATCCGTGTTTTTCGTAAATACGGATGGGAGGGGCAGTCTCGTAATTTGTCGGGAAGCTTCTAGAAGGAGATGACTCATTTGGTTTTATTTCTTTTTAGATTTAAACTAAATGAGGTGGAGGAGATGAGGTGTTGTTTTCATTAATTGATCCATGACTCATGAAATGATTCATCTAGTGAATTTAATGATGCATGGTTAATATTTGCTAGATATTATTTGGTGAGATATTATTATGCTTCATAATATTCACAAATGAGAAATGCTTCACATCATTATCACAAACACTTTCTCTCTCCTCAAGTCTTCATCTTCTTCCTCAAACCCTAATAGCTCTCATGTGTTGAGAATCCTAGGAATTAAAGAGACTAAGTACTCCATCTAAGTACTCTACACCCTCTAGTACTTCTAGATTAGCAAAGTAGAAGCCGTAGTTATCTCAGATTCGAGATAGGAGCTCGGACTATAGACTCTGGGGTGGATCGTCTTTGACTCGAGGAGGCCGTTGAGGTACCCACAATCCATAGAGCCGACGACGGGTGGAGGACAACCATGAAGACCCGAAGGACATATAACATGAGGAATAACTTCGAATTCGAGTAGTTAAACCTCTCGTAGTTTGCTAGTAATGGTTTAGACACGATCCGTATACTCAAGTCCGTGTTACGAAGCTTTGATAATTGTTTTTCATATATTCCGCCTCCCCGCGAACACGTGGGGTGCGTGACATGGACTTACATATGGTAACGGCAGCCTCCTTTGGGAGGTGGTTTTCATTTTAGGCTTCCAAGGTGACCTAGATGACATAGTGGCTGTCAGAGTTATTGTTTTCCCTCTTTTGAGGGGCAGTATGTTGGACAGGTGGTCCAAGTGGATATTGAGGAAGGCATGGTACAGGATACTAATTAAATTCAATGGATGATATAGTCTAAGAAGTTTATTGGATTTGGAGTTCATTTATGATCTGGATCCTATCAGATATCAAGACAAATTCTAAGACAGGTATTGCTCATTTCGGGAGATAGTCTTTCTCCGCGAAGTTGAGATATAGAGAGATAAAGATAGAAACATTGGATCGGATCCACTCACTGAGGCTATTTCTCGAACGCAATAGTTTTGCAAACGGGCATTGCGAGACTGATTAGTAGAGAAGTTGGGTGTTCGGTATCACACGGGCAGCGAGTATACGACACCACAATAATTAGCCTTAAGTGAAAGTGAGAGATTGTTGGCTATAGTTCCTTCAAGTCAATTATTGTAATCGCAGGCACGCGATTATGATGATTGAGGGAGGATCTATACGGATAGAACAGTCTTACTCGAGATGATAGTATGCTATTTGGTTTGTCTCTGTCATCATATACATGCATTATGTGGTATTACAGATCACTATTACATATTGATAGACCCTATTGGATTCTTTCTTGACTACCAGCATTATGATGGCGATCATATACGTGGGAGCTGGGTAGTCTATAAGCACATCCTTAAATGTCCCTAGTCGAGAGAGTATCGAGACTGGGCATCGATACTCCGGAGTAGACTAGTGTGTACTTATCGAGACCCTGAAGAGGGGCGGTGGTCGGTCACACAAGCCATCACCAGAAATACTTATCCATGGTAGACGAGAATTACTGATTTGGATCAGTAGTTTCTCAGTTGGTGATGGGCTTCATACCGACATGAAATATCGCGTTATTAGGGGTCTAACTTTATCCACCCTATAGACTCGATATGAAATACTCTTAGACGAACAGACCAGAACGTACGGAGATTGTCACGGACAGGCTCAGTAGGGGTTCGGATGAGTTTGCTCGTCGGCCTTCCTTTCGCTCAATACCTGGGTAGCCGTTACGTACAGCTAGTGCTGCTGACATGCTTGTGGTTAAACCCACTGCAAGCATATCGACGAGTCTTTAGAGTCCCACACAAATAGTTTCCCTGGTTCTGGCAAAATGATGTAGTAGTCGTATTGCATACGTGCAGGGGTTTCGATTGATCGATTGTACTATGTACCCGGATTTTCGATCGGACAGTTGATAATACCAGCCGGCTCGGATTTGAGCTGGATTATTAAATCAGGTATTGATTTAATAATTTACGTATATGTATTTTGATATTTATATTCTAGTATTAGTTCTTAGTGTTATTCTATCTCTTCAAGTATTTGTATTTCGGTACGAATACATGTATGTATATACAGTAGAATGTAATCCGTATTTATCCGGAAAACATTATAGAAGACGGACACCTCATTTTGGATTTGACCATTTATTTTAAATGGATAATGAGGTGGATTATTGAGAGAGGGGAGTATGGTGAGAACCATGCTTGTATAGTGTGCACAAATGAATTGTTAATTCATTTGTGCAAACTATTCAAGCATGGGCTTGATTTTATATTGGAGAAATATATTTTACAAAACCTCGCATCTTATTTACTCTTTATGGATGGTTAATTTTTCTTTGAGTTGGCTTTCTCACCATCATGCTTCACTCCCTCTCAAGTGTTTCTATGAGCTCCTCCACCTTCAACTTCAACCTCCTCTCTACAATCTCATGAGTTGAGAATCAAGAGAGGAGGTGGGATGTATAAACACTTAGAACACTCACTACATCCTAGGCATTCTAGATTACCAACCTAGAATCCCTAGTTGCTTCACTTGGTTTTGATGTGGAGCTAGAGCCATGAGCTACATCCCTCCGGTGGATCATCTTCGACGAAAGAAGATCGGCAGCCAAGTTCAATCGAGAACGCCTCAAGGAGCTAAAGAAGATGATGGAAGACCGAAGGACTTGGTTCGTTCGGTATAACATTTCTATCATAGTAGATTAGATCTTGTTAGTTAGCTAGTATTGGTTTATGGTTCGATCTATAGCGGGTTCCGTCAGCGCCAAGTTTTTAAACACCGGTTTTTGTTCCGCAACGGCCACGGCTGATGGCCAGGGCGCTGGCGTACCCCAATATATGCTTCTTATCCCCGTCAGGGGAGGTGGCCTGTCCCGCAGCCATTGGTATACGGTACCAGAGATAGTATACAGGTGCTCATTGGGTAATGAGTTACACTGGACGGACTCGCTGGGAGCTGCTGGTTGGTATTATACCTATCGTCAGTTAGCAGTTCCCCGGTGACATGAGTACTTGTTAGTCTGTTGACTTGAAATGACTATTTGTCTCGAGTGTGTTCCCACTGTACTTAGATTACTACCCTTCCACGGCTCAAATTAGTTGTGCAAATAGGTAGTGGTTAGGTGTAGTCCCGAAGCACTTGGAGGCGGTAGGGGTTAGAAGGGATTCGTCTCTCCCGGTATTGGGAGTTGATATTGTGCTGTGTTCGGTTAGCCAATACACAAAGTCCCTGGCCAGGGCAAGTGAGATTTACTGGTTGGTACACCAGTAGTTTCTTAAGGTGTATCGGGCTCTACACCGACACGACTTATTGTGCCATTAGGGGTCTGACGTTTACCACCTCTAGGCCTGATATGAAATACTCTTAGACGAACAAATCAGACTGTACGTAGATTGTCATGGATAGGCTCTGTAGGGGTTCCTATGAGTTCGCTAGTCGGCTTTCTTTTTGACAGGTACCTAGGTAACCGTTACGTCCAGCTAGTGCCACTGACGGACTTATGGTTAAACCCACTACCAGCTGTCACGACCCGATAGTACGGAACATGACCGGCACTTAAACTACGAACGTCTCGAGGCGTACGTAATCTAAGTAAACCGAAAACCCAGAAATCCAAACCAAGAAAAGTAGTAGAGTGCAGGAAAAACCAACTTAAAGCAAGGAGTTTCAATAGCATAAGCCGAATTATGCGGTTTTTAAAACATCAAAAATTTACTGAAAATTTCGGCAGAGTCTCCTTGTAAATACTGGCCCCCAAACGGGATACAACATGAATGGTATACGAAATCAATAAAAAAAAAGGCATCCCCAAGCGGGAGCTAGCTCTTCGTCAAACGACGGTCACAATCACACAAGCAATATAATATACAACGCCCACGGCGAGGATCAAAACTCAAAAGGAAACTCAAAACCACCAGAAATATAACGAGCGACTCTAAGGTCGAAAAAATAAACAACACCGGTCTCTATCTCAATAAATACATGTTTGGTTGATGGAACTTCTAGATACAACAAACTAATGATATACAAGATATATAATGGGGGTATGATACAAGTAAACCCACCTACTAGCAAATCACCCGAACGAAACTATGCCCGCAAAGCCGTAAAGAAACATGTACGGCAAAACCTGCAAGAAACTGGGGCACAACGGGGGTGAGTTGCCAACTCGTGAATAGAAAAAAACATCTACGAATAAAAATCGCATGTATGACGCAATCCTAGGTCATACGATCAAAATATATAATCCTCCAATAACATGCAGCCTATAACAAGACTAGGGTAAATATCTAACCCGTGTGTAATCTCATGTGCCTGTGTCAGTGCCTCAGGTAGCAATATATCATATGAATGAGGTATGAATGCACGGAACAGAATGCATGTACTGACGAAAACTTCTTTCATAAATCAGTTAGATTTCTGTATTTTTAAAGTGAGGTACCATAAATGAAATCAGCTTAAAACGGTGCCCAGCATCGACACAAAACAAGTGTCCAAATATCTCGATATCTCTGTATCACAATCTCTGTACCTCAATATCTCAAAATCAATATCTAGGGTGCCGTCAATCCAGACCGGCCCCTACCATCCATCTCAAGACCACGACGGTATCCTCCGGATATCCGACGCGTCGGTAATATCACCGGTCGGTAGTGCTCCCCTGCCAGGCTCAACGTCAACAACACATTCCTCTTGCCCCGGGGTACCGCATCGGGCCCACCATGTACCCGAAACGGTTCATCCATCTCCTCGAATCGGGTCTCGAAATCCATCAGCAAACTCATGGTGGACGACTCATACATCATAGGAAAACCGCATTTTTTATTTAGAAAGAAAGAAAGCAGTTTATATATGTTTTGCGGTTTTCCTCCAAATCCATAAAATATCATGGGAATCCGAATCATCAATAGCATGTAAAACCATGAATATAAGCATGAGAATCCATGAATACGGCATAACAATGAATAACAGTATGCATGAAGTAGCAGGTAATAACTACAATGTCTAAACTATTAGTTAACATGCTATGTCAAACAATAATATTTTCTAAGGTGTACGTGACATGGCAATTACCGATGAAGATGTGTGTGAGCCGGCAAGTAAGTGTACGTGGTACATACGCATCATCGGTAATGGTGCTGGTGTCCTAACAGCATGATATCAATAGTGGAGTATGAAACATAATATAAGCATGCGATGCGAAGCGAACCACAATAAGGAGCGGGAGCTGAAAACTAGACGCAACTATAACTAATCTGCATTAATCTAATATAAGTCCTACAAATGGTGCCTTTTGAAATAACACGAATCATGGAGTTTTGAAAATAGGGGCTACGGTGTTTTTATGAAAAGATGCGTCCTTTGAAATATCCGTAGGATCTCTTGACCTGTCTTTTAAAATATCCACGACTCGCTAGTTTGAAATAGGTGGGAGTCTAATCTAATCTAACAACTACACTAAACTATACGGCTGAACTAACAAGCTAAGCTACAGGTAAGGAAACCGCCTAACATCTGAGTCGATACTTATACATACCTGTATATATATTAGTCGGTGATCCCGCCTCAATAATATCATATCCGATATCATATCTATAATCAGACATCCCAAGTCAAGAGTGCGGATCAATCATCAAAATATAGCTCGTACGTAAATCCGTCATACGGGATCCCAAATCTGGGTACGGGTCAATATCACATTCATCATACTATTCATCTGATATCCTTTTTATCAAATATCATGATCGGGGTACTGATCTACGTCTAGTGCAATATTGATACCATCTATGTATGCATGCATGTATAAGAATCACTACGTCAAAAGACCCGCTAAAATATCATGTTGTATCTCAATACGAACCAAAACACATCACGGATCATCTGGCCTCAAGCCCAATATCATCGACTCATCTCAAATCCCAATTACTATCCTCAAATCCAGTATATAAACACATAGTCCCATACCCATGTGTAAATATACACATCAATATATAATCCCATGTACGCACATATGAAAGAAGAATGTATGCAAATATGGGTGTGTGTGTATGTGTGGTGCAACCACTACTCTAGGGTTTCGCAACACTAAACCAATCCAATCACACCAAGGATCCATCTCTATCATCAATAATCTCAAACAATATATAAACAATATATATATGTGTGTGCATACGTATTCGTATACATCACCACGAACTGCTGGGGTGCTATACGCCATCCACCCGACTTCTCCACGTAGATATAAATCTACTCACCTGGTCCTCGCTTGCCGGTGCCGATGCCGCCACGCGCTTGCTTGTCGTCTCGAAGTCCACATGGGGTACCTACATATCATAACGCACCGTATCGCATTAAAATCCGACTCATGACCAAAACGACGCACGAATCCCACATAGGTCAAAACCTATGGTTGCTTCACAAATCGACCCAAAAACCCTCGATGTCGGCGTACAAACGCCAAACCATCGAGAAAAATCCAATCACACTCATTTTCACATTCACGAACACTAATTTTAATATAAACTAGGTTAAAACTCACAAAAACCCCAATTTCACTTAAAAAGTCATTTTTCCGTAAATCTAGCAAGCACAATTCGCCGTTTTTGTACAAAACATGATGTTTAAATGAATGTAGCGGCCAATATACTTATTAAACATTTTAAATAAGTCATAGAAACAAATTTCCGGAATTTAATCTCATTAAATTCCAAAAACCCTAATATTCTAGTTTACAAAATACCCTTTTTAATAATTTCATAGCAAAAATGCACAACTACAATTAGGTTGGATTCCCATGAACTAAAGTGTTAAACTACACTTAATAAAGTTAATAATATGATAAAAACCCTAACCATATTTTTAATCTCATATTTCGAATTAAATCAAAAAAACTAGTTTGCAACAAAAAGCTTAATTTGGATATTTTTCAAGTAACAACTTGTAATTAACAACTAGATTAGTTTTCTACAAAACTAAATATGTTAATCCACATCACTAAACCATGCACAATCAAACACAACTCATTTCCACAACAAACCCTAACTTGAAATCTTTAATCATGCAATTAAACTCACATAAACCAAATTAACACTTAATTAAATTAGCTTTAAGAAATTAGTAACAAATTAAGCAAAAATGTTTAGAATTATACCCAAAAACATTTGAAGATTCACAAGCATCCATGGCCCTCCAAAATTCTCTCTTTTCACAAAGATCCATGCTATACGGGCTAAGCTAAAATGGGTAGGGGTCGGATTTGGGTTTTGGGATTTTTTTTGATGGATTTTGGGCAATTTTTGATGATGTTTTGAAGAGAAAAGAGAAGGGAAATGGGGGGGCTGCTGCTGCTGTAGGAGAGGGGGGGGTCGGCTGGAATGGGAGGGGGAGAGGAGAGAGAGGGAGGTAGGGAAAGTGGGGGAGAAAGTCAAAGTCCAACCAAAGTCAAAAGTCTAACTAATTTATCCATTTTCTTTTCTTTTCTTTAATTTCTTTTCCTTTGAAATTCAAGTGGAGACAAAAATGGGGGCTGCTGAATTCAGCCAAGGGGAGAAGTGAATGGGGGTGTGTGGGTGTGGGTACGAGTGTGGGATGAAAAATGATAAATACAATACCCCAAACATCCATTTACGCTAAAAAAAAGCCTTTTTTCTTCAATAATTTCTAAACCGTTTTGGCAAATAATTTCGTTCCAAAAACCACATGATAAAATTTTATTTAATGTTTTATGATGCACAAAATTTGTTTCAACTCATTCCAATTTGTAATTTTCCTTAATTAAATGTATTAGTGACGGCTTAAAATAATAATAAAATAATATTTTTTTTCAGAAAATTTGAAATTTCACCAGCGGCTCAATAAACACCAAATAATAGCAATTACATAGCTAGAATATGTATATTTAATTTTTATAATAAGATATTTGTATTTTGACTTTTTACAGAAAACCCCCTTATTTTACCGATTTTTTTCGAAATTTCACCGAAACGATTTTCAAAACGTTACAATCTTCCCCCCTTAAAGAAATTCGGTCCCCGAATTTAAATTCAAACTCCCCCAAATACTAAAACATCTAAGAAAACCATCAAGTTGTCGGGGCTCCGAAATTGTAAATACATAAAACAAATCGTAGCGCAGCGCATGCGCTTGAAAAATGAGCATATAACTCAAATCAAAACTCCGTCAAGCATCCCGCAATCATCGGAGTCATGGAGAAGACATCAATGCCAAATCCAAATCAAAACCAATATGACATAACTCGAAACTATACATGTAAATATCGAATCTATATCTGTAAGTATCTGAAGGAAATGCATGCCAAATCTCTTTAAGTCGCTGTACAACGCGTATAACACTGCACAGTGGCGGACGTCTATCATAAGAAAATAACTATATACATATATACCTTTGTTTGAAATGTATGTTCCGCCGTTTTGGAAACAATTTAGAAGGGTCTCCTTGTTTTAAACATTTCATGTCATATCAGACACGTAGGTAAATACTGAGGCTATAGCTCGCTTTTTGGAAATCCCTTCAATAACTACCAATGCATGCAAAAATATATTCAGGTACTGTCCTCTGACTAGTCCTGCTCAGTACGAAAACACATAGCAATATCATAAAAACGTACTGCTCTATACGAAATCAATCCCAAAATATGCACATGAATGCTACGTGCGTCTGGTGCGCACGGAAACAACATCTAAGTGCATCGTGTGTGCACGAAACATCTGTCGTAGGCAACGTGTGTGCCTGACAGCAAAATCAGGTGCATCTCACATGCACGAAAGAAAAAAAAAATCTCGATTTAGTGCATCTGGTGTGCACCAAAATCGCATCTCAAGACATGCGCTCAACATGCGCGAAAACCCAAAACCAGGGGCATCCATCGTGCACGAAATCATGAAATCCAATATCAAGCGCCGAACGTGCGCAAAATCAATCAGGTGCACAAGGTGCACAAAACAAATATCGAGTATCACAATCGAAATCGAAGTCCAGTGCATCTAAGTGCACAAAAGGCGTATCACTGCACTGCAAGCATATATAAACTATACAGAGTGCAGAAATGAAATCGCGTGCATGCATACGCATAAAACCAACTCAACTGTTTAAAACCGTAAAATCACAAACACGTGAAACTAAAGCACGAAAACGATATCAAGTGCAACACTGTGCAAAGATCGTAAATCCTCAATCATCAAAATCAAATCATACGAATAAATCACCTAAAACATCGTAATCAATAATGGCGGAACAGTACCGCTCAAGCGCATCCTCTAAGAATCTCGGCCAACTGTCGCGGTCACTAGTGAGACGTCTCGTCGATGATCATGAACTCTGTCCTGCTGGTGTGCGTAACCATGACCACTCCTGGGTCAAGGTCTTCACTGTGAATTACCAATCTTTCGGTCCATCGGCTCATCGGCCCTGTCAGGTGTGCTAACGGGGATGATCCCGTTCTGGCATTTCTCTGGTCATCTCTCGGTCAATCATCGCGACCACTCGTAAGACAGCATATCACTGGCGTCGGCCTCTGGCTCTCTGAATGTACGTGACCCATCTGATCCTGGGTGCAAGTATCATTGCAGCAGTGTCCTGGAAGGAATCCTGCTCACGGTCTCTTCCATGTCTCGTCTCTGCCAACTGTCCGGAAGTCATTGTCCTTTCCTATATCTGCATCTTGCTCTGGAACGACTGCATACTCATCGCGACTCCTTCTGGAAGGTAAGTCCAAGTACCATGCCTCGGCATGCGCATCGTATCTCTGATGTCGGCGGAGTGGAACGTCATCTCGTCTAGATCTGGTGCGAACCTCTTACTCCACTTTTCTCTAATGTCGTCTGCTTTGGACTCGTCTCGTCTCGACTGCATGGACTGAGCTCCAACGACTGTCCTCGTATCGGGAGTCTCCTAAGAAATGCATCTCACCACTTAACATCCGAATTAAGTCGAACCATCCAATCGATTGTCAAAACCTCATAATCTCCCAAAGGCTCAACATCTTGGGCACAGTTTAATAGTATCGAGTACATACCACAGCATCGGTGGTCCAGCCGTAGAAGGGCAAACCCAAGCCTCACTAATGGCGCCGCAGAACTGCCGCAAACCCTAAGGTTCAAAGGCTTTCATACGGTCATTAAGTCGAGTTAGGGTTTCATTCTTCTAGAGGGACCATAGAATTGCCTGCATGTATTTCCGAATACTTTAAACTTGGAATAGTAGGTTTCTGACATTCGATCGTCTCTGTCGACTCCCAACGTCTCCGCGTGAAGTCGTCTCTAGCTGGAATTATTCTATCTGATGACCTCGCATCGGGGTAGCGAACGAACCACCTGTCCTAGTCATTCATCATCGGGTGACTAGCGACCTTCTATCATCTCTTAGTACAACTCGTACTGTAATAGCTCCAACATCTGGGGCGATATCTCGTCGTTCGCAGCAATAACTAGCTCACTCGTCTGCACGCTGAACAGTGCCTCAAACATCATGAGTAAGCAACAAACCAACGGTCATCAAAATCTGGCTGGCCTCCATCATTGGCTCAATTCTCTAGTGTCGATCAGCACCTCCGAGTAACCTCATAAAGGCGATCCGCCAAACGCTCGTAGCGCGGAAACACAGTAAAAAGACACATCTCTGCAATCGTGTGTCGCCGGAATTTCGGCCTGGTCAGTCCTCGTTCGTGACGAGCTTGTGCTGACCGCAACTCTAGCCGTAGCTCTCCCTGCCTGTAACCGTAGCAGCAAAACCAAACTGGTACCGATGAGGCTAGATCAGGAAGGAATATAATACTGAACAAGGAAATGTACATCCTAAGGCTTCATAAGTGGAGTGGCGTGTCGTAAATATGCCGCGGAACATACCAACGATACGTCGCTCTACTTTAGTCACCTATTCCATCAACCAAGGGTCATCCTACGCTCCGAAGGTTAAAACCTAACGCTCTGATACCAACTTTGTCACGACGCGAAAGTACGGAACATGACCGGCACTTAAACTACGAACGTCTCGAGGCGTACGTAATCTAAGTAAACCGAAAATCCAGAAATCCAAACCAAGAAAAGTAGTAGAGTGCAGGAAAAACCAACTTAAAGCAAGTAGTTTCAATAGCATAAGCCGAATTATGCGGTTTTTAAAACATCAAAAATTTACTGAAAATTTCGGCAGAGTCTCCTTGTAAATACTGGCCCCCAAACGGGATACAACATGAATGGTATACGAAATCAAGAAAAAAAAGGCATCCCCAAGTGGGAGCTAGCTCTTCGTCAAACGACGGTCACAACCACACAAGCAATATAATATACAACGCCCACGGCGAGGATCAAAACTCAAAAGGAAACTCAAAACCACCAGAAATATAACGAGCGACTCTAAGGTCGAAAGAATAAACAACACCGGTCTCTATCTCAATAAATACATGTTTGGTTGATGGAACTTCTAGATACAACAGAATAATGATATACAAGATATATAATGGGGCTACGATACAAGTAAACCCACCTACTAGCAAATCACCCTAACGAAACTATGCCCGCAAAGCCGTAAAGAAACATGTACGGCAAAACCTGCAAGAAACTGGGGCACAACGTGGGTGAGTTGCCAACTCGTGAATAGAAAAAAACATCTACGAATAAAAATCTCATGTATGACGCAATCCTAGGTCATACGATCAAAATATATAATCCTCCAATAACATGCAGCCTATAACAAGGCTAGGGTAAATATCTAACCCGAGTGTAATCTCATGTGCCTGTGTCAGTGCCTCAGGTAGCAATATATCATATGAATGAGGTATGAATGCACGGAACAGAATGCATGTACTGACGAAAACTTCTTTCATAAATCAGTGAGATTTCTGTATTTTTAAAGTGAGGTACCATAAATGAAATCAGCATAAAACGGTGCCCAGCATCAACACAAAACAAGTGTCCAAATATCTCGATATCTCTGTATCACAATCTCTGTACCTCAATATCTCAAAATCAATATCTAGGGTGCCGTCAATCCAGACCGGCCCCTACCATCCATCTCAAGACCACGACGGTATCCTCCGGATATCCGACGCGTCGGTAATATCACCGGTCGGTAGTGCTCCCCTGCCAGGCTCAACGTCAACAACACATTCCTCTTGCCCCGGGGTACCGCACCGGGCCCACCATGTACCCGAAACGGTTCATCCATCTCCTCGAATCGGGTCTCGAAATCCATCAGCAAACTCATGGTGGACGACTCATACATCATAGGAAAACCGCATTTTTTATTTAGAAAGAAAGAAAGCAGTTTATATATGTTTTGCGGTTTTCCTCCAAATCCATAAAATATCATGGGAATCCGAATCATCAATAACATGTAAAACCATGAATATAAGTATGAGAATCCATGAATACGGCATAACAATGAATAACAGTATGCATGAAGTAGCAGGTAATAACTACAATGTCTAAACTATTAGTTAACATGCTATGTCAAGCAATAATATTTTCTAAGGTGTACGTGACATGGCAATTACCGATGAAGATGTGTGTGAGCCGGCAAGTAAGTGTACGTGGTACATACGCATCATCGGTAATGGTGCTGGTGTCCTAACAGCATAATATCAATAGTGGAGTATGAAACATAATATAAGCATGCGATGCGAAGCGAACCACAATAAGTAGCGGGAGCTGAAAACTAGACGCAACTATAACTAATCTGCATTAATCTAATATAAGTCCTACAAATGGTGCCTTTTGAAATAACACGAATCATAGGGTTTTGAAAATAGGGGCTACGGTGTTTTTATGAAAAGATACGTCCTTTGAAATATCCGTAGGATCCCTTGACCTGTCTTTTAAAATACCCACGACCTGCTAGTTTGAAATAGGTGGGAGTCTAATCTAATCTAACAACTACACTAAACTATACGGCTGAACTAACAAGCTAAGCTACAGGTAAGGAAACCGCCTAACATCTGAGTCGATACATATACATACCTGTATATATATTAGTCGGTGATCCCGCCTCAATAATATCATATCCGATATCATATCTATAATCAGACATCCCAAGTCAAGAGTGCGGATCAATCATCAAAATATAGCTCGTACGTAAATCCGTCGTACGGCATCCCAAATCTGGGTACGGGTCAATATCACATTCATCATACTATTCATCTGATATCCTCTTTATCAAATATCATGATCGGGGTACTGATCTACATCTAGTACAATATTGATACCATCTATGTATGCATGCATGTATAAGAATCACTATGTCAAAAGACCCGCTAAAACATCATGTCGTATCTCAATACGAACCAAAACACATCACGGATCTTCTGGCCTCAAGCCCAATATTATCGACTCATCTCAAATCCCAATTACTATCCTTAAATCCAGTATATAAACACATAGTCCCATACCCATGTGTAAATATACACATCAATATATAATCCCATGTACGCACATATGAAAGAAGAATGTATGCAAATATGGGTGTGTGTGTGTATGTGTGGTGCAACCACTACTCTAGGGTTTCGCAACACTAAACCAATCCAATCACACCAAGGATCCATCTCTATCATCAATAATCTCAAACAATATATAAACAATATATATGTGTGCATACGTATTCGTATACATCACCATGAACTGCTGGGGTGCTATACGCCATCCACCCGACTTCTCCCCATAGATATAAATCTACTCACCTGGTCCTCGCTTGCCAGTGCCGACGCCGCCACGCGCTTGCTTGTCGTCTCGAAGTCCACATGGGATACCTACATATCATAACGCACCGTATCGCATTAAAATCCGACTCATGACCAAAACGACGCACGAATCCCACATAAGTCAAAACCTATGGTTGCTTCACAAATCGACCCAAAAACCCTCGATGTCGGCGTACAAACGCCAAACCATCGAGAAAAATCCAATCAAATTCATTTGCACATTCACGAACACTAATTTTAATATAAAGTAGGTTAAAACTCACAAAAACCCCAATTTCACTTAAAAAGTCATTTTTCCGTAAATCTAGCAAGCACAATTCGCCGTTTTTGTACAAAACATGATGTTTAAATGAATGTAGCGGCCAATATATTTATTAAATATCTTAAATATGTCATAGAAACAAATTCCGGAATTTAATCTCATTAAATTCCAAAAACCTTAATATTCTAGTTTACAAAATACCCTTTTTAACAATTTCATAGCAAAAATGCACAACTACAATTTAGGTTGGATTCCCATGAACTAAAGTGTTAAACTATACTTAATAAAGTTAATAATATGATAAAAACCCTAACCATATTTTTAATCTCATATTTCGAATTAAATCAAAAAAACTAGTTTGCAACAAAAAGCTTAATTTGGACATTTTTCAAGTAACAACTTGTAATTAACAACTAGATTAGTTTTCTACAATACTAAATATGTTAATCCACATCACTAAACCATGCACAATCAAACACAACTCATTTCCACAACAAATCCTAACTTGAAATCTTTAATCATGCAATTAAACTCACATAAACCAAATTAACACTTAATTAAATTAGCTTTAAGAAATTAGTAACAAATTAAGCAAAAATGTTTAGAATTATACCCAAAAACATTTGAAGATTCATAAGCATCCATGGCCCTCCAAAATGCTCTCTTTTCACAAAGATCCATGCTATACGGGCTAAGCTAAAATGGGTAGGAGTCGGATTTGGGTTTTGGGATTTTTTTTGATGGATTTTGGGCAATTTTTGATGAAGTTTTGAAGAGAAAAGAGAAGGGAAATTGGGGGGGGGGGGGCTGCTGCTGCTGTAGGAGAGGGGGGGGGCGGCTGGAATGGGAGGGGGCGAGGAGAGAGAGGGAGGTAGGAAAAGTGGGGGAGAAAGTCAAAGTCCAACCAAAGTCAAAAGTCTAACTAATTTATCCATTTTCTTTTCTTTTCTTTCATTTCTTTTCCTTTGAAATTCAAGTGGAGACAAAAATGGGGGCTGCTGAATTCAGCCAAGGGGAGAAGTGAATGGGGGTGTGTGGGTGTGGGTACGGGTGTGGGGTGATTAAAAATGATAAATACAATACCCCAAACATCCATTTACGCTAAAAAAAAGCCTTTTTTCTTCAATAATTTCTAAACCGTTTTGGCAAATAATTTCGTTCCAAAAACCACATGATAAAATTTTATTAAATGTTTTATGATGCACAAAATTTGTTTCAACTCATTCCAATTTGTAATTTTCCTTAATTAAATGTATTAGTGACGGCTTAAAATAATAATAAAATAATATTTTTTTTTTCAGAAAATTTGAAATTTCACCAGCGGCGCAATAAACACCAAATAATAGCAATTACATAGCTAGAATATGTATATTTAATTTTTATAATAAGATATTTGTTTTTTGACTTTTTACAGAAAACCCCCTTATTTTACCGATTTTTTCGAAATTTCACCGAAACGATTTTCAAAACGTTACACCAGCGTACTGTCGAGTCTTTAGAGTCCGACATAGAGGGTTTCCCCAGTTCAGGCGAAACGATGTAGAGGCCGTATGGTTTTACGTGCAGGGTTCCGATCATATGCGTGTACTAGCTGCACGGATGTTGTTCGGACGGATAATACTAGCGGGCTTAGGATTAAGCCGGATTCTAGTATTATATTATTGGATTATTTCTATCTCTTTGTATTTGTAGTTTTAGTATTACGAATATAGGTATGTATATACGGTGATGGCATTCCTGTAATTTTTATAAGAGATGCTTCTAGAAGGGGACACCTCATTTTCGTTTTATCTATTTTAGGAAAATAGATTAATGAGGTGGAAAATGGAAATATTTGTGGCATGGGTGAAGCATGTGTAGGGTTTCTAGGCACTGCCACAAGGGTCTACAAGGCATCAACCATGCCCGATTAAAAATTTAGCCGTGCCGAACACCCCAAAGCCGGATCTTTAAACTTGAGTTTAGGCGAAAACTAACATGTTAAACAGTTTAATACTAAGTGAGAGGGATTACAACCTTTGTAGATCCAGTCCTTCACTTCTTAAGCTCCGTGTTGAGGTCCCTTCGCTACGATCATCGTGTTCCGGACTCTCGAGAGGCTTCACGAAGTGAAAGATGCAGTCTTGCTTCCGATCTTCGATAACATAGATGATCAACCATGCCCAAAGCGTGGATAGATGAGGATGATGAAGTAGGATTTTTTCTCTCATTTGTTTTCTTATTCTCACTCATTTTTCATCACTTAGAAAAAGCTAGAAAGCTTTTTCATGAATAGAAAGAAGGAAGAAGATGAACAATTAACATGAAACCTTTTGTGATGAATAATGAAAGGATTAATATGATGAATAATGCAACCATGGTTGACTAAACCATTATAGAGAATTAACCAAGGGCTCGGGTTTGGGTTGGGTTAAGTATGAGTCATAGATAAATATGAACACAAATATCTTTATCATGACAAAAAGAAACCTTCTAGAATCTATTAGAAGTCTTAACCCTAATCCAAACCCTAATCATGTTTAAACTCCACTAAACATGTTGCATTAGTTATCATATCATGTTACAATATTATATATCACATATATAATATTTATCGTAACAAAATAAAATAATACAATTAACATATATCGCATATATATCAATGTATTACCCGAGTGAGAAAAAGAATCTTTTAGTGAGATAATATTAGTTAATATAATTTAATATATCATATATATTATTATACATTAAATTATCGAATCAACACTTGATCTGACAATTCGGCTATATCGCATATAACCGACTAATATTTATCCGTACCGATTCATCGAATCAACACTTGATCCGATGACCCGGCTGATATCAAATATCGCGAGAATAGAATACGGTATCTCATATCGCATTATCCTCGGTCCCGCACATATCACATACGTGCCCCTACTCCGTTTTGCCTTAGTCAAGAAACCTCTGTTTATGACTCTAAAGAATCGTCAATACGCCGGCAGTAGGTGATGATCATATCAAATACCCACAAGCTGCAAGCGGTCAGCTAAACGTAACAGCCACCCAGGTATTGAGCGCTCAGAAGATAAACAAGCAAGCCTGTACATTCTCCTGTGAATCCAAACAGTAACACTCCCATACAGTCCGGTCTCGTCGTCTGATATGTCGCATATCTCGCCTAGGGGTGGTAAACGTCAGACCCCAGTAGCTTAATAAGTCGTGTCGATATAAGGTCTATATTAGTTCGAGAAACTACTGACAACACTTACCAGTAGATCTCAGCAACCCTGGCCAGGGATTTCCGGTTATAGCCAATCGAATACAGCACAACATCAACTCCATATACTGGGAGAGACGAATCCCCTCCTATCGCTCATTGCCACCATGTGATTCGGGACTGTACCCAAAAGCCACCTTTTTGCATGCCCTCTTGGACGTGGTATGATGGAAATCAAAGCACAGTGGGAATCACACAAGACTCTATGACGATCTCGGGTCAACAGACTACTCTGTACCGGTGTCACCGGAGAACTGCCATCTGACGTGAGGTAAAATACCATCTGGGAGTTCTCGGCGAGTCCGTCCAGTGTACCCAGTCTCCACTGAGCACCTGTACACCATCCTTGATGTCAAACACCGATGGATATGGGATCATCCATCGCCCATCATATGGGTCAAGATGCGTATACGCTAGTCTACTCTGGTGTATCGATGCCCTGTCTCGATACACCCTCGACTAGGAACAGTTATAGGATGTACTCGTCGACTACCGTGGCCCCACTAGTATGATCTCATCATAGTCCCAGTAGTCGAGTACATATCTTAAGGACTTTATCAACATGTAATATAGAGACAATCAGAGTACATGTTAAGATAAAGTACAACCAGATAGCATACTATCATGTCGAGCAAGAAAGTCCTCCCTATATATGTCCAAGCATCCATTACAATATACATCGTATGTACAGTAATGGCCTCTAGGGCATACATATAACTAACAATCTCCCACTTGCACTAGGGCCATCTGTTGTGGTATCACATACCCAACAATTAGCTGCGGTTGAAGTATCTCATACTCAACCATCCCATAAAATTCTCTACCGGGAAAAAGGCCTTTGTGAGTGGATCCGCGTTGTTGTCCTCTGTGTCTACTCTCCTAACCCCGATCTTCCTGGAGATGAACCATCTCCATGATCAGGTGATACTGCCTATGAATTATATCTGGATATCTGATGGGACGGTAGTTCCTTGGCTAAAGCCACAACTCAATTGCCATACAATGTTAGGAACGAAGATCATCTCATGAACTTATATATATCCAGACTGCCTCTTTGGTAGTATCCTTGGTAACGATGTATCTTGCCTTTAATCGTCTAGTAAGTCACGGTATCTAGCTTGGAACTCTTCCAACATACCGTCCGTTCACTGAGGATAAAGACAATGCCTGCGACTGACATTCAGTCGTCCTTATCACCCTGGAATATTTCCAGTGATTCGCCCCAGGATCGATTGATACTATCTCACTACAACTAGTGAGAATCCTAACATCCAATTAGATCTATCTCATAGATCCAAAACCCAGGATTTAGGAGGTATCAACTTCGATCCTATATGGAGAATCCTTGTGATAAGCGGAGATTGACCGAGCGTAGCATAGGAAACTCCTTCCCTATCAAGAGTATGTCATCCATGTACTCTACGAGGATCATCACCATACTCTCTACTACCTTTTTGCATATACAAGGTTCATCTACCATTTTGATGAAGTCAAACTCTTTGACTACTACATCAAAACAGATGTTCCAACTCCGCGATGCCTGCTTTATCCTATAAAGCATCTTGCACATGTTTTCTCTGCTCCCACTGTCTACGAAGCCCTCTGGCTGTGTACTTATAGACGCTATCTTCTAAAACATCATTTAGAAAAGTAGTCATGACACCCAACCACCAGATATCGTAGTCATGGTATGTAGCCGTGGCAAGTAGGATCTGGATGGACTTAAGCATAGCTTTGAAAGTCTCAACTTTTCCATGTACACTAAGTAATCTTCTCAAGATATACTTACTCCTGATGGGGATTTAACCCTTCAGATAAAGCAACCAAAGTCCATACTTTGTTGGTGTATAAGGATTTCATCTCAGATCACTAAGCATCCAGCCATTCTTACAAAGTCCCACTCCTGATGGCCAGCCCAAAACTAGTTGGGTCATCATCTCATGATGAAATCCTCGCTCCCACTGTTATAGAGAAACCGAAGTATCTCTCAGGTGGGTGAGGAACCCTACTAGATCGGCGGAGAGGCTGAGGTTCGTTGGAAACTATTGAATCCTTTGGTTCTACCAAATCATCAGCTGCAGTTTGTATAGCTGGAACATTTTCAGTTCTACATAACAGACCTTGCCTCGAGCTTGTCCGGATTTTTCTTTTAGACATAGGCCGGACAACCCCAAATCTTAACAAACTTAAGATATGGGCTCTTCCCTTTCCATATCACATATGAAGTGGTAGGCAACTGATTTGATTTGAACCCTATTCAATAGGTATGCAGCTTCTCAAGTGCATAACTCCCAAAAGGAAATAGGAAACTCAGTAGTACTCATCATAGAGCACACCATATCACATAGGGTGCTATTGCTCTGCCCCGATATACCATCGTGCTATGTGTATACGGAGGAGTAATGCTGAGAGAGAATCTCATTCTCCTTTAGAATAGTCCAGGAATTCCGTGCTCAAGTATTCTCCTCCTTGATCTCATCAAAGGACATAATACTTATACCCGTATTTTTGGTTCTCTACTCCTAACTTATATTCTGTGAATATCTCAAAAGCTTCGGACTTGTGTTTCAACAGGAACATATGTCTGAATCTTGAGAGATCATCAGAGAATTTAATGAAGTACTAAGAACCGGTCTTGGCATGTGTAGACAGGAGACTTTCATACATCGGCATGTATCAATCCCAAGAGTTCACTAACTCTTTCTCTGTTTCCAACAAACAGAGCTATGGTCATCGTATCTTTGTGATATGACTGGCAAGTTTCACAAGATGTAAATTTAAACTAATTTAAATATGCATCTAAATGTAACTTAGCTAGTCGGGTCGCATTGATATGACCTAGTCTACAATGCCTCAAGAAGGATTCGTTCATTTCTGAACTCTTCCTCTTATGTGTGTTCTGTATACTAAGAACTTTAGTTTGATTTAGAACGTCAATGCATTTAGATAACGTGCCTGAACCGATCAACTCTTGATATAGGAAATGTTCAAAACATTATCCAACAATACAAAATTATATCCTTTCTTTACTAATAAAGAGACTGATATGATGTTGTATATCAGGTTCGGTATCTAATAACATTCGTTCAGAATCAATGTATTCTGGTAATACAGGGTGATAGTGACCAACAGACTTGGCTGCAACACTTGCACCTTTTTCTGTCTCATGAAACTTATCACCCGTTCTCAGTTCTCTATCTTTCTGTAGCCCATGTAACAGATTACATATGCGGGATCTTGATCCGGTATCACATACCCAGGATGTAAAGGATACTGAAAAACAGTTCTCTGCAATGAACACACCCGAAGATGATGCATCAACATGCACTTTCTTCGTTTGGGCGGCATGGGAAATATGGTATTCCCTAATTTCCTGCTCTGTCTTATAACAATTATAAGTTGGGGCGGGACCAACGTTCCCCAGCTCAGTATAACAAGTGGGTTCGGTCAATTCATCCGTTTTATTATCTTGATTAAGGCGTGATATGGTCGCTACCTGGAGAGAGAGAGAAGAAAACACTCAGCGTGCGCTTTTACAAGATTAGATTGGTTATCAATTTATCTAATCAGGATGTCTCCCACTGTTTTAATCAAATCTTCCCTCAAACCCTAAAAGGAAAGACTAGCCGGGATTAATTACACTCTACAAGTTCGCCAATCTTTCAGCCAGGCCAGTGTCGGTACTTTGAGGGAGGTTCCCCATGCTTTCGCACGGACCTAATTAAAGTAAACCTCGTTTTCCCAGGGGCGTAACCCCATTAAAACCTTTATAGACACCTACTTGATCGGCTAATTGTAATGTGTAAAACTCTCCCAGGAGGAACTCTTACTCATAGTGGGTATCGGGATCCAACTATCTCATAGAAGGTATGCAATCTCATTGCAAATTTCAACACTTGAAATTCCCAATAATATTTTACCCCTAGTGACTTATGACCTTAACTATGGTCAACAAATCATAAGCACTAGTCAAGTTCAACCCGTCATTTCTTGATTAATTAGACCCACCCACGTGACCCTTAACTAAGGTCAACAAAGTCATATTATTGTCCTAACTAATCGCATCATATTCTATATAGGAAGACATCACTTAGCTACCGTACACTGTGCTTTAACTAAGGTCAACAAACACAGCACGAATACTAAGTACTCTACTTCCTAAAATGACGGAGAGTTACGACAGGTTTTTAAGAAAACCTATTGCGTAATGAACTTGATATCGTTGTATAATCGAGTAATTTTAAATGGAGTGTTTTTGAGGCTTTTCTAGTTTTGCTAAAGGGGTCACTCCCGGTGAAGGGATCGTCGGCCCTTTCCTCATCGAATAAGGTGCAGGGTATATCATATATACCGCTGTGCAAAGCAAGATCTATAGAAGCAATCAAAAGACAAACCGAGTTTGTAGCATCTGCTAGTTTCACTAAAGAGGCCACTCCCGGTGAAGGGATCTCGGCTCTTTCCTTATCGAATAAAGTGCTGGATGTTCTACAAGGAACACCGCTATGCAAAGCAAGAACTAGAGCTAACAGTTTTTTTAAACAAGTTTCTACAACATCTTTAGGTTTCTTTTAGTTTCATTAATCTCATTAATGAAGTCCCATTTTATTATGCTTCACAAGCATCACATTTGAAACGAAATCTGCAATATAACATATATCTCATATATATAATATAAACATTCGTCACAGGCAATAATATGATCTCATCACAGAATATTGCAGCAGAAGAACATATATGAAATATTGGATATACAAGGACGTCCGTGTTTTCAATACGAGCATGTATAAAACACGGATTCCACGGTCGCGATGAATAGCCAAACCCACATCCCTAGACCCCTACTAGAGAGGCAAGCAACACTGCCAATTCTTGGGTTAGGAGACCCGGTCTCGACTCCTCGAGATGGTCTCCCACTGGACCCTAGAACCCGGTTACTTATGCTCCCCGCCTTGGGTCTACCTAATGCGGAAAAGTAAATAATATACAACGGTGACATCATCCTCAGCCCGGAAGTGCCCCAATAAAAGAATATTACATACAATTGAATTTTACATGAATGAAAAAGAAAAAACTCTCATCTCATATAAAACCCCCGGCTATTCAGAACGCGTTGATCCAATAGAACATATCACAGCAACACATAATATCTCATATCATCAACGTAAGCAAGTATGCGTATCCCGATTGTCGTTGATGTATAGCAACGAAACCGGCGATACACCACATACTACGCTTACGGTCACAGAAAAGAAAGTATAAAACTACAACAATTGGAATCCGCAACCTTCTTAGACATCGCATACCTAACCAAATGAATTCCTTAGACATCTCATGCCTAACAATTATAAACCCCGCATTTTAGTCTCATTATCGAAAACTCTTTTCAATATCAAGTCGGGCAATTCAACAAGATTCCCGACATCCTGATCGAATGCTCGTCGCAAACTTTAGTAGACGGTCGCACCCCCGGATGCCGTCGACAAAGTGCACTAAGGCGGAACACCGCTGCCGCAAGCACCCGAACGGATGCTTTTGGCAACGGGGTTCTCCTACAGTCACTGGGTCGGGGCTATGGGGCTTAGCTGTCTATTAAGTTTACCCGGCGAGTATCCGCGTACGCTACGTGATTGCGACGGACTTTTGATCACATCAAAATTCCATGGCAACCGATTATTTGAGACTAAACTGCTAGATTTATAACATTCAAATTAGTTATCTCATAACAACATGTGAATTCCAAATATTGTATCACATTCCAGATAAATAGACAATGTTAAACTTTCCGATCGAATAATCAAACACCCAAGATTTCCCCAATATATCTCAACACTTGAAATCAGTTTAAAAACATCCATCACATGCCACAGTACCAATGGTCCAGCCGTAGAAGGGTCAAGCCAACACCTCACATGTGGCACGCTGTACTGCCCCAAACCCTAAGGTTTAGAGGCAGTTCAAGATGGTCACATAATCGAGTTAAGGTTTGTTGTCTTCTAGAGGGTCCACCGCGTTACTTGCACGACTTAGAACGTTCTTAAACTCGAGAAAAAATCCAACTTTTGAAAAGTTTTCCGACAGGGGAAAAAGTGAGTTATTGATATCCGTTCGAACTTTTTTACAGTTTCTATAAATTATTCGGAAAAACTAAACAAAGTTTAATTATCCGATCGAATCAACAAGTCCCCAATACAACCCAGAACACTCAACACTTGAGTGGAATTAAAACTTCCCAAAATAGTGCAAAAGAAACCAGGAATATTACTGTGAAGTGGTAGGCCCCAATATTACTATTACGCCGCGGAACCGCGGCCATGTGCATGGTTTAGCCGCGGTTCCGTGGTCACGTGATGGAATCAACGGTCCGTACTTCACAGTAATTCCTATATTTCCCTGATTAATTTTCTGAGAATTTTAATTCACCAAAAATCACATTTTGAGAAAATTTCCAGAGAAGGGTATATATCGGGGTTCTCGGGTTCGATCGGACATTAAACTTTGTCTACGCCTTGCCTAAAGCTCTAGCTTGGCTCTGATACTACTATAAGGTTACTAGGCATTGCCACAAGGGTCTACAAGGCATCAACCATGCTCGATTAAAAATTTATCCGTGCCGAACAACCCAAAGCCGGATCTTTAAACTTGAGTTTAGGCGAAAACTAACATGTTAAACAGTTTAACACTAAGTGAGAGGGATTACAACCTTTGTAGAACCGGTCCTTCACTTCTTAAGCTCCGTGTTGAGGTCCCTTCGCTGCGATCATCGTGTTCCGGACTCTCGAGAGGCTTCACGAAGAGAAAGATGCAGTCTTGCTTCCGATCTTCGATAACATAGATGATCTACCTTGAAGTTTCGTTAACACAAGCTATCACTCATGAAATGATGTGAACACCCTCATCTAAATGGCAAGGATAGATGAGGATGATGAAGTAGGATTTTTGCTCTCATTTGTTTTCTTATTCTCACTAATTTTTCATCACTTAGAAAAAGCTAGAAAGTTTTTTCATGAATAGAAAGAAGGAAGAAGATGAACAATTAACATGAAACCTTCTGTGATGAATAATGAAAGGATTAATATGATGAATAATGCAACCATGGTTGACTAAACCATTGTAGAGAATTAACTAAGGGCTAGGGTTTGGGTTTGGTTAAGTATGAGTCATAGATAAATATCAACACAAATATCTTTATCATGACAAGAAGAAACCTTCTAGAATCTACTAGAAGTCTTAACCCTAATCCAAACCCTAATCATGTTTAAACTCCACTAAACATGTTGCATTAGTTATCATATCATGTTACAATATTATATATCACATATATAATATTTATCGTAACAAAATAAAATAATACAATTAACATATATCGCATATATATCAATGTATTACCCGAGTGAGAAAAAGAATCTTTTTGTGAGCTAATATTAGTTAATGTAATTTAATATATCATATATATTATTATACATTAAATTATCGAATCAACACGTGATCCGACAATCCGGCTATATCGCATATAACCGACTAATATTTATCCGTACCGATTCATCGAATCAACACTTGATCCAATGACCCGGCTGATATCAAATATCGCGAGAATAGAATAAGGTATCTCATATCGTATTATCCTCTGTCTCGCACATATCACATACGTGCCCCTACTCCGTTTTGCCTGAGTCAAGAAAACTCTGTGTAGGACTCTAAAGAATCGTCAATACGCCGGCAGTAGATGATGATCATATCAAACACCCACAAGCTGCAAGCGGTCAGCTAAACGTAACAGCCACCCAGGTATTGAGCGCTCAGAAGATCAACAAGCAAGCCTGTACATTCTCCTGTGGATCCAAACAGTAACACTCCCGTACAGTCCGGTCTCGTCGTCTGATATGTCGCATATCTCGCCTAGGGGTGGTAAACGTCAGACCCCAGTAGCTTGATAAGTCGTGTCGATATGAGGTCTATAACAGTTTGAGAAACTACTGATAACACTTACCAGTAGATCTCAGCAACCCTGGCCAGGGATTTCCGGTTATAGCCAATCGAACACAGCACAACATCAACTCCCTATACTGGGAGAGACGAATCCCCTCCTATCGCTCATTGCCACCATGTGATTCGGGACTGTACCCAAAGGCCACCTTTTTGCATGCCCTCTTGGACGTGGTATGATGGAAATCAAAGCACAGTGGGAATCACACAAGACTCTATGACGATCTCGGGTCAACAGACTACTCTGTACCGGTGTCACCGGAGAACTGCCATCTGACGTGAGGTAAAATACCATCTGGGAGTTCTCGGCGAGTCCGTCCAGTGTACCCAGTCTCCACTGAGCACCTGTACACCATCCTTGATGTCAAACACCGATGGATATGGGATCATCCATCGCCCATCATATGGGTCAAGATGCGTATACGCTAGTCTACTCTGGTGTATCGATGCCCTGTCTCGATACACCCTCGACTAGGAACAGTTATAGGATGTACTCGTCGACTACCGTGGCCCCACTAGTATGATCTCGTCATAGTCCCAGTAGTCGAGTACATATCCTAAGGGATTTATCAACATGTAATATAGAGACAATTAGAGTACATGTTAAGATAAAGTACAACCAGATAGCATACTATCATGTCGAGCAAGAAAGTCCTCCCTATATATGTCCAAGCATCCATTACAATATACATCGTATGTACAGTAATGGCCTCTAGGGCATACATATAACTAACAGCATGGCTAATTCTTTAGTTTATTGGTTTGCACTTACTATTCAAGCATGGCTCCATTTTTCTATGAAAATTAATGCATGCTTGATGTGAGGAAAAGACTTAGCCATTCTTCACTTGCTTCCTCACTTGATCATTTGTGCTTTTTCATTCTCTCTCTATTTGCTCTCCCCCTTCTTCCTCAAACCCTAACCCTCACATGTTTTGCGAATCCTAGGGTTCTATGATATAAAATAGTCCAATTAACTCTCTACATTTTCTAAGCTATCTAAATTAGCAAACTAGGTACTTTAGTTATCTCATTCTTGAGGTTGGAGCTTGAACCATAGACTCTCAGGTGGATCGTCTTCGACACGAGGAGGCCGACGACCAAGCTTGATCCATATCTTCTAGGAGATCAAGAAGAGGAGAAGAAGACCAGAAGGACTTGTAACTTGGAGGTATAAACTCTATCATAGTAGTTTAAAACCTCTATGTAATTTAGCTAGTTAGGGTTTCTAAACGATCCTGGAAGTATAGTCGATGTTGCTTATCATAAAAATCGTTTTTGTAAATTTCGACTCCCCACAAACTGTGTATGGGTATGCGACATCGACTTACAACCTGAACAAGGAAAACCCTCTGTGTGGGACTCTAAAAACTCGACTGTACGCTGGCAGTGGGTTCAACCACAAGCACGTCGGTGACATTAGCTGTACGTAACGGCAATCCAGGTACCAATGAGCAAACTCAACCGAACCCCTACCGAGCTTGTCCGTGACAATCTTCGTACAGCCCAATCTGTTCGTCTGAGAGTATCGCATGCCTGGTCTAGGGGGTGGAAAACGTCAGACCCTTAATAACCTGACAAGTCATGCCGACGTTGTAGGGTTCCTAGGCACACTCAAGAGGTTCCACAAGGCATCAACCATGCCAAAATCAAATTTTTCTTGTGCCAAGAAACCCTAATGTAAGATCGTTAACTAGAGGCAAAGGCGAAACATGCAAATAAACAACTTTATTGCTAAAGTGAATGGAAATACAACCTTTGTAGATTCGGTCCTCCACTTCTTTAGCTCCGTGATGACGTCCCTCTGCTGCGATCAACCGGATCCCGGAATCTAGCGTTGGTTTCGTCGGAGAAATGATCGGGCTAGGTCGTTGACTTCGATGCCGAAGATGATCTACGTCGAGGCAACACTAACTCGAGCTCCATCTTCACCAAGTCATGAAACTTTTTAAGAAAACACCCTATACTACATGGCAAGTGGTAGAGGATGAAGAAATAGGAAGTGGGTTCACTTCGGATTTGGAATTCTCACTTGATTTCATCACTTGATAATTTCTAGCAAGAGTTTTCTTTCTTCTTCAAGAAGAAGAAGAAGAAAGAAATGGAAAAATGAATAAAATAAAATAGAAAATCAAGTGACCCTTATCATATTGCAACCATGGGTGAGTTAACAAGTGTAGAGAATAAACTAGGGTTTAAGTAAATGGTTAGGTTAAGGATAAAAACAAAATGGCTAAGACTTTGTCAAAACTATAATGAAGCTTCTAGTGTAAAACAAAGAAAGCCTCCCATTTTGTTTTTGCCAAAAAGGAATAAATAAATAAACAAATAAATAAAAACCCTAACCATTAACCTAAACTAGGTTTAAAACATACACACACCCAAGTTTGCATGTATCATCAAACATGATACAAACTAGTGCACAAAACTATATCATATATACAATGTGCACATCAAGTGAGAAAATCCATCATAAGTGAACAAATACTAGTTAATGTAAAGTAATATATCAAATATATAATTATACATTAAATCATTAAATCAACACTTGATTTAACGATCCGGTCATATCGCATATGACCGACTAATATCCAATGTATCGAGTTATCGAATCAATCCTCGATTCGATAACTAGGTTATATCACATACAACCAATCGATACATTCATCGCGAGAATAGAATACGGTATCACATACACGCATTATTCTTAGTTCCGCACATATCTCATATGCGCTCCTATTCCGTTTCGCTTGAGCCAGGAAACCACTGTGTAGGACTCTAAAGACTCGTCAATACGCCGGCAGCAGGTGATGATCATATCAAACACCCAGAAGCCGCAAGCGGTCTGCTAAACGTAACGACCACCCGGGTATTGAGCAATCAGAAGATCAACGAGCAAGCTCGCTCACACTCCTGTGAATCCAACCAGTAACACTTACCGTACAGTCCGGTCTGATCGTCTGATATGTAGCATATCTCGTCTAGGGGTGGTAAACTTCAGACCCCAGTAGCTCGATAAGCCGTGTCGATATGAGGTCTATAACAGTTCGAGAAACTACTGGTAACACTTACCAGTAAATATCAGCAACCCTGGCCAGGGATTTCCGGTTATAGCCAATCGAACACAGCGCAACATCAACTCCAATACCGGGAGAGACGAATCCCCTCCTATTGCTCATTGCCTCCATGTGATTCGGAATTGTACCCAAAAACCACTATTTTGCACGCCCTCTTGGACGTGGTAAGGTGGAAATCAAAGCACAATGGGAATTACACAAGACACTTTGACGATCTCGGGTCTACAGACTAACCTGTACCAGTGTCACCAGAGAACTGCCATCTGACGTAAGGTATAATACCCTCTGGGAGTTCTCAGCGAGTCCGTCCAGTGTACCCAGTCTCCACTGAGCACCCGTATATCATCTCTGATGTCAAACACCAATGTATATGGGATCATCCATCGCCTATCTGTATGGGTCGAGAAGGTATACCCTAGTCTACTCTGGTATATCGATGCCCCGTCTCGATACACCCACGACTAGGGACCTTGAAGGATGTACTTATGGACTACCAGGTCCCTACTAGTATGATCCGCATCATAGTCCAGGTAGTCAAGTACACATCCTAAGGGCTTTACCAACATGTAACAGAGAGACAATCAGTATACACGTTAAGGTAAAGAGTAACCAGATAGCATACTATCATGTCGAGCAAGAAAGTCCTCCCTATATATGTCCCAGCATCCACTACAATATACATCCTATGTACAGTAATGGCCTCTAGGGCATACATATAACTAACAATCTCCCACTTGCACTAGGGCCATCTGTAGCAGTGGTTGCAGTATCTAATACTCAACCATCCCATAAAAGTCTCTCTCTGGGAAAAGGCCTTTGTGAGTGGATCCGCCGTGTTGTCCTCTGAGTCTACTCTCCTAACCTCGATCACCCTGGAGATCAACTATCTCCCTGATCAGGTGACACTGCCTTAGAATATGTCTGGATCACTGATGGGACGGGCGTTCCCTGGCATAAGCCACAACTCCATTGTCATACAATGGGAGGAACTAAGTTCATCTCATGAACAAATATACATCCAGACTGCCTCTTTGGTAGTATCTTAAGTAGCGATGTATCCAGCCTTTATCGTCTAATTTGCCACGGTATCTAGCTTGGAACTCTTCCAACATACCGTCCCTTTACTGAGGGTAAAGACAATGCCTGTGACTGACTTTCAGTCGTCCTTATCTCTCTGGAACCTTTCCAGTGATTCTCTTCAGGATCAATTGATACCATCTCACTACAACTAGTGAGTATCCTAATATCCAATTAGATCTATCTCATAGATCCAAAACCCAGGATTTAGTAGGTATCACTTTGATCCTATATGGAGAATCAATGTGATAAGCGGAGATTGACCGAGCGTAGCATAGGAAACTCCTTTCTTATCAAGAGTATGTCATCCACGTACTCTACGAGGATCACCACCGTACTCCCTACTACCCTTTTGTTTATACAAGGTTCATCTACCATTTTGATGATGTCAAACTCTTTGACTAACACATCAAAACTGACGTTCCAACTCCGCGATACCTGCTTTATCACATAAGACATGTTGCTCGCGTTTCCGCTGCTCCCACTGTCTACGAGGCCCTCTGGCTGTGTACTTATAGACGCACTCTTCTAAAACATCACTTAGAAAAGCAGTCATGGCACCCGACCGCCAGATATCATAGTCATGGTATGTGGCCATGGCAAGTAGGATCTGGATGGACTTAAGCATATCTACTTAGAAAAGGTTTCATCATAATCCATACCTGGTCAATGATGCAAACTTTTAATAAGTCTAGCTTTGAAAGTCTCAACTTTTCCATGTACACCAAGTAATCTTCTCAAGATATACTTGCTCCTGACGGGGATTTAACCCTTCAGATTAAGCAACCAAAGTCCATACTTTGTTGGTGTATAAGGATTCCATCTCAGATCGATAAGCATCCAGTCATTCTTACAGAGGCCCACTCCTGATGGCCAGCTCGAAACTAGTTGGGTCATCATCTCATGATGCAATCCTCGCTCCCACTGTCATAGAGAAACCGAAGTATCTCTCAGGTGGGTGAGGAACCCTACTAGATCGGCGGAGAGGCTGAGGTTCGCTGGAATCTACTGAATCCTTTGGTTCTACCAAATCATCTACTGTAGTTTGTATAACTGGATCCTTTCCTGTTGTACATAACAGACCTTGCCTCGAGCTTGTCCGGATTTTGCTTTTAGACATAGGCCGGACAACCCCAAATCTTAACTGACTTAAGAGATGGGCTCTTCCCTTACCATATCTCATATGGAGTGGTAGGCAACTGATTTGATTGGAACCGTATTCGGTATGCAACTTCATAAGTGCATAACTCCCAAAAGGAAATAAGTAACTCAGTAGTACTCATCATAGAGCACACCTTATCATATAGGGTGTGATTGCTTCGCCCCGATATACCATCGTGCTATGGTGTACACGGAGGAGTAATACTGAAAGAGAATCTCATTCTCCTTTAGAATAATCCAGGATTTCCAAGCTCAAGTATTCTCCTCCTTGATCTCATCAAAGAACATAATACTTATACCCGTATTGGTTCTCTACTTCTAACTTATATTCTATGAATATCTCAAAAGGTTCGGACTTGTGTTTCAACTGGAACATATGGCTGAATCTTGAGAGATCATCATAGAATGTAATGAAGTACAAAGAACCGGTCCTGGCATGTGTAGACAGGGGACCTTACATACATCATCATGTATCAGTCCCAAGAGTTTACTAACTCTTTCTCTGTTTCCAATAAACAGAGCTATGGTCATCTAATCTTTGTGACATGACTGGCAAGTTTCACAAGATGTAAATTCAAACTAATTTAAATATGCATCTAAATATAACTTCAGCCAGTCGGGTCGCATTGATATGACCTAGTCTATAATGCCTCAAGAAGGATTCGTTCATTTTTGAACTCTTTCTCTTGTGTGTGTTCCGTATACTAAGAATTGTAGTTTGATTTAGAACATCAATGCTTTTAGATAACGTGCCTGGACCGATCAACTTTTGATATAGGAAATGTTCAAAACATTATCCGACAATACAAAATTTTATCATTTCTTTACTAACAAAAAGACTGATATGATTTTGTATATCTGGTTCGGTATCTAATAGCATTTTTTCAGAATCAATGTAATAGGAATACAGGGTGACAGTGACCAACAGACTTGGCTGCAACACTTGTACCGTTTTCTGTCTCATGAAACTTATCACCCGTTCTCAGTTCTCTACCTTTCTGTAGCCGTATGTAACAGATTACATATCTGGGATCCTGATCCGGTATCAAATACCCAGGACGCAGAGGATACTGATAAACAGTTCTTTGTAATGAACACACCCGAAGAAGATGCATCATCATGCACTTTCTTCGTTTGGGCGGCACGGGAAATCTGGTATTCCCCAATTTCCTGCTCTATCTTATAACAATTATAAGTTGGAGCGGGACCAACGTTCCCCAGCTCAGTATAACAAGCGGGTTCGGTCAATACATCCGTATTATTATCTTGATTAAGGCGGGACATGGTCGCTACCTAGAGAGAGAGAGAGAAGAAAACACTCAGCGTATGCTCTTGCAAGATCAGATTGGTTATTATTTTATCTAATCAGGATGGCTCCCACTGTTTTTATCAAATCTTCCTTCAAACCCTAAAAGGAAAGACTAGCCGGGATTAATTACACGCAACAAATTCGCCAATCATTCAGCCAGGCCAGTGTCGGTACTTTGAGGGAGGTTCCCCGTACTTTCGCACGGACCTAATTACAGTAAACCTCGTTTTTCCAGAGGCGTAACCCCGTTGACACCTTTCTAGACACCTACTAGATCGGCTAATTGTAATGTGTAAAACTCTCCCAGGAGTAACTCTTACTCGCAGTGGGTATCGGGATCCAACTATCATATAGAAGGTATGCAATCTCATTGCAAATTTCAACACTTGAAACTCCCGATAATTTTTCCCCTAGCGTCCTATGACCTTGACGGAGGCCAAACTACCCATAGTCCGCTCGTCAAGTTCAACCCGTCATTTCCTGATTGAATTAAACCCACCCGCACGACCCTTGACGGAGGCCAAACAACACCGTACGAATACCCTAATCCAATCGCATCGTATGCTAGCAGATAAGCATTAGTTAGTTACCGTACACTACGCCTTGATGGAGGCCAAACTACCGCAGCACGAATACTAACTAGTACTTATCTAAAATGACGGAGGGCTACGACAGGTTTTTCTGAAAACCTATTGCGTAATGAACTTGATATCGTTGTAGAATCAAATGATTTTAAAATGGAGTGTTTTTTAGGCTTTTCTAGTTTTACTAAAGGGGTCAATCCTGGTGAAGGGATCGTCGGCCCTTTCCTCATCGAATAAGGTGCAGGATATATCATATATACCTCTGTGCAAAGCAAAAACTATAGAAGCAATCAAAAGACAAACCGAAGGTTGTAGCATCTGCCAGTTATTGCTAAATGGGTCACTCCCGGTGAAGGGATCTCGGCCCTTTCCTTATCGAATAAGGTGCAGGATGTTCTACAAGGAACACCGCGATGCAAAGCAAGAACTGTAGCTACCTGTTTTTGAAAATTCGATTCCACAACATCTTAGGTTTATTTTCTTTCATTAATCACATTAATGAAGTCCCATCATTTAACCACCTAAACATCAAAGATAAATACGACGTACACTTATGCCATCCGCCTTCGCCTCGAAGTCCCCTCTGCACCGTTAGGTTAGGTAACTAAAGGCAGAGGGGGGCAGGGCTAGCGCGGGTGTAAAACATAAGTAACGCCTATATAATATATCATATATACTATATATACAGTATTTATCACAGAACATCAAATGATCACATCACAGATATCGCAGCAGAAGAAACATATGAAATATTGGATATAGTAGGACGTCCGTGTTTTCAATATGAGCCAGTATAAAACACGGATTCCACGATCGCGATGAATAGCCAAACCCACAGCCCTAGACCCCTACGAGAGCGGCAAGCAACCCTAGCAATTCTAGAGCTAGGAGACCCGGACTCGACTCCTCGAGTTGGTCTCCCACTGGACTCCAGAACCCGGTTACTCGTGCTCTCCTCCTTGGGTCTGTCCTAGTGCGGAAAAGTAAATAATATACAAATGGTGACAACTTCCGCAACCTGGAAGTGCCCCAATAAAACAATATTACATACAAGTTTTTACATGAATGAAAATGAAAAACACGCATCTCACATAAAAGCCCCCCGGCTATTCAAACACGACAATCCAATATAACATATCCAGCAACACATAACATCACATGTCATCAACGTAAGTAAATATGCACATCCCAATTGTCGTTGACATATAGCAACGAAACCGGCGATATCACATATTACACTTACGGTCGTAAAAAAGAAAGTGTAAAACTACAACAGTTGGAATCCGCAACCTACTTAGACATCGCATGCCTAACCATCTGAATTCCTTAGACATCACATGCCTAACAATTATAAATCGCGCATTTTAGTCTCATTATTGAAAACTCTTTTCAATATCAAGTCGGGCAATTCAACAAGATTCCCGAAATTCAGATCGAATGCTCGTCTCAAACCTTCGCAGACGGCCGCACCCCCGATGCCGTCGACGAAGTGCACCAAGGCGGAACACCGCTACCGCGAGCACCCGAACGGATGCTTTCGGCGACGGGGTTCTCCTACAGTCACTTAGTCGGAGCTATGGGGCATGGCTGTCTCTTAAGTTTACCGGCGAATATCCTCGTACTCTACGTGATTGCGACGGACTTTTGATCGCATCAAAATTCCGTGGCAACCGATCAAGTGAGACTAAAGTGCTATGTTTATAACATTCATATCAGTTATCTCATAACTACTTGTGGATTCCAAGTATTGTATCCCATTCCAGATAAATAGAAAATGTTAAACTTTCCGATCGAACATTCAAACACCCAAGTTTTCCCGAAACAGCTCAACACATGAAATAAGTTTAAAAACATCCAGTTCATGCCTCAGTACCAACGGTCCAGCCGTAGAAGGGTCAAGCCAACGCCTCACATGTGGCACGCCGTACTGCCCCAAACCCGAAGGTTCAAAGGGCAGTTCAAGACGGTCACATAATCGAGTTAAGGTTTGTTGTCTTCTAGAGGGTCCATCGCGTTACTTGCACTACTTAGAACGTTATTAAACCACGGAAAGATCCAACACTTGGAAATTTCCCGACAGGGGAAAAAAGTGGGTATTTATATCTGGTCGAACCTTTTTTAACACATTCTAAAATAATCCGGAAAAACCTATAGACGAAGTTAAACATCCCGATTGAAATACCGAGTCCCCAATACAACCCAGAAAACTCAACTCTTGAGTAGAAGTTAAAAATTCCCAGAAAATACAGCACTAAAATATAGGAATTACTGTGCAAATTTCAAAACGTAATGTAACTGAATGGCCGCGGAACCGCCGCACGAGGCATGCTCGTGCCGCGGTTCCACGGCGGTTTAGAGGAATCAGGCGCACGTGCTGCACAGTATTTCTTAGAAATCCCTGCTGATATTTCTGCATATTTTTAATTCACAAAAATCCCCGATTTCAAAAAATGTATAGAGAGTGGATTTGGATTAGGGTTTTGGGTTCGATCGAGTTTCTAACTTCGTGTACTCATCGCCTATGGCTCTAGCTAGGCTCTGATACCACTGTAGGGTTCCTAGGCATACTCAAAAGGTTCTACAAGGCATCAACCATGCCAAAATTAAATTTTTCTTGTGCCGAGAAACCCTAATGTAAGATCGTTAACTAGAGGTAAAGGTGAAACATGCAAATAAACAACTTTATTGCTAAAGTGAATGGAAATACGACCTTTGTAGATCCGGTCCTCCACTTCCTTAGCTCCGTGATGACGTCCCTCCGCTGCGATAAACCGGATCCCGGACTCTAGCGTTGGTTTCGTCGGAGAAATGATCGGGCTAGGTCGTTGACTTCGATGTCGAAGATGATCTACGTCGAGGCAACTCTAACTCGAGCTCCATCTTCACCAAGTCATGAAACTTGTGAAGAAAACACCCTATACTATATGGCAAGTGGTAGAGGATGAAGAAATAGGAAGTGGGTTCACTTTGGATTTGGATTTCTCACTTGATTTCATCACTTGATAATTTCTAGCAAGAGTTTTCTTTCTTCTTCAAGAAGAAGAAGAAGAAAGAAATGGAAAAATGAATTAACTAAAATAGAAAATCAAGTGACCCTTATCATATTGCAACCAAGGGTGAGTTAACAAGTGTAGAGAATAAACTAGGGTTTAAGTAAATAGTTAGGTTAAGGATGAACTTTTTGAAAACTATCATGAAGCTTCTAGTGTAAAACAAGAAAGCCTCCCATTTTGTTTTTGCCAAAAAGGAATAAATAAATAAACAAATAAATAAAAACCCTAACCATTAACCTAAACTAGGTTTAAAGCATACACACACCCAAGTTTGCATGTATCATCAAACATGATACAAACTAGTACACAAAACTATATCATATATACAATGTGCACATCAAGTGAGAAAATCCATCATAAGTGAACAAATACTAGTTAATGTAAAGTAATATATCAAATATATAATTATACATTAAATCATTAAATCAACACTTGATTTAACGATCCGGTCATATCGCATATGACCGACTAATATCCAATGTATCGAGTTATCGAATCAATCCTCGATTCGATAACTAGGTTATATCACATACAACCAATCGATACTTTCATCGCGAGAATAGAATACGGTATCACATACACGCATTATTCTTAGTTCCGCACATATCTCATATGCGCTCCTATTCCGTTTCGCTTGAGCCAGGAAACCTCTGTGTAGGACTCTAAAGACTCGTCAATACGCCGGCAGCAGGTGATGATCATATCAAACACACACAAGACGCAAGCGGTCTGCTAAACGTAATGGCCATCCGGGTATTGAGCGATCAGAAGATCAACGAGCAAGCCCGCTCACACTCCTGTGAATCCAACCAGTAACACTTACCGTACAGTCCGGTCTGATCGTCTGAGATGTCGCATATCTCGCCTAGGGGTGGTAAACGTCAGACCCCAGTAGCTCGTTAAGTCGTGTCGATATGAGGTCTATAACAGTTCGAGAAACTACTGGTAACACTTACCAGTAAATCTCAGCAACCCTGGTCAGGGATTTCCGTTTATAGCCAATCGAACACAGCGCAACATCAACTCCCTATACCGGGAGAGACGAATCCCCTCCTATCGCTCATTGCCTCCATGTGATTCGGGTCTGTACCCAAAAACCACCATTTTGCATGCCCTCTTGGACGTGGTAAGGTGGAAATCAAAGCACGGTGGGAATCACACAAGTCTCTATGACGATCTCGGGTCTATAGACTAACCTGTACCAGTGTCACCAGAGAACTGCCATCTGACGTAAGGTATAATACCATCTGAGAGTTCTGGGCGGGTCCGTCCAGTGTACCCAGTCTCCACTGAGCACCCGTATATCATCTCTGATGTCAAACACCAATGGATATGGGATCATCCATCGCCCATCTGTATGGGTCGAGAAGGTATACGCTAGTCTACTCTAGTATTTCGATGCCCCGTCTCGATACACCCACGACTAGGGACATTGAAGGATGTACTTATGGACTACCATGTCCCCACTAGTATGATCCGCATCACAGTCCAGGTAGTCAAGTACACATCCTAAGGGCTTTACCAACATGTAACAGAGAGACAATCAGTATACACGTTAAGGTAAAGAGTAACCAGATAGCATACTATCATGTCGAGCAAGAAAGTCCTCCCTATATATGTCCCAGCATCCACTACAATATACATCCTATGTACAGTAATGGCCTCTAGGGCATACATATAACTAACAGATGTAGATCTAGACCATCCGAGAATCTACTGATCTAACTATTGGTAATTCTCAACCGCCCTGGCCAGGGACTTATAGTGTTAGTCAACCGAACACAGCGCGACATTGACTCCCATACCAGGAGAGACGAATCCTCAAAAATCACTCACTGCCTCCATGTGGCTCGAGAATGTATCCAACTAACACTACTACAATATGGGGTTGCCCCTACGGACTCAGGAATCCATAGGGGCAACTATTTCTTACCCCTACGGATTTATCCGTATGTCCCCATCGTTGTCCCTACGGTGCCCTACGTTTTAATTCAAAAATATTAAATCGTAATTTGTTGTTTGGCCCTACAGAGCCGCAATCGATGGATCTACGGTTAAGTCCGTAGGGGCATATAAATAGGTTATTAATAAAAAAAAGCACAGAAAAGTCCTCGATTGTTCCCAAAAATTCTCTCTCTCACTCTTCCGTGCCCCGATCGCTCATTGCCGCGCCTCGTCGCCACCGCCCTCCGCGCCTCGTCGCCACCTTCCTCGGTCGTTCCCAAAACATCCTCGTCGACTTCCTCGTCGCCACCGTCCGCGACTCGTCGCCGATCGTCTTCGACCACCGGTCTTCTCCGTCGTCTCCTCCACCGCCCGCTACAGGTAAGTAAATATCAAATTATTTATAATTTTGATGATGTTAGCTCTAGGTTTCAGGGTTCAGGGTTCGGGTAGGGGTGAGGGTTAGGGTTAGGCATTGGGTTCGGTTTAGGTTTAGGTTAGGGTTAGGGTTAGGGTTCGGTTGGGGTTGGGGTTCGGTTGGGGTTGGGGTTGGGGTTAGGGTTGGGGTTAGGGTTCGGTTGGGGTTGGGGTTGGGGTTCGGTTGGGGATGGGGCTGGGGCTGGGGTTAGGGTTCGGTTGGGGTTGGGGTTGGGGTAGGGCTGGGGCTTAGGCTTCATCACCTGATATAGCGAAATACAAAGCGTACTTCAGTACACCCGACCTAATTGAGTTTCCTATTGAAGTTCCCGGTCAAACAGCATATGCATATTTTTATTCGCCATCAAGTACCAATTATTAAGCTACTGAGGACGAAAAGCCACCTTTGTTAGTCGAGAGTCATGGTAATAGACTTGTCATTATAGATCATAGTCAATTGTTTTTCCTATCATTTTCTTGATCCAGATGCTAATCAACTTGTTAGTTACTGTTTTTATAACGTATTTTTCTATATTTGTTGACAATGGCCTTTCTTTTGGATGAACATGTTTTTTTGCTGCATGTTTTCAGTCATGTGAATTCATATGTTGCGTATAACGCTTTATGATATCAGTATCCTACATTTGTAGTTTAAATTGTTTATTGTTATAGATGAATGCCATTGCAATAATAGTTTTTGGTTGATATATTAATTTTTCAAATATTTGCAAGTATGTATCCATGCCTGCCTGCATATATGTATATATGAGGATAATAGGTATATTATTAGGTTGCCGTTGGAGAAAATTTTCCATCATAAGGCTGTCAAAAGTCAACCCTTAATCTCTTTGTGGATGAACAGTTCTATCAATCTTGATCTCAATGGTCTAATATATAGATACACAAGACCATGTTGTTTTCATACGATAAATACGGATGACTCAAAATATGGATATATGAAATGCATCCCTTTTATGCATATGGATACAGATGGGTAGTAGATTGAAATATCCAAATTGATGTCTAATACATTTCTGGAGATACCAGTTCTTGGTACATACGAAGCCGAAGTTTAACTTGCAATGTCGAACAAATTTATTCAACTTTACCATAAACTTAACCCTTCATATAAGAACTTAGTTCATCCTCTGGTTGAGATTTTCATAATCGAATCTCCCCACAGGTTGAGAATTCAATTCTCATCGGGGAGATTTTGTTCTACAGATTCAAAACTAAGGGGAAAAGAACTAAGTTAAAAAGAAATAACATGGACATATGGGAATTTAATTCGTCCAAAAATTAGGGTTAGGATTTAGGATGCACTAGTTCCTTCAGTAGGATACTCGATGATAACGTAAACACACAACTTTACCGTAAGCTTAACCCTTCATATAAGAACTTAGTTCTTCCTCTGGTTTAGATTTGCAGAAGCGAATCTCCCCACAAGTTGAGAATTTAATTCTCATCGGGGAGATTTTGTTCTGCAGATTCAAAACTAAAGGGAAAAGAACTAAGTTAAAAAGAAATAACAGGCACATATGGGAATTTAATTCCTCCAAAAATTAGGGTTAGGGTTTAGGGTGCACTAGTTCATTCAGTAGAATACTCGATGATAACGTAAACGCACAATTTTACCGTAAACTTAACCCTACATATAAGAACTTAGTTCTTCCTCTGGTTGAGATTTGCAGAAGCGAATCTCCCCACAGGTTGAGAATTTAATTGTCATCGGGAAGATTTTGTTCTGCAGATTCAAAACTTAGGGGAAAAGAACTAAGTTAAAAAGAAATAATATGGACATATGGGAATTTAATTCCTCCAAAAATTAGGGTTACGGTTTAGGATGCACTAGTTCCTTCAGTAGGATACTCGATGATAACGTAAACACACAACTTTACCGTAAACTTAACCCTTCATATAAGAACTTAGTTCTTCCTCTGGTTTAGATTTGCAGAAGCGAATCTCCCCACAGGTTGAGAATTTAATTCTCATCGGGGAGATTTTGTTCCGCAGATTCAAAACTTAGGGTAAAAGAACTAAGTTAAAAAGAAATAATATGGACATATAGGAATTTAATTCCTCCAAAAATTAGGGTTAGGGTTTAGGATGCACTAGTTCCTTCAGTAGGACATTCGATGATAACGTAAATACACAACTTTACCGTAAACTTAACCCTTCATATAAGAACTTAGTTCTTCCTCTGGTTTAGATTTGCAAAAGCGAATCTCCCCACAAGTTGAGAATTTAATTCTCATCGGGGAGATTTTGTTCTGCAGATTCAAAACATAAGGAAAAAGAACTAAGTTAAAAAGAAATAACATGGACATATGAGAATTTAATTCTTCCAAAAATTAGGGTTAGGGTTTAGGATGCACTAGTTCCTTTAGTAGGATACTCGATGATAACGTAAACACACAACTTTACCGTAAACTTAACCCTTCATATAAGAACTTAGTTCTTCCTCTGGTTTAGATTTGCAGAAGCGAATCTCCCTACAGGTTGAGAATTTAATTCTCATCTGGGAGATTTTGTTCTGCAGATTCAAAACTTAAGGGAAAAGAACTAAGTTAAAAAGAAATAACAGGGACATATGGGAATTTAATGCCTCTAAAAATTAGGGTTAGAATTTAGGGTGAACTAATTCCTTCAGTAGGATACTCGATGATAATGTAAACACACAACTTTACCGTAAATTTAACCCTTCATATAAGAACTTAGTTCTTCCTCTGGTTTAGATTTGCAGAAGCAAATCTCCCCACAGGTTGAAAATTTAATTCTCATCGGGGAGATTTTGTTCTACAGATTCAAAACTTAAGGGAAAAGAACTAAGTTAAAAAGAAATAACATGGACATATGAGAATTTAATTCTTCCAAAAATTAGGGTTAGGGTATAGGATGCATTAGTTCCTTCAGTAGGATACTCGATGATAACGTAAGCGCACAACTTTACCGTAAACTTAACCCTTCATATAAGAACTTAGTTCTTCCTCTGGTTTAGATTTGCAGAAGCGAATCTCCCCATAGATTGAGAATTTAATTCTCATCGGGGAGATATTGTTTTGCAGATTCAAAACTTAAGGGAAAAAAACTAAGTTTAAAAGAAATAATAGGGTAATATGGGAATTTAATTCCTCCAAAAATTAGGGTTAGAGTTTAGGGTGAACTAGTTCCTTCAGTAGGATACTTGATGATAACGTAAACGCACAACTTTACCGTAAACATAACCCTTCATATAAGAACTTTGTTCTTCCTCTGGTTTAGATTTGCAGAAGCGAATCTCCCCACAGGTTGAGAATTTAATTCTCAACGGGGAGATTTTGTTCTGCAGATTCAAAACTTAAGGGAAAAGAACTAAGTTAAAAAGAAATAACATGGACATATGAGAATTTAATTCTTCCAAAAATTAGGGTTAGGGTTTAGGATGCACTAGTTTCTTCAGTAGGATACTCGATGATAACATAAACACACAATTTTACCGTCTTATAAGAACTTAGTTCTTCCTCTTGTTTGGATTTGCAGAAGCGAATCTCGCCACAGGTTGAGAATTTAATTCTCATCGGGGAGATTTTGTTCTGCAGATTCAAAACTAAAGGGAAAAGAACTAAGTTAAAAAGAAATAACATGCACATATGATAACGTAAACGTACAACTTTACCGTAAACTTAACCCTTAATATTAGAACTTAGTTCTTCCTCTGGTTTAGATTTGCAGAAGCGTATACCATCCCGTTCTTAGATTTCTCAATATAGTTATCATAACCTACAATTTATATGTTATACAGTATTATATGGCCCATGAGTACGTCAGAGTTAAGAACTGGATGTATGTAGAGTGGCAACAACGTATGCAACCTAAGTTTGTCGCAGGAGTTGCTTCTTTTATTGAATTTGCACGCGCACATAATGTTAGTGTATATGCCCTAGGGGCCATTATTGTATCATACTAGCTTGTATATTACTTAATGGAAGCTTGGGAAATTCACAGTTATAATAACAGTCTTGCTAAATATGGTAGTACGCTACATGGTTTATATGTATCTTAATGTGTGTATTTGTTAGCATATCGAGAATACATATTGATAGTGCCACGACCTGAAATAGCCCGTGACTGGCATTTGAATTATATGAAGTCTATAGGACCCCATCTAATCCAAGTAAGCCAAAAGCCCAGAAATCTAAAACCTTTTTAAGTAATAAATAAGGAAAAACTAGTTTAAAGATGTCAAGAACACATGTTTTAAATACAAGGTTTTTAAATAAGTAAGCTGAATTGCATTTTTAAAATGTAAAGTCTTTTCTAAATGTTTCGGCAGAGTTTCTTGTAAATACTGGCCCCGAACGGGGTACAACCTAAATAATATGTACGAAATGATAAAACGCATCCCCAAGCGGGAGCTAGCTCTTCGTCAATCAACGGTCACAAACACACAAGAAATAAGATATACAACGCCGAAGGGCGAGGATCAAAAGTCAAAGAGAAAACTCAAAATAACAAGAAAACCGTATTACTACTAAGCGCGACTCTAAGGTCGAAATAATACATGACAGGTTACTAAGTCTGAAACATATACAAGTTTTGGTTGATGGAATTTCTATATACAATGAGTAATACATAAATAAGGGTGGTTCTGATGCAAGGAACCCACCTACCAAATAAATCACCCGCAAAGGAAAGCAATATGCCGGAAATGCCGCTATGGAACCTGTACGGCAGACCTGCAAGAACTGTGGCATAACGGGGGTGAGTTGCCAACTCGTGAATAGAAAATATCTACAAGCAGAAATCGAATGCATGACATAATCCTAGGTCAAATGATTAGATATAAAATAATCCTCAAGGGGTAAGTCTGAAGCATGATAAGGTGGCAATGTAACATCTAAACATGTAGGTAATGCAGCGTACTCGTGCTAGTACCTCAGGTAATAACATGTCATAATATAATGTAAGTCTGCATAAAGTAAATATGATGAAGTATCAAAATGGATATCAATACACATATATTAGCGTCCCATTCCACTAATATTGGTGTAAGGGTATATATAACAGCGCCCTCATACCCTGTTATATATACATAAGAAGTATGATCAATGTAATCAAGTCTGTATGTGATCAAAGTCTGTATAAACGTGGATCCCGTCCACCCGTCACCCAATGAAAATAAGCATCATACATGTAAATATCATAAGCATATGCATGGAAGTACGAGGATATAATCAAAATCATGGAACCGGAGTGCCCAGCATCGACACTCGAAAACATCATGAAAACTGTGCCCAGCATCGGCACGTAAATCCTCACATATCGGGCATCCGTCAGTCCGGGTCAACCCCCTCATATATCGGGCATCCGTCAGTCCGGGTCAGCCCACGGGCTCCGTCTGCGGTATCGGCCCTCGGTCTCGGCAGTACGAGTCGTCCCATATCCGTCTATCGACTCTGGTCAGTATCCTCCGGATAACCGCCAGGTCCAACCAATCACCGGTAGGTAGTAGTCCCTCTGCCAGGCTCACCGTCTACTACACAGCGATCCGTTCTCGCCCCGGGGTACCATTCCGGGTCCACCATGTACCCGCATTCGGCCTCATCCGCCTCCTCGAATCGGGTTCCACATGTTACCCTAGCACCGAGAAAACACATGGTGGACGCACTGAAATATCATATCAAGGGTAACCGGGTTTTTAAAACAATTACATATTTTCTTTTGAAATATCCACGGTTCCTAAATCCAGAAATATCATGGAAACAATATATCTCAAGGCGTATAATCGAATGCATGATATATGCGACATGTAAAAGAAATGCAAGCACATCTGTCTATCATGCAACCTGGAATGGTAATATGCACATATTGAGGGAAACCGCTCTTTTAAAATGAATCAGTTTTGAAGAGTATCTTGCGGTTCCCAGATCTAGAAATATCATCCAGGTATGTGAAAATATGTATGTGTACAAATATGAGTGTACGACAGGTATATGTACAAGTATGCTATGCAAGAGTCATATCCTGAATGCAACAGTACTACAGTGTAGTGACATGGCAATTATCGATAATGAAGTGTGTGAGCCGGCAAACAGTGTACGTGGAACATATGCATCATCGATAATTGTGCTGTTGTCTGTTCATATCTGATTTTTGCATTTTCATACCGCCCAATTTTTGTCACATTGCATATCGGTAGATACTCTTGAGCCGTGTTTGCTAGTCAATTGCAGGATACAGGTTCTCGGTTCTAAAACGGTGAAATTCATGGAAAACACGAAAAAAAAGTCCGGGTTCCTGCCAACCACAGATAAAATACGGTCTCTGCTCTTCATCCGTATGTTGCCAGATATCAAGAGGAAGACAAAAGGTCAAATCAATGTCACTCTCAAGCACAAGGCTCAATGGTAGCACAAAATCCAAGAGATCTACGCGGAGCTCGAGGCAATCATGACAAAATCTTGACAAAAAGTCCACCTTTCCCTCAACAGAAATTCTGGAAAAATCGGGGAGCCAAATTGAGAAAATATATGTTTCAGAATAATGTAGACACCAAACCAGGCCACCAGCAAAAAGCCCAAAGCCCAATTCAACAACAAGGTCGCGGAACCGCGGCCAAAGGTGGGTCCAGGCCGCGGATCCGCGGCCGTTCTGGCGCCAGAGACGAAAAGTTTTCAGGGGTATTCTGGTCATTGCATTTGTGGTCTGGTGGTTGCCCTAGGGTTTCATTCTCTGGCCTATAAATAGCCCAGAACTTTGTGAAGGAAAGGGTCCATTCTTGTAATCTCATTTTGCCTAGTTTTAGTGTGTTTCTTCTTCCTCTTCTCACCTCTTCTCCATTAAACTTGTAAGTGAGCTTTTGAGTGAAGAGTGATGAATAAAGAAGAACAATTTATTATCATGCTTGTCTCTTTATTTTTATGCTTGTTGTAATTTTACTTGTTGCAATTTTACTTATTGTAATTGTAATTTGTTAAGTAGTTGTTGTTTTTTTTGTTGTTTCTTTCTTCTCTCTTTTTCTTTATCCTTACATATGACAATGATACTTACGCTAGATCCTCGCCAAGGTGAGGTCGCAAATAGTTAGTCGTATTCTTTTAATCTCCTTCTTTCTATCCTCCTCTTTTGTTGTTTTATTTTTCCGTATTATGAAGTGTGAGTAGTTCTATACTTGTTAAGGTAGGAAAAGGGAAGTTTGAGAGAAGGAAATCTCTCTCACTCTTTCCTTGCCCAACAACTTAAATCGACTCCCGTTAATTGAACCACAATCCGCTCCTTACGGCACCCTATCCTACATGATAGCGGTGATTCCGTAGTGAGACCGGTTGTGGTTGAATTAACCGGAGGTTATGGATAAGAGCCAAGAACGGACGGACAAGCACCAAAAGGAAGGACTATGCGTTGGAAAGCCTAGCTTATACTCGCAAGTTCCTTCCTAGTCGTGCTAATCCCCGTTGTTGCCGATTACCGCAACACCGATATTAAGTGGGGCAACGAAAGATGTGGAGACTCCTAACTCAAACTAACCTAATCCTAACCCTAACAAGCTCTCTTTAAATATTAACTCAACACTTAGATAATCCAACAAAATCTGAAAACCGGACTTAACTCGTTAAAACACATTGAAAAAGACTCCCATCTCCCTGCGGACGACCCGTACTCAACCGGCTAGCTACAAGCGAAACCGTCTTGATTGCGGTATTTAAAACTAAACTTGAACACGCACGTATCCTATCAATCAAATGGCGCCGTTGCCGGGGAGACGGTAGTTTGTTTCTTTGTGAAATTTCGGGATAATTTGTAAGTATAAAAAAAACGAAAAAAAAATTCATACTTTGTAAAAAACCATCTTGTTATTCTTGATTAGTTTTTGTGCAAGTGCGCAGGAAAATACGAAGTTCAAGATCGACGCCAAAGTCGTTGGAGATACGGAGTTCAAGTACAGTGCCAAAGACGTGGGAAGATAGACCCACATTTTCGCGGCTACACCGCGACGGACAAAAACGAAGCATCCGGTCTACGGTAAAAATCTCTCTGTAAGTCTCTCTGCTCCTCTCCACTCCTCTGGACTCCAATAAACTGTGTTTTCTGCAGCCTTCTTTGCGCAAATTCTTCTCCCCCTTCCAATAAACTGTTCTTGTGCAGGATTCTTTGCGCCGCAAATAAAAATTGTTTGCAGTTGATTTGTTACTGTTTTGCATTCTTTAATACGGACTTAAGGGGCTTGAAACCAATCCAGATTGGGTGGGGATTTCATCACCCTTCCCAGGACCCCAAAAATCACTAAAGCATATGCATTGTCCATTGTAAATTAAAAAATACTAGACTTCAGCCCTAAGGACTTCGCGCTCATTAGGAGAAGATAAACCGTGTTTAGAACCTCGCTTAACCGTATATTGATTACGGGGTGTCTAGGAAAGTGTTAAAGGCGCAACCGCCGAAAGAGAAAGGGTTATTTAATTAAGGAACTTCGCGAAAGCGTTGGACAACCTCCCCTTATCTCTGCACTTACCTGGCCCCGTGATCGGTGTATTTTTAAGCCTGTTTCTCGACACTGTTTAACTTCGAAAATCAAGTTCAGGAGCAGGTCTAGTAGACCTAGGCGACCGTAGATCTAGGTGTGATTGTGCATATCTTGTTTGTGATTGCTTAAGCCGTATTTCCGTACATACTTCTGTAAATCTCTTTCTAAAAAAAAAAAAAGAAAAAAATCAAAAACTTTTATAAAAACTTGCCCTTTTGTCGCCAAATCCATTTTCACCCACCACCCATCGCCTTTCTCCATTGACGTTTTCTTACCCTCACCTTCTCCGCTTTGACTATACTAAACTCGTTTAGTGTATGTCCGCTTGGACTCGGGACACTAGCGCCCGTCTAGTCCGCGTTACGTTAGTCGCGACCGACTACGCGATCGACTCCGAAGTCGATACTCCGTCCACTCCTCTTTCACCCCTTCCTTTGCCGGCCAACTCCGACGTTGACCGGAATTCTGTTCACACATCTTCACCTTCACCAACCTCTTCTTCCGCGATGTCGGGATTTAATCCGAACATCTCTTTGACCACCGCTGGATTGGCTCCACCTCCTACGGAGACCAATATCCCACCACCTCCGTCTGTTGTAGCGCCGCAGCGAATTGCGCTCCAGGATCGTTTCTACCCAACCCGTTCTGCACTTCCCACCTGCCTCTCTCTTCCTCCGGCCAATGGGGACAACTTTGAAATTAAGCCCCATTTCATCAACATGCTTCCACGTTTTCATGGGCTCGAAACTGAAGATGCCTATATCTTCATCAATAAATTTCAAAATGTCTGTGCCATGATGAAAACAACCCAGCTGTCGGACGATGCTATACGTCTACGGGTCATTCCGTTCACTTTATGCGATCTCGCTGAAAAATGGCTGTATAGCACCGCTTCCCACTCAATCACCAGCTGGGACGAGTTTGTTAAAGCGTTTCTGAAAAAATTCTATCCAAATCATAAGACCGCAAGAATTCGAAATGAAATCAACCAATTCTCCCAGCTTCCTTCTGAACCCTTCTGGAAGTGCTTTGACCGGTACAAAGACCTTCTTGTTCAGTGTCCTCACCACGGTATAGAGAAATGGCAGCTCTGCCAAACCTTATACGAGGGACTGAACCCAGCAACGAAGCAGTTGCTGGAAACCATCTGTCAGGGCCACTTCCTATCGAAATCTGACGAGGAAGCGTGGCAGTTCTTTGACGATCTTGCGGAGCAGACGCTACAGTGGGAGAGCACAAGACCGTCTTCTTCTTCTTCTACCTCCACTTCTACCGGTCAGTCTAGGGTAGGAATCCACCAACTCGATGTCTCTATCGCAATGAAAGCTGAAATGGCTGCAATAACACGAAAGCTTGAAGCGATAGAGAGCAAATTTTCTGCTCCTGCCCCTGTTCTCCACCTTCGTACCATCTGCGCTTGTTGTTCCGATCCTTCCCACTTGACCGAAGAGTGTCCTTACAACCCACCCTCGCAAGGACAGGATCAGGTTAATGCTGCCTTCCAGCAGAGACCGAGGAATGATCCATACTCTTCTACCTACAATCCCGGTTGGAGGAACCATCCCAATTTCGCCTGGAATCAGAATCAGAATCAATTCCAAGGCAACAATTTCCAAAGGGCCCCTCCACCGCAACAACAAGCGCCACAACAAACTCAGCATCAATATCAGCAGCCCTTCCAACCCCAACCTTTCCAAAACCAGACGAACAATTTTTCACCCAACAACTCTTTTCCACCAAACAACTTTGTTCCGTCAAACACTGATAAGGTTTCCTCGCTCGAGCGAAGTCTGGAGGCGTTTGTTAAACAATCGACTCAATCCACCGCCAACATCCAGTCTTCGATCCAATCTTTAGTGCAACACACCGCCGCACATGGGCAGAGCATCAAAACCATCGAGGCCCAGATTGCACAGCTGAACACGGCCTTGAGCGAGCGAGAGAAGGGGAAGCTTCCGTCCCAGCCACTGTCAAATCCCGGTCACCCACATAATGCACATGTTGCTCTTGAACAACAAAACCATAATGTGAGTGCCGTGACTACGCTGAGATCGGGAAGGATGCTGCAAAACAACATTGGCAAGCGAATCAACGATGACACCCCGGCCGCCGCTTCTTCTTCTTCTTCTCCTTCTTCTTCTTCGTCTTCCGAGCCTATTCTCCGTTCTTCAACAGGCTCTCCTTCCTCTTCTTCTGCTCTGAACGGACCCACTTCTCACTCCACGAAAACACCTATTCTGGGATCCGTTCCAACTCCAAAATCTCCTCCTCCAGCATTAGACTCAACCAATTTTCAAAATGTTCCATTTCCAAACCGGTTGAGGTCTAATAAACAAAATCCTCAAATGGAGAAGATTTTGGAGTTATTCAAGCAAGTTAACATTAACATTCCTCTTTTAGATGCTGTTCAACAAGTCCCGTCTTACGCAAAAATCTTAAAGGACTTATGCACGAAAAAGAGGAAGTCTCAGGTACCCAAGAAAGTTTTCTTGGCTAGTGCTGTGAGTGATGCCCTTACCCAATCTTTACCACAAAAACGGAAGGACCCTGGCTGTCCTACGATTTCAATTACCATTGGGGATAAGAACATCAACCGCGCACTATTAGATCTTGGTGCCAGTGTTAACTTGCTTCCGTATTCAGTATACGAGCAATTAGGCGTCGGAGAGTTGAAACCCACACACTGCACTCTCCAAATGGCCGACTGATCGATCACCCACCCTAGGGGTGAGCTAGAGGATGTGTTGATAAGAGTCGGGGACTTCATATTCCCCGTTGACTTCATTGTATTAGATACACAGCCTGTAGCTAACCCCCGGAATCAAATTCCGGTGATACTCGGTCGCCCATTTCTCGCAACCTCAAATGCTGTGATCAATTGTCGCAACGGTTCGATGAACCTCTCTTTTGGAAATATGACGATTGAACTCAACATTTTTAGGTTAGGGAATCAGCCCGCCTAACCTAATGCTCATATACTGGACGTCTGCTCGATCCAGGAGATCACACCAGAAGAGTGTGAATTCGAGGAGTTTTTGTTTGACCACGATAATCTTGACGCCACTAGTGCGTTTCTCTTCGAACCTGCTGCTGTTTCTGCACCCGATAACGAATACGAGTGTTTCACATTCTCGAACGATCTTAACCGCGCACAACCCGAGTTTGAATCTTTCGACTTTCCGGATGAGTTACCTGAACCATCCGACTCGGTTGCCTACACTCGTTTTGAACCTTTGCTGGAGTCCTTTGAGTTCGAGACCCTTGCACCAGTCTTGCCTTCCGTCATTTCACCTCCAACGCTCGAACTCAAGCCGTTGCCGTCTCACCTTAAGTATGCTTACTTAGGTGAGAACGAGACCCTCCCTGTCATCATTTCGGCTTCTCTAGCTCCCGAGCAAGAGAAAGCCCTTCTCGCGGTCTTGCACAGCAACATGCAAGCTTTTGGCTGGTCCATGGCGGACATCAAGGGGATTAGTCCCCTCATCGTTGAGCATCACATTCATCTGATGGATGATGCCAAACCAGCCCGGGATCCACAAAGACGTCTTAATCCAGTCATGAAGGAGGCTGTGAAGAAGGAGATCGTCAAATGTCTAGATAGTGGTATCATTTACCCTATCTCTGATAGCCAGTGGGTTAGCCCCATTCACGTTGTCCCCAAAAAGTCGGGCATCACGGTCATAACCAACGAGGCGAATGAGTTAATCCCTACTCGCACCCAAACTGGATGGCGAGTTTGCATTGATTACAGAAAACTCAACGCCACAACGCGGAAAGACCACTTTCCGCTACCTTTCATTGACCAGATGCTGGAACGATTGGTCGGACATGAGTACTATTGCTTTCTAGATGGCTACTCTGGCTACAATCAAATTCCCATCGCCGAAAAAGACCAGGACAAGACCACTTTCACTTGTCCTTTCGGCATGTTTGCATATCGACGCATGCCTTTTGGGTTATGCAATGCGCCCGCTACCTTCCAGCGGTGTATGATGGGAATTTTCTCTGACATGGTGGAGAAATTTCTGGAGATTTTCATGGATGACTTCTCCATCTTCGGCGACTCCTTTGACGAGTGTTTGCTGCATCTTGACGCTGTCCTTACCCGATGTAAGGACAAGAATCTCACTTTGAACTGGGAGAAATGCCACTTCATGGTGCGCGAAGGTATTGTCTTAGGACATATCATCTCGCAAAATGGCATAGAGGTTGACAGAGCAAAGATTGAGGTCATTTCCAATCTGCCTCCTCCCCGATGCGTCAGAGATATCCGAGCCTTCCTTGGCCATGCCGGTTTCTATAGACGGTTTATCAAGGACTTTAGCAAGATTGCTAGGCCCTTGACGCTTTTGCTGGCCAAGGATACACCTTTTGACTTCAACTCGAGCTGTGTGACTGCATTCGAGTCACTGAAACGCTCACTCACTTCTGCTCCCGTTCTTTCTTCCCCTGACTGGACGCACCCATTCGAGATTATGTGCGATGCATCCGACTTTGCCATCGGTGCTGTCCTTGGACAGCACATCAACAAGATGCCGCACGTAATCTATTACGCTAGCCGAACCCTGAACGACGCCCAACTTAATTATACAACAACTGAGAAGGAATTCTTAGCTGTTGTATTTGCTTTAGAAAAGTTCAGGCCCTACCTCATCGGCTCTCCGGTCATTGTCTACACGGACCATTCAGCTCTGCGCCATCTTTTTGCGAAGAAAGATGCCAAATCTCGGTTAATCCGTTGGATCCTCTTGCTTCAAGAGTTTGACCTTGTCATTAAGGACAAACGAGGATGTGAAAACGTGGTTGCCGACCATCTCTCACGACTTCCTTCTTCGCCTTCGCTTCCAATCCCAATTAACGACGTTTTTCCGGATGAACAACTCTTGACAGTATCGTGCGAACCCTGGTTCGCAGATATTGTGAACTATTTGGCCACGGGATTACTACCGACCGAATGGTCTAGTCAGGACAGACTTCGCTTCTTATCCCAAGTAAAACACTTTTACTGGGACGAGACCTACTTGTTCAAGTACTGTCCCGACCAGATTATTCGTCGGTGTGTCCCCGATGAGGAATTCAAGAGTGTGCTGTCATTTTGCCACGATCAAGCGTGTGGCGGGCATTTTGGGCCCAGAAAGACAGCTGAGAAGATCTTGCAATGTGGTTTCTACTGGCCACAACTTTTCAAAGACGCTCACGACTATTGCAAGACTTGCTCCCGGTGCCAACACTTGGGCCGGATATCCCGGAGGAACGAGATGCCGCTCCAACCAATCTTGGTTGTTGAGATTTTCGATGTCTGGGGGATAGACTTCATGGGGCCGTTTCCCAGCTCTTTTGGGAACTTGTACATTCTTCTAGCTGTTGATTACGTCTCTAAATGGGTCGAGGCTGTGCCCAGCCGAACTAACGACAACAAGGTTGTCGTTAGGTTTCTTAAAGAAAACATTTTCTCACGGTTTGGGCACCCCCGAGCGATCATTAGCGACAATGGAAGTCATTTCTGCAATAGCACTTTCGAAGCCTTAATGCGGAAATACTCCATTAATCATAAGCTTTCTACGCCCTACCACCCCCAGACCTGCGGGCAGGCCGAAGTTTCAAATCTGCAAATCAAGCAGATATTGGAGAAAACGGTTTCCAAGAACCGTAAGGATTGGTCTCTGAAACTAACTGATGCCCTTTGGGCATTTAGAACCGCTTATAAGACCGACCTTGGCATGTCTCCCTATCGGCTTGTCTACAGAAAAGCCTGCCACCTTCCTGTCGAAATCGAGCATCGCGCATTTTGGGCGATTAAGGAGCTGAATCTTTCTCTTGAGGACGCGGGCAGCCATCGGAAGCTGCAGCTGAACGAACTATGCGAGCTTAGGGATGAGGCTTACGACAACGCGGTTGTCGTTAAGAATCGAACGAAGGTGTTTCATGATAAACACCTTTTGCGCAAAACCTTCGTACCTGGTCAGCAGGTATTGCTTTACGACACCAGACTTCACTTCCATCCTGGAAAGCTCCGATCTCGCTGGAAAGGGCCGTATTTTGTGCGGAATGTGTATCCGCAGGGCGCTGTGGATTTGGAAAACCCAAAGGACGGTTCACTCTTCAAGGTAAATGGACACCGATGCAAACCGTACCTTAGCGCCGAACCAACAGAGGAGCTCCTGTTCTTACAGGAACCGGTTTACCCTGCTTGATCTTCCTCTGCCTACCTCCAAACTTCGGTTATCCAGCCAAGAACAGTGGACACTGTTCCAAATAAGTTTGGGGGTATGTACAAACCATTTTGTTTATATTTGTGTATATTCTTTTTCTTTTCTTTAAAAACAAAAACAAATAAAAATTTGTGTATCACTAACCGGCAATTTTGAACCTTCCAACTACTCTCTTCATGCAATGACAGTGAGGACACTGTCCAGTTTAAGTTTGGGGGTACGCTCGGTACGCATTTCTTACCTTCGCATTCATATGTATATTTTGCATCTGCATATTAAAATCCATAAAAATCTGAAAATTTTCTAAAAAATATAAAAACTTTTTTGTCAAGTTAGCTTGTGGAAGAACTTTGATTCAACATTTCGACGGTTTTTGTTTGAAAAAATAGGAATAACTAAATCTTATGTTTGGATTTTGAAAACCTGAAAGATAACTCTCCTTTGAAGTTAACTATAGCTGATATACGTCTTTACATCACACTACACGTGTCGTAAGATTTTGGGAATTAGATGACAAGTCTTTCATGTTTAAACTTTTACACAGATAAATGATTTTCTGAGGATCAAATAGGTTTGTTCTGAAATAAGAAATGTCAAGAATAGTTTATGAAGTAAAGCGAATATGAAGGAATGTTATTGATGCCGTAATTGGAGCTAAGTCTGAAAAATAACCCATCTAAAACTTGATTGGAATGATTACACACCAAACACACCATACACGTCTTTTATCCAAAAAAAAATTATTTGAACTGCCAGTTATATCTCCGTTCGTATTAAATCATCTGATTTTCACGCCAAACTGTCTTTTGTTTTTGGACCTAAGTAACTTGAGTAATTAAGTCCGCTGGGGTGTTTCTACACCTAATGCCCTAAAATCAACTGGTTTGGGTGCATTGGCCCAAAGCTCGCTAAGAAGCCTAGAAAGTCCAGTTTAAAACAAAGTCAAGCAAGTGTTCTCTCCGAGTTAAAATTCCTAACGGTTCTTTGTGTGAGAATAATCTTGATAAAAGACAGGCTTTTAAAAAAAAAATTTAACGGAGATATGAAGGTTTTACTCTTTGATAAAGACTATTTCACGTTCACAGAGGTGTGTATGAAATGAAAACAAGAAAAAGGTGGAGTGAAAAATACGACTTAGTTTCCTGTTAAAGAAGATAGAAATTCTGAAGTTGAAACCTTACTGGAAAACGAAACTTGAAAAATACTTAACTCTTTATAAAACTTATGTGATCCTTTTAAAATCGTTATCTGGGCTTTATTGTGCGACATGATGACTTTATTCAACCTTTCGGGAACTTAACGACACTATTTGCACTGCACGTAAAGACATATAAAATCTGTAGTTAAATAAGATGCGAGGTGTGAAAAATAAAGGTTCGATGGTCTAGACTAAGGATTATAGAATTGTTATTTTCTAAAACAAAACTTTAGGGTTTGAAGCTTAGTTATTTTACAAAACCAACTTGACCGGATTTTGCGGGTAGTATCCGCTGAAAACCCTCAGGAGACAACACTCCTCCTACTAGGGACACCTAGAGGTTTAACGGCTTGTTGCACATGCTCAGTGCAATCGCGTTCCCTGCGAAAGTGAGGTTAGGAAATTTTTGGTGAATAAATGGGCTTTGCTCGGGACGAGCAAATGATAAGTTTGGGGGTGTTTGTTCATATCTGATTTTTGCATTTTCATACCGCCCAATTTTTGTCACATTGCATATCGGTAGATACTCTTGAGCCGTGTTTGCTAGTCAATTGCAGGATACACGTTCTCGGTTCTAAAACGGTGAAATTCATGGAAAACACGAAAAAAAAGTCCGGGTTCCTGCCAACCACAGATAAAATACGGTCTCTGCTCTTCATCCGTATGTTGCCAGATATCAAGAGGAAGACAAAAGGTCAAATCAATGTCACTCTCAAGCACAAGGCTCAATGGTAGCACAAAATCCAAGAGATCTACGCGGAGCTCGAGGCAATCATGACCAAATTCTTGACAAAAAGTCCACCTTTCCCTCAACAGAAATTCTGGAAAAATCGGGGAGCCAAATTGAGAAAATATATGTTTCAGAATAATGTAGACACCAAACCAGGCCACCAGCAAAAAGCCCAAAGCCCAATTCAACAACAAGGTCGCGGAACCGCGGCCAAAGGTGGGTCCAGGCCGCGGATCCGCGGCCGTTCTGGCGCCAGAGAAGAAAAGTTTTCAGGGGTATTCTGGTCATTGCATTTGTGGTCTGGTGGTTGCCCTAGGGTTTCATTCTCTGGCCTATAAATAGCCCAGAACTTTGTGAAGGAAAGGGTCCATTCTTGTAATCTCATTTTGCCTAGTTTTAGTGTGTTTCTTCTTCCTCTTCTCACCTCTTCTCCATTAAACTTGTAAGTGAGCTTTTGAGTGAAGAGTGATGAATAAAGAAGAACAATTTATTATCATGCTTGTCTCTTTATTTTTATGCTTGTTGTAATTTTACTTGTTGCAATTTTACTTATTGTAATTGTAATTTGTTAAGTAGTTGTTTTTTTTTTGTTGTTTCTTTCTTCTCTCTTTGTCTTTATCCTTACATATGACAATGATACTTACGCTAGATCCTCGCCAAGGTGAGGTCGCAAATAGTTAGTCGTATTCTTCTAATCTCCTTCTTTCTATCCTCCTCTTTTGTTGTTTTATTTTTCCGTATTATGAAGTGTGAGTAGTTCTATACTTGTTAAGGTAGAAAAAGGGAAGTTTGAGAGAAGGAAATCTCTCTCACTCTTTCCTTGCCCAACAACTTAAATCGACTCCCGTTAATTGAACCACAATCCGCTCCTTACGGCATCCTATCTTACATGATAGCGGTGATTCCGTAGTGAGACCGGTTGTGGTTGAATTAACCGGAGGTTATGGATAAGAGCCAAGAACGGACGGACAAGCACCAAAAGGAAGGACTATGCGTTGGAAAGCCTAGCTTATACTCGCAAGTTCCTTCCTAGTCGTGCTAATCCCCGTTGTTGCCGATTACCGCAACACCTATATTAAGTGGGGCAACGAAAGATGTGGAGACTCCTAACTCAAACTAACCTAATCCTAACCCTAACAAGCTCTCTTTAAATATTAACTCAACACTTAGATAATCCAACAAAATCTGAAAACCGGACTTAACTCGTTAAAACACATTGAAAAAGACTCCCATCTCCCTGCGGACGACCCGTACTCAACCGGCTAGCTACAAGCGAAACCGTCTTGATTGCGGTATTTAAAACTAAACTTGAACACGCACGTATCCTATCAATCAGTGTCCTAACAGCATGATGGTAGTATAGCAATAACACATGAAACGCAATGCAAATAGCAATGGAAATGTGGAATCGAATAAATCAACGCAACAGTGAAGAGTTTACATCAGTATGTATATATCATGCAATTGTGCCATTTGAAATAAGACAATCGGGTTTTTAGTAAAATAGGGGCTACGGTGTTTTCTAAGAAAGATACGTCATTTGAAAATACCCGTATAATCCCTTTGCTTGTTTTAAGATATTCCCGATTCGTCAGTTTTTAAAATGGGTATAACTCGGGTCTAGTCTAACACCTCCTATGCAAACTACAGGTCTAAATATCAAGTCAATCGGGAGGGGTATGGAAACCACCTAAATCTGAGTCGATATATATGTAAATATAAATATAATAGTCGGTGATCCCGACTTAATAGTATCGCGTACGGTACCGTATATTATCTGACATCCTCGAGTCATGAGTGCGGATCAATCATCAAAATACAGCTCGTACGGTAAGTCGTCGTACGGCATCCCAATAGCTGGGTACGGATCAATATCGCATTTCTCTCATCACATATCCGGTATCATTATCATCATATCACATAATCTGGTGTACTGCTCTAAGTCTAGTACAAGTCGATACCATCTATCTAGGTAAGGATGCGTGTGTGAAACACATGTCCAAAGCCCGCTAAAATCTCATATCGTATCCCAAATACGAATCACATCACATCACCGATATCACGTCACTAAGCCCAAATCTCATCGACTCATCTCTAATGTCCTCCAATATCCTCATCATCACAGTATAACATAGCAAATATGCACGTGTGGGTGTAAACCTATTCTAGGGTTCGCGACTAGGAACTACACTAGCTACTTCTAACCCTAACCTATGCATATTACACCTAATACAACCTAAACAACCAAGTCACACATAAGCTAGCATATATATATATATATATATATATATATATACAGTATATAAGGTATACTAGACATCGGACTGCGGGGGTGCTATACGCCATCCACCCGACTTCTCCCCGTAGATATAAATCTACTCACCTTGCTTCTCGTGTGTTGATGCTGACGTCGCCATTTGCCTCTCCAACGCCTCGACGTCACGTGGGGTACCTAAAAGGATATCACAAACGTTAAAGCACATGAAAACCATGTCGGAAACCAAAACGGTACACGCTACGCCAATAGGTAAAAACCTATAGCCTCGCGTACAAACACAGTCACTAACCCTTTGCCGTAGACGTTCAAACGTCATCCGACAGAAACGAATCGCCAAATACCACAAATCCATGCTAAACAAGTCGTAAATCATGCGCCAACTCAAGAAAATCAACCCAGATTTAACCTTGTTTGGAATCAGACAAAATTGGACATGCCAGGGGTCAAGTTTACAGGAAATAGGGCCATGCACAAAAATCGAGGAAGTTCCCTCCTGCTATGGCCGCAAATTGCGGCCAGAGGGAATTAATCTGCGGCCAAAAAAAGGGTGGTTGGGGCTAGGGCTTTGGGTATTGGTTTCTGCTTGCCTGCACAACTCACTGCCAATTCAAAATTATTTTAGCAGGTCACGGGTGCTAGCAGATTCCAGAAAGGCATGAAAAATCGACAAAACGCTAACCGACACTAAATCGAACAATCTGGTATTTTTGCTGGGATCTGGGGTAGATATAGGGTTAACTGGTCTTAACAACACCTAGTAAGGCTATACTAACATTCAAATCCATCATTTGGCCAAATCTCCCTTAAATCACCTAGAACTAGCACTAGATCACACTATAAACACTAAATTTCAGCTTTAACGACAATATCGAGCAAGAAAGGAGTTAGGTTGCGGGATTATACCTCAAGGGGTCCTAGGATGAAGGAGAAGGAACGAAGGAGGAAGTGGGGAAGTGAGTTGTTGCTGCTGTGCTCCTGGAGCTGCTGCTGATGTTGTTGTTTTTGTTGCTGTAGCTGTTGCTGTTCTGCTGTTTTTCAATAGCAGTCTGTTGCTGTTGCTTCTTTGGTGTTAAGGGCTGATATTGTGTTGGTGTGTTTGATGAAGTTGGAGTATTTGATAGTGTAGAGGCTGTTCTTGCTGCTGTTGCAGCTGATGTATTTGTGGCTGAAGTATTGGGTTGATGCTTTTGTGTTGCTGTTGTTTGAAATTTCTCTTTTGCTTTTCTTTTTTTTTTTTTTCCATGTGTTGCAGTAGCAGCTGCAGCAGTTGAAGGGGGGAGGGTATTTGTGGTGAAGTGTGGTGTTGTGTGAGGGTGAGGGGTGTGAGAGATGAGGGATGTGAGTGTGAGAGAGAGTGATGTGAAACAAGAAAAAGTGTTGATGTGAAAAGGGATTTGACATTACCTTAAAGCCACCCCTCTCACTGTCTAAATAAAAGCTTGCCTACACAAGCCATCATGGCTCTCTCTCTCCCCTTAGCACAAGTCAACCTCCACTTAATCACCTTAACAAAGCTAAACCTTTAATTAAGCTCAATCAACATAACCAAAAGGTTTAAGCCACCATGGTCATCTAAGCATGGCTAATCCTAAGCTACCAAGAATCCAAAACATGAAACAAGTGTGACAAGTATGGAAAATGTTATGTGTAAATTTTTGCACAAAAAGCCAAAAATCCAATTAGCGATTTTTAATCGCGCTTAATACTAAAATAGCACATACTTAATCATAAAAACTTAAAAATGGCATATTTCCACAAAATAACGTATTTTAGAATTTCCAAAATTTTTTCCCATTTATCGGCATTTAATTATACCGAGATATTAAAATATTCATTAAAAATTAATATTAAATTATGAAACTTCCCAAAAATAATATTATATTTTTTGAAATGTTACAGTCTTCCCCCCTTAAAGAAATTAGGTCCCCGAATTTTAAATTTAAACCCCCAAATTCTAAAACATTTCAATAAAATGTCAAGTCAACGGGGCTTCGAAATCATCGATAAATCATCGATACATAAAAGACACCGTAGCGAAGTACATGCGCATGAGTAATGAGTTGATAACTCGAAATCAAAACTCCGTCAAGCATCCCGCAATCATTGGAGTTAAGGTGAAAACACGAATGCCAAATCCAAAGCAAAACCGATATGCTATAATTCAGAACTATACATGTAAATATATGAAGGAAATGCATGCCAAAATTCTTTAAAGTCGATGTGCAATGCGCATAGCACTACACAGTGGCGGATGTCTCAATAAGAAAATAGCCATATACGTATATATCTTTTGTTTAATATGCACGTTCCGCCGTTTTGAAAACAATTTAAAAGGGTTCCCTGTTTAAATGTTTCGTGTCATATCGGACACGTATGTAACTAATGAGACTATATCTCGTTTTTCGGAAATCCCTTCAATAACTATCAATGCAAGCAAAACACACTCAGGTACTGTCATCTGACTTGTCCTGCTCAGTATGAAAGCAAATCGCAATATCATAAAAACGTACTGCTCTATAGAAATCAATCCAAAAGTGCATATGACAACCCTGTGCGTCCGGAAATCAAAATCCATATATGTGCCAAGCAGGTGCACAAAACGACATCAAGGTGCAACGGGTGTGCACACAACATCGGTCATAGGCAACGTGTGTGCCTGACAGTAAAAACAGGTGCATCCGACATGCACGAAAAATCTCGATTTAGTGCATCTGGTGTGCACCAAATCGCATCTCATAACATGCGCCCAACATGCGCTAAAAATCCAAATCCGGTGCATCCATCATGCACGAAATCATGAAATCCAATATCAAGCGTCGAACACGCGCAAAATCCAATCAGGTGCATAAAGTGCACAAAACAAATATCGAGTATCACCATCGAAATCGAAGTCCAGTACATCCAAGTGCACAAAATATGTATCGCTGCACTGCAGCATATGTGAACTATACCGAGTGCAAAAACTAAATCGTGTGCGTATGCACGCACAAAATCAACTCAGCAGTGTGAAACCCATAAAATCATGAACACGAGAAATCAGGACACGAAAACGATATCAAGTGCAACAACTGTGCGAAAATTGTAAATACTCAGTAAGTGCCACCATGGTGCATGAAAACAAACATCATGAAACTCAACCAACAAGATTAATCATGCAAACAGGACGTCCAAAATACCGAAATCCAAGACGACGGATACGTGATAATCGAATCACAAAATCACAAATCATAAATACCGTCGTCGGTAGTTCCTCCTTCGAAGTCCAGAAGGTGTCGGTGCATCCAATGCTAGCAGCGCAAGATATCTACTTGCCTCTTGCTCACGGTCTGGTGTCCTCTGTCTCTGGGTCCTTATCTTTTCCGTGGATTACCAATCTCACAATCAATCGGCTCATCATCCGTGTTAGGTGTGCTAAAGGGGACGATTCCGTTTTGGTACTTCTCTGGTCATCTCTCGGCCAATCATCACGACCACTCGTAAGGCAGCATCTCACTGGCGTCGGCCTCTAGCTCTTTGAATGCACATCACATCTGATCCTGGGTGCAAATCTTATTGCAGCAGTATCCTGGAAGGAATCCCACTCAATGTCTCTTCCGATCTTGCCTATGCCGATCTGTACGGAGGCTGGTACTCTTACAAAATCCTTTCTCGTTTTCTGGACATCTGTGTGTTCCACACACATTTCCTCGGAAACTAGCCGTATCCCAATGCCTCTGTAAGCCTACCAGGTCTCTAGCCTCGACGGAAAGTAATGACAGTTCGTCGGTGTCTCGCACGAACCTCTGGTTCCACTTATCTTTATCGTCGCCCACTATGACGTCACACCATGCTATCTACGCACTGCACTGTTCTCGACTACGGTCAATCCGAAGTCTCTCGCATGGACTCGAAATCGCGTATTCTGTAGTTTCATCACTCTGTAGAAGATGTCTGGCCAAACAGGTCCTCGGGAACGCGTCCCAACCATCGGAGGAATACTCAATACTCGTCCGCCCTCGATCAACTCACAACGCATCTGGGTGAGGTCCTTTATCCGAACCTGGTCAACTATCTCGTCGACGATGCCGAACTTTGGCCTGCTGGGTGTGCGCAATATGACCACTCCTGGGTCCAGGTCTCCTCTTATCTCGTTTTTGCCGAATTGCCCGGAAGTCATCGTCCTTTACTGAAGCTAATTCTTGTTCCGGAACGGCTGCATACTCATTGCAACTCCTTCTGGAAGGTATATCCATATACTATGCCTCCGCATGCGTATCACATCTTTGACGTCAACGGAGTGGAACGTCACCTGGTCGAATTCTCGTGCGAACTTTTCACTTCACTTGGCTCTAATGTCGACTGATTCGGACTCGCCTCATCGTGGCTGCATGGACTGCGCTCCAATGCTTGTATCTGGAGTCTCCCAGCCGCGTGTCCCATCACATGATATCCGAATGATGTCGACCCATCCGATCGACTCTTCAGAACCTCATAACCCACCAAGAGATCAACATCTTGGGTACAGTTTACTGGTATCGAGTACATACCACAGCATCGGTGGTCCAGCCGTAGAAGGGCAAACCCAAGCCTCACTAATGGCGCCGCGGAACTGCCGCAAATCCTAAGGTTCAAAGGCTTTCACACGGTCATTATGTCGAGTTAGGGTTTCATTCTTCTAGAGGGTCCATAGAATTGCCTGCATGTCTTTCCGAACACTTTAAATTTGGAATAGTAGGTTTCTGACATTCGATCGTCTCTGTCGACCCTTAATGAACCTGCATGAAGTCACCACTAGCTGGAATCAATCTATCTGATGACCTCGCATCAGGGTAGCGAACGAACCACATGGCCTAGTCATTCGGTGACTAGCGACCTTCTATCATATCCCTAAGTACAACTCGTACCGCAAAAGCTCCAACATCTGGGGCGATATCTTGTCGTCCGCAGCAACAACTGGCTCTTTCGTCTGTACGCTGAATAACGCCTCACTCCTCCAGGAAAGGCGATACATTGGCGGTCATCTCTAAATCGGCCTGCTCTAGATCTGAGTAAGACTCTCCATACTGTAAATCTTCAACTCAACTGGGCCTGCTCCGGCGCATAAATCGGACGAATCACCCTTGTCTCTCAAATCGGGTAGACTAGCTATCATCTGTCTCATATCTGCCTGGATGCTCCGGCGATCTCAGCTCATAAGCTCCGGAAGCGACATCCAATCAATCTCCGCAATAGCTGGTTCATCTGTCTCCACGGTAGGCGACATCATAATCTCTGAGGTATGTTGTACATCAACAGTCCTCTCTTAACTGGTAGCTCTAACAATGGTCCGATCATCCGGTGTAAAACCAATCACTCGCCTCCACAAGAGGTCACAATCATAAATACTAACTCGAGACGCTCCTATGTCACCAGAAAACACAATGGTCGTCCCTCGTACCAGACGAGCTCGCCCTGACCGTAACACTAGTAGCAGCTCAAGCTGCGCACAAACAATGGCGACATGAACCTCAATCGGGTATCGAAGAGAGCAGATCAATGGCACGAAAGAAAACAACAGATCCAGAATGGATACATGATTATAAGAAGGAACAACATCAATGAAAATATGATCATGGAACTAATAGAATCGAGGATCTCAAATGGGTATATAATCATAGATGTGAAGAGAATCACTGATCTCGAAAATATGTACATCCTAAGGTTCCTTAAGCGGAGTGGCATGTCGTAAGTATGCCGCGGAACATACCCACGGTACGTCACTCTACTTTAGTCACCTATTCTATCAACCAAGGGTCATCCTACGCGACGAAAGTTCGGGTCTAATACCCCCTCGACTAAGTCTAAGTTCCGTAAGGTCAAGCCTAAGTTCCGTTTACATATAGACGCCCTAGGCTCCACATAGTCAAACTTAGACTCGACCAAGGTTAACCTAGCGCTTTGATACCAACTTTGTCACGACCCGAAATAGCCCATGACTGGCACTTGAATTATATGAAGTCTATAGGACCCCATCTAATCCAAGTAAGCCAAAATACCAGAAATCTAAAACCTTTATAAGTAATAAATAAGGAAAAACTAGTTTAAAGATGTCAAGAACACATGTTTTAAATACAAGGTTTTTAAATAAGTAAGCTGAATTGCATTTTTAAAATGTAAAGTCTTTTCTAAAAGTTTCGGCAGAGTTTCTTGTAAATACTGGCCCCGAACGGGGTACAACATAAATAATATGTACGAAATGATAAAACGCATCCCCAAGCGGGAGCTAGCTCTTCGTCAATCGACGGTCACAAACACACAAGCAATAAGATATACAACGCCGAATGGCGAGGATCAAAAGTCAAAGAGAAAACTCAAAATAACAAGAAAACCGTAATAGTACTAAGCGCGACTCTGAGGTCGAAATAATACATGACAGGTTACTATGTCTGAAACATATACAAGTTTTGGTTGATGGAATTTCTAGATACAATGAGTAATACATAAACAAGGGTGGTTCTGATGCAAGGAACCCACCTACCAAACAAATCACCCGCAAAGGAAAGCAATGTGCCGTAAATGCCGCTATGGAACCTGTACGGCAAACCTGCAAGAACTGTGGCACAACGGGGGTGAGTTGCCAACTCGTGAATAGAAAATATCTACAAGCAGAAATCGAATGCATGACATAAGCCTAGGTCAAACGATTAGATATAATATAATCCTCAACGGGTAAGTCTAAAGCATGATAAGGTGGCAATGTAACATCTAAACATGTAGGTAATGCTGCGTACTCGTGCCAGTGCCTCAGGTAATAACATGTCATAATATAATGTATGTCTGCATGAAGTAAATATGATGAAGTATCAAAATGGATATCAATACACATATATTAGCGTCCCATTCCACTAATATTGGTGTAAGGGTATATATAATAGCGCCCTCATACCCTGTTATATATACATAAGAAGTATGATCAATGTAATCAAGTCTGTATGTGATCAAAGTCTGTATAAACGTGGATCCCGTCCACCCGTCACCCAATGACAATAAGCATCATACATGTAAATATCATAAGCATATGCATGGAAGTACGAGGATATAATCAAAATCATGGAACCGGAGTGCCCAGCATCGACACTCGAAAACATCATGAAAATTGTGCCTAGCATCGACACGTAAATCGTCACATATCAGGCATCCGTCAGTCCGGGTCAGCCCCCTCATATATCGGGCATCCGTCATTCCGGGTCAGCCGACGGGCTCTGTCTGCGGTATCGGCCCTCGGCCCCGGCAGTACGAGTCGTCCCGTATCCATCTATCGACTCTGGTCAGTATCCTCCGGATAACCGCCAGGTCCAACCAATCACCGGTAGGTAGTAGTCCCTCTGCCAGGCTCACCGTCTACTACACAGCGATCTGTTATCACCCCGGGGTACCATACCGGGTCCACCATATACCCGCATTCGGCCTCATCCGCCTTCTCGAATCGGGTTCCACATATCACTCTAGCACCGAGAAAACACATGGTGGACGCACTGAAATATCATATCAAGGGTAACCGGGTTTTTAAAACAATTACATATTTTCTTTTGAAATATCCACGGTTTCCAAATCCAGAAATATCATGGAAACAATATATCTCAAGGCGTATAATCGAATGCATGATATACGCGACATATAAAAGAAATGCAAGCACATCTGTCTATCATGCAACCTGGAATGGTAATATGCACATATTGAGGGAAACCGCTCTTTTAAAATGAGTCAGTTTTGAAGAGTATCTTGCGGTTCCCAGATCTAGAAATATCATCCAGGTATGTGCAAATATGTATGTGTACAAATATGAGTGTACGACAGGTATATGTACAAGTATGCCATGCAAGAGTCATATCCTGAATGCAACAGTACTACAGTGTAGTGACATGGTAATTATCGATGATGAAGTGAGTGAGCCGACAAACAGTGTACGTGGAATATATGCATCATCGATAATTGTCCTGGTGTCCTAACAGCATTATGGTAGTATAGCAATAACACATGAAACGCAATGCAAATAGCAATGGAAATGCGAAATCGAATAAATCAACGCAACAGTGAAGAGTCTACATCAGTATGTATATGTCATGCAATTGTGCCATTTGAAATAAGACAATCGGGTTTTTAGTAAAATAGGGGCTACGGTGTTTATTAAGAAAGATACGTCATTTGAAAATACCCGTAGAATCCTTTTTCTTTTTTTAAGATATTCCCGATTCGTCAGTTTTTAAAATGGGTATAACTCGGGTCTAGTCTAACACCTCCTATGCAAACTACAGGTCTAAATATCAAGTCAATCGGGAGGGGTATGGAAACCACCCAAATATGAGTCGATATATATGTAAATATAAATATAATAGTCGGTGATCCCGCCTCAATAGTATCGCGTACGGTACCGTATATCATCTGACATCCTCGAGTCATGAGTGCAGATCAATCATCAAAATACAGCTCGTACGGTAAGTCGTCGTACGGCATCCCAATAGCTCGGTACGGGTCAATATCACATTTCTCTCATCACATATCCGGTATCATTATCATCATACCACATAATCAGGTGTACTGCTCTAAGTCTAGTACAAGTCGATACCATCTATCTAGGTAAGGATGCGTGTGTGAAACACACGTCCAAAGCCCGCTAAAATCTCATATCGTATCCCAAATACGAATCACATCACATCACCGATATCATGGCACTAAGCCCAAATCTCATCAACTCATCTCTAATGTCCTCCAATATCCTCATCATCACAGTATAACATAGCAAATATGCATGTGTGTGTGTGGGTGTAAACATATTCTAGGGTTCGCGACTAGGAACTACACTAGCTACTTCTAACCCTAACCTATGCATATTACACCTAACACATCCTAAACAACCAAGTCACACATAAGCTAGCATATATATATATATATATATATATATATATATATATATATATACAGTATATAAGGTATACTAGACATCGGACTGCGGGGGTGTTATACGCCATCCACCCGACTTCTCCCCGTAGATATAAATCTACTCACCTTGCTTCTCGTGTGTTGATGCCGACGTCGCCATTTGCCTCTCCAACGCCTCGACGTTACGTGGGGTGCCTACAAGGATATCACAAACGCTAAAGCACATGAAAACCATGTCGGAAACCAAAACGGTACACGCTACGCCAATAGGTAAAAACCTATAGCCTCGCGTACAAACACAGTCACTAACCCTTTGCCGTTGACGTTCAAACGTCATCCGACAAAAAACGAATCGCCAAATACCACAAATACATTCTAAACAAGTCGTAAATCATGCGCCAACTCAAGAAAATCAACCCAGATTTAACCCTGTTTGGAATCAGACAAAATTGGACATGCCAGGGGTCAAGTTTACAGGAAATAGGGCCATGCACGAAAATCGAGGCAGTTCCCTCCTGCTCTGGCCGCAAATTGCGGCCAGGGGGAATTAATCTGTGGCTAAAAAAAGGGTGGTTGGGGCTAGGGATTTGGGTATTGGTTTCTTCTTGCCTGCACAACTCACTACCTATTCAAAATTATTTTAGGAGGTCGCGGGTGCTAGCAGATTCCAGAAAGGCATGAAAAGTCGACAAAATGCTAACTGACACTAAATCGAACAATCTGGTATTTTTGCTGGGATCTGGGGTAGATATAGGGTTAACTGGTCTTAACAACACCTAGTGAGGCTATACTAACATTCAAATCCATCACTTGGCCAAATCTCCCTCAAATCACCTAGAACTAGCACTAGATCACACTATAAACACTAAATTTCAGCTTTAACGACATTATCGAGCAAGAAAGGAGTTAGGTTGCGGTATTATACCTCAAGGGGTCCTAGGATGAAGGAGAAGGAAAGAAAGAGGAAGTGGGGAAGTGAGTTGCTGCTGCTGTGCTCCTGTAGCAGCTGCTGATGTTGTTGTTTTTGTTGTTGTAGCTGTTGTTGTTCTGCTGTTTTTCAACAACAGTCTGTTGCTGTTGCTGCTTTGGTGTTAAGGGCTGATATTGTGTTGGTGTGTTTGATGAAGTTGGAGTATTTGATAGTGTAGAGGCTGTTCTTGCTGCTGTTGCAGCTGATGTATTTGTGGCTGAAGTATTGGGTTGATGCTTTTGTGTTGCTGTTGTTTGAAATTTCTTTTTTTCTTTTCTTTCTTTTTTTTTTCCATGTGTTGCAGTAGCAGCTGCAGCAGTTGAAGGGGGGTGGTATTTGTGGTGAAGTGTTGTGTTGTGTGAGGGTGAGGGGTGTGAGAGATGAGGGATGTGAGTGTGAGAGAGAGGGATGTGAGACAAGAAAAAGTGTTGAGGTGAAAAGGGATTTGACATTACCTTAAAGACACCCCTCTCACTTTCCAAATAAAAGCTAGCCTACACAAGCCATCATGGCTCTCTCTCTCCCCTTAACAAAAGTCAACCCCCACTTAATCACCTTAACAAAGCTAAACCCTTAATTAGGCTCAATCAACATAACCAAAAGGTTTAAGCCACCATGGTCATCTAAGCATGGCTAACCCTAAGCTACCAAGAATCCAAAACATGAAACAAGTGTGACAAGTGTGGAAAATGTTATGTGCACATTTTTGCACAAGAAACCAAAAATCCAATTAGCGATTTTTAATCGCGCTTAATATTAAAATAGCATATACTTAATCATAAAAACTTAAAAATGGCATATTTCCACAAAATAACGTATTTTAGAATTTCGAAAAATTTTTCCCATTTATCGGCATTTAATTATACCGAGATATTAAAATATTCATTAAAAATTAATATTAAATTATGAAAATTCCCAAAAATAATATTGTATTTTTTGAAATGTTACAGATAGAGCCCTTATGATCTTGCTTAACTACCAGCGTTGTGATGGCAGTCACACTAGTGGGGGCTGGGCAGTCTACAAGCACACCTTTTTCAGGTCCCTAGTCGTAGGATTATCGAGACAGGGCATCGATACTCCGGAGTAGACTAGTGTGTACGCTTCTCAACCCAGTTGGGGAAATGGTTTGTCCCACAGCCATTAGTACGTTGTACTGGAGATAGTATACGGGTGCTCGTTGGGTTATGGGTACACCAGACAGGGCTCGCAGGGAACTATTGGTTGGTATTATACCCGTCGTTAGTTAACAGTTCCTAGGTGACATGAGTTAGTCCGCATACTCGACACTGCTGCTTCATCTCGAGTATGTTCCCACTGTTCTTAGATTGCTACTCTACCACGGCTCAAAGGAGTCGTGCAAACAGGTAGCAGATGTAGGGTTACTAGGCACACTAAGGAGATTCCACAAGGCATCAACCATGCCAAATTCAAAAATTTTACATATGCCGAGAAACCCTAATGCGATCATTAACTAGAGGTAAAGGCGAAACTACAACAAGTTAACAACTTAACTAAAAAATGAAAGAGGCTACAACATTTGTAGATCCGGTCCTCCACTTCCTTAGCTCCGTGATGACGTCCCTCCGCTGCGATCATCGGATCCCGGACTCTAGCGATGATTTCGTCGAAGAAATGATCGTGCTAGGTCGTCGACTTCGATGCCGAAGATGATCTACGTCGAGGCAACTCAAGATCAAGCTCCATTTTCACTTGGTCATAAAACTTATGAAGATAACACACTCTACTACATGGCAAGTGGTAGAGGATGAAGAAATAGGAAGTGGGTTCACTTTAGAATTGGATTTCTCACTTGATTTCATCACTTGACAATTTCTAGCAAAGGTTTTCTTTCTTCATCAAGAAGAAGAAGAAGAAAGAAATGAAAAAATGAATTATCTAAAAAAGAAAATACAAGTGAAGTCTATCATTTAGCAACCATGGGTTAGATAAACTCATGTAAAGAATAAACTGGGGTTTAGTTAAATGGTTAGGTTAAGGATAAAACAAAATGGAAGACTTTTTCAAAGATGCTTTGAAGCTTCAAGAAGCTTCAAGCAAAGAAAGAAAAGAAAGCCACCATTTCATTATATTTTCATAAAATAAATAAATAAAATAAAACCCTAAACCCTAACCATTAACTAAACATGGTTTAAAGCAAACACATACCCAAGTTTGCATGTATCATCAAACATGATACAATCTTGTGCACAAAAATATATCACATATACAATGTGCACTATCAAGTGAGAAAAACATCTTAAGTGAACCAATATTAGTTAATGTAAAGTGATATATCAAATATATAATTATACATTAAATTATTAAATCAACACTTGACTTAATGATCCGGTCATATTGCATATAACCGACTAATATCAATAGTAACAACTTATCGAATCAACACTTGATCCGATAACCCGGCTATTTCGCATATAACCGATCAATGTCACAAATCGCGAGAATGGAATACAGTATCACATACTGGTATTATTCTCGGTCCCGCACATATCTCATATGCGCTCCTATTTCGTTTCGCTTGAGCCAGGAAACCTCTGTGTAGGACTCTAAAGACTCGTCAATACGCCGGCAGCAGGTGATGATCATATCAAACACCCACAAGCCGCAAGCGGTCTGCTAAACGTAAGGCCACCCGGGTATTGAGCGATCAGAAGATCAACGAGCAAGCCCTCTCACACTCCTGTGAATCTGTAACGTTTTCAAAATAATAAAATATGATTTTTGGGAAATTTTATAATTTAATATTATTTTAATGAATATTTTAATATTCTGGTATAATTAAATACAAATAAATGAGGAAAAATTATGGAAAATTCTAAAATAGGGTATTTTATGGAATTATGCCATTTTAATGTTTTTAAGACTAGTTATACGCTAAGTCAGTGTTAATCGCGATTAAAAATCGCTAATTGGATTTTTAGCATTTTTGTGCAAAAATGTGCACATATCATTTTCCACACTTGTTACACTTGTGTTACATTTCTTTTGCCATGGTTGTTCTTTTGGGTTCCTATTGGAGTGAGAAGGAAAAGAAAAGAAACGGAAAAAGTAGTATGATGAGAGAGAGAAAGGGACCAAGTCAACCTTCACCTTTTTGAACCATACCCTATCATTTTCCCCTTCTCATTCTCTCTCCTCTCCCTCCTCTTGTTGCTGCTGCTGCTGCCATCCCTCTCTCACCCTCTTCACAAAAACCCTAGATCCACCATGAAAACAAAGCCAAAACCCCATTCCCACTTTACAAAACTTACTCCCAAGCTCACTAGCTACACATTGAGCCTAGCAAGATTGGATTTGGAGGACTTTGAGCAACTCAAGAATTTTCTTGAGTAGCCAAAGGAGGTAATTTCTGCACCTATTAGAGTAGTATCTCATTTCTTGTGCATCAATTCTAGTTTCATATCGATATTGTGTCGTTTTCTGGACTTTAGAGAATTCAAGTTAGGGTTTAGGGTAAAACTGAAATAAAAGATGAAATTGAGGATTGTGGTGACCTTAGAACTCCTTATGTGATGCTAATTTGAACCCAAACCTGAACTTGAAACCACAATACGGAATTACGGAATCGATATCGGGGAAAACTGTAAATCTGGAAGTGTTTTGTGGAATCTGCTATCACCCCGAGACCCCAAAATAAAACTGAGTTGACAGTGAGAAGTGCAGGCACCATAGAACCACCACACCAAACCCTAGCCCCCAACTCCAAGGTGAGGCCGCCAATTTATCCCTTCTGGACGCAAATTGCGGCCAGAGCAGGGGGGATCTGTCTCGAATTTTGTGCATGGCCCCATTTCCTCTATTCTTGACCCTGGGTATGTCTAGTTTTGACTGATTCCATCTAGGGTGAAATCTGGGTTGATTTTCCTATGTTGGTGCATGTTTACGAGTTGATTTAGCATGGATTTTGGTATTTGGTGATTCATTCCTGTCGGGTGGCGTTTGGACGTCAACGACAAGTGGATATTGATCGTGTTTACATGCGAGTCGATAGGTTTTTACCTATGCGGGTAGCGCGTGCTATTTTGGTTTCCGATGTGATTTTAATGTGCTTTAGCATTGTGATATACTTGTAGGTACCCTACGAGATGTTGAGGCAAAGAAGATGAAGATGGCGACATCGGCACCGATACATGAGAAGCAAGGTGTGTAGATTATATCTACGGGGAGAAGTCGGGTGGATGGCGTATAGCACCCCCGCAGTCCGTAGTGATGTATACGAATACGTATACACACATATATTTATTATGTGTTGTTTAGGGTTATTGATGGTAATAATGGATTATTGGTGATAAGGATGTATTGGTTGAGTAGTGCGAAACCCTAGAGTAGTGGTTGAACCCACACTCACACATACACACATACTTGCATACATTCTTTCATTTATCTGTGCGCATATGATGGTGTGTATATCTACACATGGGTATGGGGCTATGTGTTCATATACGGGTTTGAGGATGATACGTGGGATTGAGATGAGTCGATGAGATTCGATTGAGGCCGTGAGATTTGGCGACATGACAGAGTTCGTATTGGAGATGTGATATGATGGTAGTGATACCTGTCATGTGATGAGATAGTGTGATATCGACTCAGATTTAGGTGGTTTCCATACCCCTCTCTATTGACTTGATTGTGGGTTCGTAGTTCACATAGTAGGCGTTAGACTAGACCCGAGTCATACCTATTTCAAAACTAACGAATCAGGGATATTTTAAAGATAGGCAAAAAGGGTTTATACGGATATTTTCAAAAGGCGCATCTTTTCTTAAAACACCGTAGCCCTTATTTTTCCAAAAGCCCTGATTCGTCTTATTTCAAAAGGCAAGGTTGCATGATATATCTATTGAGGTTGGTTCTCTACTGTTGCGTTGACTACTCGATTCCGTATATTCATGCTATTTGCATTGCATCGCTTGTATTGTTGATATATTTCAGTCATGCTGCTAGGACACCAGCACCATTATTGATGATGCGTATGTTCCACGTACACTGTTGCCGGCTCACACACTTCATCATCGATAATTGCCATGTCACTACACTGTAGTACTGTTGCATTCAGGATATGACCCTTGCATGACATATTGATATGCATACCTCTCTGCTATATGTCGTATATATGCTGCTTTCTGATTATACGCATTGAGATATGCTGTTTCCATGATATTTCTGGTTTAGGGAACCGTGGGTGTTTCAAAGAGGATATGTAATTGTTTTGAAAACCCGGTTACCCTTGATATGATATTTCAGTGCATCCACCTTGTGTTTTCTCGGTGTTGAGAGCGACATGTGAAACCCGATTCGAGGAGGCGGATGAGGCCGATTGCGGGTACATGGTGGACCCGGTATGGTTCCCCGGGGCAAGAAATGTTTTTCGTGGAGTAGACGATGAGCCTGGCAGGGTGGCGAGTACCTACCGGTGATTTTGTTGGACCTGGCGGTTATCCGGAGGATACCGACCAGAGTCGATAGATGGATATAGGCGTACTGCCGGGGCCGAGGGCCGATACCGCAGACAGAGCCTGTGGGCCGATCCGGACTGACGGAGCCCGATATATGAGGATTTCCATGCCGATGCTGGGCACAGTTTTCATGATGTTTTCGAGTGCCGATGCTGGGCACTCCGGTTCCATGATTTTGACGTGTCGCGAGGGACACAGGTGGTTTATATCCTCATATTTCCATGCATATGCTGATGATATTTACATGCATGATGGTTATTGTCATTGGGTGACGAGTGGACAGGATCCACGTACATGCAGATTGATTTCATTGATTGTACCTCACATTTATGATATGCTATTACCTGAGGCACTGTGTCACGACCCGAGAATTCGACTCGTGACCGGCACTTAACCACGCAACGTCTACAGGCGTAACGCGGCTAAGTAAGCCGAACCCAGAAATCAAAACCAATAAATATAGAGTGATTTTAAAACATTTGTAAAACAATCGTACATGTCCGAAAAACTTCCATTTATTTAGTAGAAAACCTTTTTAAGTCCCAAGTTACAAGTTTTATAATTTTGGTAACATTTCCCTTTTTAAAACATTAGCCCCGAAAGTCGAGTAAAAGTAAGATGTGGCGGAAACAACAAGTGACGAGAATAAAGCATCACATTATGATATACGACGCCGTAGCGAAGAATACACAGTAAAACAAGGACAATATCATAAAAGATAAGACTGCATAAAGTAACGTCGGCTCTCAAGCGAGCTCGACACCAGAATATGAAATCATACATATCGTCCTCACAACTGTCTCTAAGTCAATACATAAGGTAGATGGAGAGTACTAGATACATCAATATACAACTGAAAGATAACAGATACCGTACAAAACCCACCTAAACAGCAAAAGGGCTATCTCTGCTCAAAAGGGGTATCTGTGCCAAAAGATGAGGAAACAGCCAGCCGTGACTACTCCCAAGGGCAACCTGCAAACACTGTGGCACAACGGGGGTGAGTTGCCAACTCGTGAATAGAGATAACATATAAAGGTGATCGCAGGCATGCACATATAGCGTGGCTCTACTAATGCCAGCAGATGATATCAATGCATGTCAACAGTGGATACAGTAGTAATGCATGTACTCTAACAGGTAAATGCCACAGGATGAGATGTATAGTAATCAATACTGAGTATGGGATAAATAATATCTACATGGACTATGTCAACATGGAAAGCAATAATCGGTGCCTCAAACTGCACCCAAATCCCACATATACTCAGACGCCGGCACACCCATCGGCCCTCAAATCCTGTATATCTCGGAGGAATCACGAGTGCCCAACATCGGCACCCAAAACATCATAAAATACCCGTGTCCAGCATCGACACGTAAATCCTCAAATATCGGGCGCCGTCAATCTGGACCGGCCCCACGGGGTCCGTCTGCGGTATCGGCCCTCGGCCCCGGCAGCACGGTCATCCCGCATCCATCACTCGACTCTGGTCAGTATCCTCCGGACAACTGCCAGGTCCAACCAATCACCGGTAGGTACTCGCCCGCCTCCAGGCTCAATCGGCAAATCCCATCGATCATCTCGCCGAGGGGAACCATACCGGGCCCACCACGAACCCGCAAACGGAACATCCACTCCTCGAATCGGGTTTCAAGCACACGTCTCAGCACCGAGAAAACGCGTGGTGGACACACCAAAATATCATATCACGAGGTACCGGGTTTTTCAAAATAACATATCTTTCCCTAAATAATTCCACGGTCCTCAAAACAGAAATCACATGAAAATCCAATACCAATAATAAATCCAATGCGAGGTACAATATACATCAATCCATGGTATGGGTGTAAGGGGAAAACCGCTTTTTAAAGTAGTTTCATTTCCGGTTTTAAAAGATGTCATGCGGCTCCCAATATACATGAAAATCGTATCAATCACATGTAAGATGAACTACAGCAATAATACAACAGTATAATCATGGCAGTTCTACAGTGAGTGTGGCATGGCAATTACTAACGGTGTGTGTGTAGCATGTAAATAGTGCTCGTGCAACATAAACCGTTAGTAATAGTGTGGTGTTCTATCAGTTCTAGCATATATCAATAACACCTAGCAGGGAAATGCAATATGAGATGACAGTCCATAGGTAAATGCAATATGTAATACTAAGATCCTATCAGCCCTGACGCATAACGCCATGCGGGCGATATCCCCGTAGATGTGAAATCTACTCACCGTGTCTCGCGCTAAGTGTATCCAACCACTTGCTTGCCCTTCTTCGCAGCGTCCGTCTCACTGGCCTGCGAACCTAGAATCACATATACATATCACACATAAGCTTAAGTCACAAAACGCGACATTATAATCCAACAAGAAACCTGTGTCGCAAACCAATCGCGCGTGTGCGCGATACGCTAAAACGTGTAAACACGCGCCACGAAACTACCCCGACGCGCCGCGATACGCAGAACCCAAACCTACTCACGTATCACGCGTGTCGCGAAGGTTTAGAAAAACGGCAAAACAGGTATTTGGTCCCAGATTTTCCTACAGAATTGATATTAAAAATATATATATACCAAAAGACCCTACACACTGGAATACACCTACAGAACCCAAAAACACCCAGAACACCCCCTGTCTGGCCGCAATTTGCGGCCAGAATGGCGATTTTGGCGGCCTCAGTGGGGAGTTAGGGGGTCGGGTTTCACCTATGGTATCAGCTCCTCTCCACCATGCTACAGTATCCACAATTTCACTCTGCACTCACCGGGTCAATAGCAGTTCCAGAAAACTCACATTTTGCCCAAATACGACATTTTGCATCAAATATGAAATCTGGTGGTATTTTAGTGTAATAGGGTTTCGACTAAGTTACAATGGCCTCAACAGACCACAATCATCCTACTGAAACCAAATCTCGCCTCATTAGCACAAAGTTCTCACTAATCACCCCATATTGCACTAAAACACACTAATTTCTAATAACCGATGCAAAACTACACTAACTAGGCAAACTAGTGAAGCAAGATAGGGATTATACCTCATACTTAACACTAGGAAGCTGGAGGAAGAAGAAGAAGTGAAGGGGAGGGGCTGCACAGGGTGCTGGAGCTGTTGCTGCCCACTGCTGCCACTGCTGAATTCTGCTGCTGCTGCTATTGCTTCATGTTGCTGCTGCTGTGCTTGCCTCTGCTTGCTGCTGCTGTTGCTGTGCCTGCTGCTGCTTCTGGAGCTGGGGAGAGGTAAGTGTGTGTGTTGTGTATGTGAGAGTGTGAGTACTTGAGAGAAAACCAAAAGAAATGGGAGGCTACAATCATCACACCAAAAGTCACCCCTCTCTCTCTCACTTCATTTAATGCAAGCATGGCTTGAACCATGATGCATCCCTCTCTCTCTTCCTCTCACAAGTCAACCCCTAAGCAATTTGAATTAGAGAAATCTTTTAATTAACCAATTTAAAACCCACTTAAGAATCCAAAAGAATTAATCCTACAATTAACCCACCATGGTTAATAATTATGGTATTTCCTTGATTTAAAAACCCTAGTTTACATGCACATGTGTGTGCAAGCCTAGGAAAATTTTGGAAAAATGTTTATTAAATTAGGAAAAATATTTAAAACACAATTTGGTAAACTTTTTATTTAAAAACCATTATTTAATTATAATTATTCACTAACCCTTATCCTAAGGTGTTACAATCTCTCCCCCTTAAAGAAATTCGTCCCCGAATTTCAAAAATCTAACTAAGGTTACCTTCAAAAAGATGGGGATACGTCTTCATCATCTCGCTTTCGGTCTCCCAAGTGATCTCTTCACGGTTCTGGCCACGCCAAAGTACTTTAACTGATGGAATCTCCTTCGATCTCAATTTCTTCACTTGTCGATCTAAGATCATCACCGGCTGCTCTGCATAGGAAAGATCACGCTCAAGCTGGATCGTCGGATGCTGAATCGCGTGCGAAGGATCATGTAGATATCTGCGGAGCATCGAAACATGGAATACGGGGTGCACGTCTGGAAAGCTGGGTGGAAGGGCTAACCGGTAAGCTACTGCACCGACACGCTCGAGGATCTCGAAGGGGCCCACATACCTGGGGCTAAGCTTCCCCTTCTTTCCAAACCTCATCACACCTTTCATTGGGGAGACCCTCAAGAAAACATGATCACCAACAGAAAACTCAAGTCTGCGTCGTCGACGGTCTGCATAAGCCCTCTGCCTACTCTGCGCTGCTCTCATCCTATCGCGAATCAACTGAATCTTCGCTGTCGTCTCCTCAACGATCTGCGGTCCTAAGATACTGCTCTCACTGAGCTCTGTCCAACAAGTAGGCGACCTACATTTCCTCCCATAAAGAGCCTCAAATGGTGCCATCTGAATAGTCTCCTGGTAGCTGTTATTGTAGGAGAACTCTACTAAGGGCAAATGATGATCCCAGCTACCTCCGAAATCTAGTACACAAGCTCTGAGCATGTCCTAGAGAGTCTGGATGGTCCGCTCTGACTGTCCGTCGGTCTGCGGATGAAATGCCGTGCTGAAACTCAAGCGAGTGCCCAAAGCCTCCTGAAGCCTCTGCCATAGTCTACTAGTAAACTGGGTGCCTCTGTCGGACACAATGCACGTCGGGACTCCGTGTAGTCGCACTATCTCGTCAATATAGATCTGGGCATACTGAGTAAATTCGAAAGTCGTCTTCACCGGTAGGAAGTGAGCCGCTTTCGTCAAACGATCCACAATAACCCAGATGGAGTCATACCCCCTACTAGTCCTGGGTAGACCCACCACAAAGTCCATCGAAATCTGTTCCCATTTCCACTCCGGAATGGGTAACGGCTGTAGCTCTCCCGCGGGCCTCTGGTGCTCAGCCTTGACTTGCTGACAAGTCAGGCATCTCGATACAAAATCTGCAATGTCCCTCTTCATTCCGTCCCACCAGTAAACATCTCTCATATCATGATACATCTTGGTGGAACCGGGATGGACGCTATACACCGATCGATGTGCCTCCTCAAGAATCTCACGCCTCAGTCCCTCAGCATCAGGTACGCACAGTCTGACTCCAAACCGTAGTATCCCCTGATCATCGATCACGAACTCGGAAAATCGGTCCTGTCCCATCTGTGCCATGATCTCTGAACATCGGTCATCACTGAGCTGTGCCTCACGTATACGATCAATCAACTGTGGACGTGCACGGACATGCGCTATCTGTCCTCCAATCGGCGTGAACTCGAACTGTACTCGACTGTCGCATAATATCTGCCAATCTGCGGATGACTGCTCCTGTACTGCGCTCAAACAAGATAAACTACTCCCGGGCCTCCTGCTCAAAGCATCCGCCACCACATTTGCCTTGCCCGGGTGATATAAGATCTCGCAGTCATAATCCTTCACTAACTCCATCCATCGACGCTGTCGAAGGTTCAGGTCCCGCTGCTGGAATATGTATTTCAGACTCTTGTGATCCGTAAATACCTGGCACGACTCACTGTATAAGTAATGTCGCCAGATCTTAAGTGCGAAGACCACTGCTGCCATCTCCAAATCATGAGTGGGGTAGTTCTGCTCGTGCTTCTTCAATTGTCGCGAGGCATACGCGATCACCCTATCATGCTGCATCAGAACGCATCCCAATCCCACTCGAGAAGCATCACAAAAGACCACAAATCCGCCCGGTCCGGAAGGTAAGGATAACACCGGTGCCGTCGTCAGCCGTGTCCGTAACTGCTGAAAACTGTGCTCGCACTCCTCCGTCCAATCGAAGGGAACTCCCTTCCGGGTCAACCCGGTCAACGGTGTAGCAATACGTGAGAAGTCCTGCACAAAACGCCTGTAGTAACCGGCCAATCCCAAAAAGCTGCGAATCTCCGTCACCGATGTGGGTCTGGGCCAACGCTGAACGGCCTCGATCTTCCTCGGGTCAACACATATACCGTCTCGTGAAATCACGTGACCCAAGAAGTCCACGCTGTCTAGCCAAAAAGCACACTTGGAGAATTTCGCATAAAGCTGGTGCTCCCTCAATGTCTGCAATGTAACCCGCAGGTGCTGCTCGTGCTCCTCACTACTCCGGGAATACACCAAGATATCGTCGATGAAGACTATGATGAACAGATCTAAATAAGGCCGGAAAATACGGTTCATCAAATCCATGAAGGCTGCTGGCGCATTGGTGAGTCCGAACGACATCACCAAAAACTCGTAATGGCCATAGCGCGTACGGAAAGCTGTCCGGGGAATGTCCTCCTGTCGAACCCGCAGCTGATGATAGCCCGACCGCAAATCGATCCTTGAAAAGTACCCTGCCCCCTGAAGCTGGTCGAACAAATCGTCGATACGCGGCAAAGGATACCTGTTCCGCACTGTCACCCTGTTCAGCTGGCGGTAGTCGATACAAAGACGCAAACTGCCATCCTTCTTCTTGACGAACAGGACTGGAGCACCCCAAGGAGAAACACTGGGTCGAATAAGTCCTTTGTCCAGCAAATCTTGCAACTGACCCTTCAGCTCACGAAGTTCCGCCGGGGCCATCCGATAGGGCGGTATAGAAATAGGCCCCGTACCAGGAACCAAATCAATACAGAAAGAAATGTCGCGCTCGGGCGGCAACCCAGGAAGCTCGTCAGGGAACACATCAGGAAACTCGCTAACTACCGGAACCTGATCCAATGGAACCTCTGTAGCGCGAGCATCGCGAACATAGGCGAGAAATCCCTGACATCCCTTCCTCAAAAGCTGTCCAGCGCGAAAAGAAGAAATCACGCTGTGAGGGGCGGCACTACGGTCCCCCAACACAACAAAAACCGACTCACCGGGGAAACAGAATCTAACTGTCTTCTCACGGCAGTCCAAAGAAGCATAGCACGTGGCTAACCAATCCATGCCCAAAAGAACGTCGAAGTCCAACATCTCCAGAAGGATCAAGTCGACTGGCAACTCTCTCTCGCCAATACAGACGATACAGGATCGGAACACGTGCCTAGCAACAAACGACTCTCCCACAGGAGTAGTCACCACAAGCGGCTGATCAAGTAAGCCGGACTCTCTACCCAAACTCGGCACAAAGTGCGTGGATACGTACGAGTGTGTGGATCCGGGATCGAACAATACATGTGCATCAACTGAACATACAGGGAGGATACCTGAAACCACTGCATTGGACGCCTGCGCGTCCTGATGTGTCAAAGCAAAGACCCTCGCCTGTCCCCCACCTGTAACTGACTGACCTCTGCCTCGGTCATCTCGTCCTCTCTGAGCAACTCCTCCACGCCCACGACCTCTCTGAGCATAAGTCTGGCGCGGAGCAACGGTAGGCACAGCGGGCAACGCCCTCTGGGGTGGTGAAGGTGGTAAGGTAACATGCGGTGCTGCCGCCTCCCTCCGGTGTGTCTCTGGACAATCTCGAACGAGGTGAAGTAGGCTGCCACATCTGTAGCAACCCCGCGGCGACTGCTGACCGTCCTGGGGATACGAACTAAACATCCGACCCCGTCCCGAATCTCTGCTACCCCTCGTACCGGAACGATACCTGTCACGGCGTCTGAATGACTGCCTCCGTGCGGAAATACTGGTACGAACTCTCTTCGGCTCTGGAAATACCGAAGTCTCAACAAGGTGCTCCTCGACCACTAGGGCTGCGTCTACAGCTGCTGCATAGGTCTCGTAGTGCTGCGCGCTGATCGCGAGGAACACTGGTGAAAGTAAGCCTCGAACAAATCTCCGGACTCGCAGCTCCTCGGTGGCCACTAGATGTGGGGCGTAGACTGCTAGCTCTGTAAACAGTACGTCATACTCTGCCACTGTCATCCCTGGCGTCTGGCGCAAAGACTCAAACCTGCGTGCTCGGGCATCTCTAACACTCCGGGGAAGGAAACGGGCTAGAAATATAGTCACGAACTCCGTCCAGGTCATAGGAGGAAGACCTGCTGCTCTGCCCTTCTCCACTGAATCACACCATTTCTGCGCAAGACCTTCCAGGCGAAAGCTCGCGAACTCAACCCATCTCGCATCTGCACATCTGAGGGAACGGCATATCCTGGCCATCCTGTCGATGAAAGACTGTGGGTCCTCGGCTGTATCGGTGCCTGTGAAAACCGGAGGCTTCAGCCTCATGAACTCTGATAGCGATACTGTAATCACCTCCGTGGCTGCAGGGGCAACTGGCTGTGCGGTAGGCACCATCGCGGTCTCTGGAACTGGTGGAGCTACCTCTGGTCGCTGCGCTCGAAGCGTCTCAACTAGCGATCCTATCATCTGGCGCATCTCCTGCATACCAGCCCCTAACGAGGCGATCTGCTCTGTCACGGCAGGAACAGCCTGCTCAGGTACAACCGGCGTACTGCCCGGATCAGTCCTCGTCTCGGACGAGTCAACACGAATCTCGGCCCTCGCGGCCGCTCTCTGTGCCCTCGTAGTCTTAGGCGGCATATTGGCTGAAAGAAAATTTGGATTCGATAAGAACACGGAAATCGAATCACAAGAATATAAGGAGGAATCAAATCAACAAGTCCTAAGGTCGCGTAAGCGGAGTACCGTGTCGTGAGTATGCCGCGGAACATACGCACGCTACGCTACCCTGCCGCAGCTACCTACTCCATCATACCAGGGTCATCCTACACTCCGAAGGTAAAACCTACGCTCTGATACCAACTTTGTCACGACCCGAGAATTCGACTCGTGACCGGCACTTAACCACGCAACGTCTACAGGCGTAACGCGGCTAAGTAAGCCGAACCCAGAAATCAAAACCAATAAATATAGAGTGATTTTAAAACATTTGTAAAACAATCGTACATGTCCGAAAAACTTCCATTTATTTAGTAGAAAACCTTTTTAAGTCCCAAGTTACAAGTTTTATAATTTTGGTAACATTTCCCTTTTTAAAACATTAGCCCCGAAAGTCGAGTAAAAGTAAGATGTGGCGGAAACAACAAGTGACGAGAATAAAGCATCACATTATGATATACGACGCCGTAGCGAAGAATACACAATAAAACAAGGACAATATCATAAAAGATAAGACTGCATAAAGTAACGTCGGCTCACATGCGAGCTCGACACCAGAATATGAAATCATACATATCGTCCTCACAACTGTCTCTAAGTCAATACATAAGGTAGATGGAGAGTACTAGATACATCAATATACAACTGAAAGATAACAGATACCGTACAAAACCCACCTAAACAGCAAAAGGGCTATCTCTGCTCAAAAGGGGTATCTGTGCCAAAAGATGAGGAAACAGCCAGCCGTGACTACTCCCAAGGGCAACCTGCAAACACTGTGGCACAACGGGGGTGAGTTGCCAACTCGTGAATAGAGATAACATATAAAGGTGATCGCAGGCATGCACATATAGCGTGGCTCTACTAATGCCAGCAGATGATATCAATGCATGTCAACAGTGGATACAGTAGTAATGCATGTACTCTAACAGGTAAATGCCACAGGATGAGATGTATAGTAATCAATACTGAGTATGGGATAAATAATATCTACATGGACTATGTCAACATGGAAAGCAATGATCGGTGCCTCAAACTGCACCCAAATCCCACATATACTCAGACGCCGGCACACCCATCGGCCCTCAAATCCTGTATATCTCGGAGGAATCACGAGTGCCCAACATCGGCACCCAAAACATCATAAAATACCCGTGTCCAGCATCGACACGTAAATCCTCAAATATCGGGCGCCGTCAATCTGGACCGGCCCCACGGGGTCCGTCTGCGGTATCGGCCCTCAGCCCCGGCAGCACGGTCATCCCGCATCCATCACTCGACTCTGGTCAGTATCCTCCGGACAACTGCCAGGTCCAACCAATCACCGGTAGGTACTCGCCCGCCTCCAGGCTCAATCGGCAAATCCCATCGATCATCTCGCCGAGGGGAACCATACCGGGCCCACCACGAACCCGCAAACGGAACATCCACTCCTCGAATCGGGTTTCAAGCACACGTCTCAGCACCGAGAAAACGCGTGGTGGACACACCAAAATATCATATCACGAGGTACCGGGTTTTTCAAAATAACATATCTTTCCCTAAATAATTCCACGGTCCTCAAAACAGAAATCACATGAAAATCCAATACCAATAATAAATCCAATGCGAGGTACAATATACATCAATCCATGGTTTGGGTGTAAGGGGAAAACCGCTTTTTAAAGTAGTTTCATTTCCGGTTTTAAAAGATGTCATGCGGCTCCCAATATACATGAAAATCGTATCAATCACATGTAAGATGAACTACAGCAATAATACAACAGTATAATCATGGCAGTTCTACAGTGAGTGTGGCATGGCAATTACTAACGGTGTGTGTGTAGCATGTAAATAGTGCTCGTGCAACATAAACCGTTAGTAATAGTGTGGTGTTCTATCAGTTCTAGCATATATCAATAACACCTAGCAGGGAAATGCAATATGAGATGACAGTCCATAGGTAAATGCAATATGTAATACTAAGATCCTATCAGCCCTGACGCATAACGCCATGCGGGCGATATCCCCGTAGATGTGAAATCTACTCACCGTGTCTCGCGCTAAGTGTATCCAACCACTTGCTTGCCCTTCTTCGCAGCGTCCGTCTCACTGGCCTGCGAACCTAGAATCACATATACATATCACACATAAGCTTAAGTCACAAAACGCGACATTATAATCCAACAAGAAACCTGTGTCGCAAACCAATTGCGCGTGTGCGCGATACGCTAAAACTTGTAAACACGCGCCACGAAACTACCCCGACGCGCCGCGATACGCAGAACCCAAACCTACTCACGTATCACGCGTGTCGCGAAGGTTTAGAAAAACGGCAAAACAGGTATTTGGTCCCAGATTTTCCTACAGAATTGATATTAAAAATATATATATACCAAAAGACCCTACACACTGGAATACACCTACAGAACCCAAAAACACCCAGAACACCCCCTGTCTGGCCGCAATTTGCGGCCAGAATGGCGATTTTGGCGGCCTCAGTGGGGAGTTAGGGGGTCGGGTTTCACCTATGGTATCAGCTCCTCTCCACCATGCTACAGTATCCACAATTTCACTCTGCACTCACCGGGTCAATAGCAGTTCCAGAAAACTCACATTTTGCCCAAATACGACATTTTGCATCAAATATGAAATCTGGTGGTATTTTAGTGTAATAGGGTTTCGACTAAGTTACAATGGCCTCAACAGACCACAATCATCCTACTGAAACCAAATCTCGCCTCATTAGCACAAAGTTCTCACTAATCACCCCATATTGCACTAAAACACACTAATTTCTAATAACCGATGCAAAACTACACTAACTAGGCAAACTAGTGAAGCAAGATAGGGATTATACCTCATACTTAACACTAGGAAGCTGGAGGAAGAAGAAGAAGTGAAGGGGAGGGGCTGCACAGGGTGCTGGAGCTGTTGCTGCCCACTGCTGCCACTGCTGAATTCTGCTGCTGCTGCTATTGCTTCATGTTGCTGCTGCTGTGCTTGCCTCTGCTTGCTGCTGCTGTTGCTGTGCCTGCTGCTGCTTCTGGAGCTGGGGAAAGGTAAGTGTGTGTGTTGTGTATGTGAGAGTGTGAGTACTTGAGAGAAAACCAAAAGAAATGGGAGGCTACAATCATCACACCAAAAGTCACCCCTCTCTCTCTCACTTCATTTAATGCAAGCATGGCTTGAACCATGATGCATCCCTCTCTCTCTTCCTCTCACAAGTCAACCCCTAAGCAATTTGAATTAGAGAAATCTTTTAATTAACCAATTTAAAACCCACTTAAGAATCCAAAAGAATTAATCCTACAATTAACCCACCATGGTTAATAATTATGGTATTTCCTTGATTTAAAAACCCTAGTTTACATGCACATGTGTGTGCAAGCCTAGGAAAATTTTGGAAAAATGTTTATTAAATTAGGAAAAATATTTAAAACACAATTTGGTAAACTTTTTATTTAAAAACCATTATTTAATTATAATTATTCACTAACCCTTATCCTAAGGTGTTACACACTGGCACGAGCACTTGGCATTACACTCATGTATAGAGATTATATTGCCAGTTTAGCATGTTTCAGACTTATTCATATTGAGGTTTATATATATCTGATCGTTTTGACCTAGGTGGGTCATGCATTCGATCTCTGCTTGTAGATATTTTCTATTCACGAGTTGGCAACTCACCCCCGTTGTGCCACAGTCCTTGCAGGTTTTGCCGTATCGATTCCATAGCGGCATTTCTGGCACACTGCTTCCATATGGGTGACTTGCGTTGGTAGGTGGGTTCTTTTGTATCAGAACCGCCATTGCTCCTGTATTATTCATTGTATCGAGTCATTCAATCAACCAAAACTTGTATATTGTTTCAGACATAGAAAACAGTGTTGTATTGTTTCGACCTTAGAGTCGCGCTTGTAGTATTACGGTTTTCTGGCTGTTTTGAGTTTCTTTTTGGTTTTTGATCCTCGCCCTTTGGCGTTGTATATTATTATTGCTTGCGTGGTTGTAACCGTCGATTGACGAAGAGCTAGCTCCCGCTTGGGGATGCCTTTTATCATTTCATATATATTGTTCTTGTTGTACCCCGTTTGGGGCCAGTTTTTACAAAGGAAACTCTGCCGAAATTTTCAGGAAAGGTTACACATTTTAAAAATACACATTCGGCTTAGTTATTTAAAAACTTTGATTTTCGAAACATGATTTCTTTACTTTTCAAAACCAGTTTTCCTTATTTACTCTTTAAATGGTTTTAGATTGCTGGGCTTTTGGCTTACTTGGATCAGATGGGGTCCTATAGACTTCATATGGTTCAAGGGCCAGTAACGTGCTCTTTCAGGGGTCGTGACAAAGTTGGTATCAGAGCGCTAGGTTGACCTTAGTTCGAGTCTGAGTTTGACTATGTGGAGCCTAAGGCGTTATTTATATACGGAACATCGACTTGACCTTACGGAACTTAGACTTAGTCGAGGGGGTATTAGACCCGAACTTTCGTCGTGTAGGATGACCCTTGATTGATGGAGTAGGTGACTAAAGTAGAGTGATGTACCGTGGGTATGTTCTGCGGCATACTTACGACACGCCACTCCGCTTAAGAAACCTTAGGTTGTACATTTCCTTGCACAGTATTATATTCCTTCCTATGATCTATCTTCATCGATACTGGTTATGATCTTGCTGCCGCGATTGCACGGGAAGAGTGAGCTACGGCTCGAGTTGCGTCAGCATGAGCTCGTCGTGGACGAGGGCTGACTGGGGCGTGATTCCAGAGACATACGGTTGCATTGAGGCTTCGTATTTTTTGTTTCCGCACTATGAGTGTTTGACAAATCGCTGTTGCGAGATTTCTCGGATGTACCGGTCGGTACCAGAGGATTGAGCCACTGATAGAGGCCAGCCAGGATGTGATGACTGTTGATATATCGCTTATTCATGATGGTTGAGGCGCTGCTTAGCGTACCGACGAATGAACCAGTTGTGGCTGCGAATGATGAGATATCGCCCAGATGATTGGAGCTACTGCAGCATGAGCATATACTTAGAGATATGATAGTGAGTCGCTAGTCACCGAGGATTAATGACTAGGACCTATGGTTCGTTCGCTTACCCCGATGCGAGGTCATCAGGTAGATTGATTCCAGCTAGAGACGACTTCACGCAGGTTCGTTGAGAGTCGATTGAGACGATCGAATGTCAGGAACCCATTTTCCAAGTTTAAAGTATTCGGAAAGACATGCAAGCGATTCTATGGACCTTCTAGAAGAATGAAACCCTAACTCGACTTAATGACCGTGTGAAAGCCGTTGAACCTTACGGTTTGCGGCAGTTCCTCGGCGCCATTAGTGAGGCTTGGGTTTGCCCTTCTACGGCTGGACCACCGATGCTGTGGTATGTACTCGATACTATTAAACTGTACCCGAGATGTTGAGCTCTTGGGGGATTATGAGGTTCTGACGAGTCGATCGGATGGTTCGACATCTTTCGGATATCATGTGATGGGACACTGCTTGGGAGACTCCAGATACGAGCGTAGCCATTGGAGCGCAGTCTGTGTAGCCACGACGAGATGAGTCCGAATCAGTCGATATTGAAGCAGAGTGGAGTAAAGAGTTCGCACGAGATTTCGACGAGATGACGTTCCACTCCGCTGACATCAGAGATGTGATATGCACGCCGAGGACGTGTTCGGCTAGATATCTCCTACTGAGTGATGAAGATACCGAGTTCGTGATTTCGAGTCCGTGTTAGAGACTTCAGATGGACCGTAGTCGAGGACATTGCAGTGCGCAGATAAAGACGCGACGTCGAATGGTCGATGATACAGACAAGCGAGACAAGAAGTTCGTGCGAGAGGCAGACGAGCTGTTACTATACCCCGTTAAGATTAAAGGTCGGACATGCATACAGAGGCGCAGGGATGCGACCAGCTTCCGAGGAGATGTTGTACTAAGGACGCAGGTGTCCAGAGAGCGAGAAAAGATTACGCCAGAGTACCAGCCTCCTTACAGTTTGGCTTAGGCAAGATCAGAAGAGACCTTGAGTAGGATTCCTTCCAGTACACTGCTGCAATAAGAGTTGCACCCAGGATCGGATGCGTGATGTGCATTCAGAGGACCCGAGGTCGGCGCCAGAGATGTGCTGCTTTACGAGCGGTCGTGGGGATTGACCGAGAGATGACCAGGGAAGTGCCAGAACGGAATCGTTCCTGTCAGCACACCTGACCGGGCCGATGAGCCGATGGATTGCGAGATTGGTAATCTACAGGAAAGATCAGGAACCAGAGGCAGAGGACGTCAGCCGCGAGCAAGAGGCAAGTAGATATCTTGCGCCGTTAGAATCGGATGTACCGGTACCTTCTCGACCCTGAAGAAGGATATACCGACGACGGTATTTATGATTTGTGATTTTGTGATTTGATTATCACGTATCCGTCGCTCTGGATTTCGGTATTTTGGGCGATCTATTCGCATGATTTAGTCTTGATGACTGAGTTTCATGATATTTGATTTTGTGCACCATGGTTGCACCTACTGGGTATTTATACCTTGCACATAGTTATTACTCTTGAGGTGATGATTGCGATTTCATGCCTATTTTATGCCGGTGATTTGATTTACGCTTCCAGCATAGTTTCATGTACTTTAGTGTTTTGATTTGTGCACGCTGATGCACGCGGTTGTGAGTTTTTCCATCGCGGTACACCTGATTTGATTAAGCCGCGTTGTATATTGTTTCGTGCCTTGGCTGCACCTGCTTATGACTTTATGGATTTCATACGGTTGATTTGATGTTGTGCATATGTTACGCACACGATTTGATTTTTGCACTCGGTATAGCTTATATGTGCTTGTAGTGCATTGATATGTATTTTGTGCACGCAGTTGCACACGTTTATGATTTTCTTTATATCTGGGTACACTTGGTGTTGCTGCTTACGCATTTGAGTTATTGCTGGTATTTGTGCATGGGATGCACAAGTTCTATACTTCGTGCGTTTGTCGCACCAGTTTTATGTTTCTTGCGTTTATCGCATCAGATTTATATTTCGTGCCTTTGTTGCACCGGATTTATATTTTGTGCATTTCGGTTGCACCTGACTTCGATTTGATGCCTTTCGGTATGTCGATTTTGATTGTGATATTGATGTGGATTCTTGCACTCCGTGCTTTTGACTGGACTTACGCATGTTCGGCGTTGCTATTGGATTTTGTGATTCAGTGCATGTTGAGTGCGCAGGGTTTAGATTTTCATTCGTGCACGATGGATGCACCGATTTGGATTTTGGCGCATGTTGGGCCCATGTTTTTAGATACGATTTTGGGGCACACCAGATGCACTAAATCGAGATTCTTCGTGCATGTCAGATGCACATGTTTTGGCTGTCAGGCACACACGTTGCCTATGACAGATGTTTCGTGCACACCCGTTGCATCTAGACCTTGTTTTGTGCACCTGTATGGCACATATATGGATTTTGATTTCCGTGCGCACCAGACGCACAGGGTGGTGTTATGTGCATTTTTGGGATTTATTCCTTTTGGGGCAGTACATTTTTATGATATTGGATATTGGTTTCCATACTGAGCAGGAATAGTCAGAGGACAGTACCTGGATATATTTTGCATGCATTGATAGTTCGAAGGGATTTCCAAGAGCGAGCTATGGTCTCGATATATATATACCTACGTGTCCGATATGACACGAAACATTTAAAAACAAGGAAACCCTTCTAAATTGTTTTCAAAACGGCGGAACGTACCTATTAAACAAAGGATATATATATATATATATATATATATATATATACGTATATAGTTATTTTCTTATGAAAAACGTCCGCCACTGTGCAGAGTTACGCGCATCGCACAGCGACTTAAAAAGATTTGGCATGCATCTACATCAGCTATTCACATGTATAGATTGGATGTCTACATGTATAGTTCTGATTTATATCATATTGATTTTGTATTGGATTTGACATTTGTGTCTTTACCATGACTCCCATGATTGCGGGATGCTTGATGGAGTGTTGCTTTTGAGTTATCTGCTCAGTACTCATGCGCATGCATAGCGCTATGATGTTTTAGGTATAGACGATTTCGGAGCCCCGATGACTTGGAATTTGTATTGAAATATTTTAGTATTTGGGAGTTTAAATTTAAATTCGGGGACCGAATTTCTTTAAGGGGGTAGATTGTAACGTTTTTAAAATAATAAAATATGATTTTTGGGAAATTTTATAATTTAATATTATTTTAATGAATATTTTAATATTCTGGTATAATTAAATACAAATAAATGGGGGGAAATTATGGAAAATTCTAAAATAGGGTATTTTATGGAATTATGCCATTTTAATGTTTTTAAGACTAGTTATATGCTAAGTTAGTGTTAATCGCGATTAAAAATCGCTAATTGGATTTTTAGCATTTTTGTGCAAAAATGTGCACATATCATTTTCCACACTTGTTACACTTGTGTTACATTTCTTTTACCATGGTTGTTCTTTTGGGTTCACTATTGGAGTGAGAAGGAAAAGAAAAGAAAAGGAAAAAGTAGTATGATGAGAGAGAGAAAGGGACCAAGTCAACCTTCACCTTTTTGAACCATACCCTATCATTTTCCCCTTCTCATTCTCTCTCCTCTCCCTCCCCTTGTTGCTGCTGCTGCTGCCATCCCTCTCTCACCCTCTTCACAAAAACCCTAGATCCACCATGAAAACAAAGCCAAAACCCCATTCCCACTTCACAAAACTTACACCCAAGCTCACTAGCTACACATTGAGCCTAGCAAGATTGGATTTGGAGGACTTTGAGCAACTTAAGAATTTTCTTGAGTTGCCAAAGGAGGTAATTTCTGCACCTATTAGAGTAGTATCTCATTTCTTGTGCATCAATTTTAGTTTCATATCGATATTGTGTCGTTTTGTGGACTTTAGAGAATTCAAGTTAGGGTTTAGGGTAAAACTGAAATCAAAGATGAAATTGAGGATTGTGGTGACCTTAGAACCCCTTATGTGATGCTAATTTGAACCCAAACCTGAACTTGAAACCACAATACGGAATTACGGAATCGATATCGGGGAAAACTGTAAATCTGGAAGTGTTTTGTGGAATCTGCTATCACCCCGAGACCCCAAAAATAAAACTGAGTTGACAGTGAGATGTGCAGGCACCATAGAACCACCACACCAAACCCTAGCCCCCAACTCCAAGGTGAGGCCGCCAATTTATCCCTTCTGGCCGGAAATTGCGGCCAGAGCAGGGGGGATCTGTCTCGAATTTTGTGCATGGCCCCATTTCCTCTATTCTTGACCCTGGGTATGTCTAGTTTTGACTGATTCCATCTAGGGTGAAATCTGGGTTGATTTTCCTATGTTGGTGCATGGTTTACGACTTGATTTAGCATGGATTTTGGTATTTGGTGATTCATTCCTGTCGGGTGGCGTTTGGACGTCAACGACAAGTGGATATTGATCGTGTTTACATGCGAGTCGATAGGTTTTTACCTATGCGGGTAGCGCGTGCTATTTTGGTTTCCGATGTGATTTTCATGTGCTTTAGCATTGTGATATACTTGTAGGTACCCTACGAGATGTTGAGGCAAAGAAGATGAAGATGGCGACATCGGCACCGATACATGAGAAGCAAGGTGAGTAGATTATATCTACGGGGAGAAGTCGGGTGGATGGCGTATAGCACCCCCGCAGTCCGTAGTGATGTATACGAATACGTATACACACATATATTTATTATGTGTTGTTTAGGGTTATTGATGGTAATAATGGATTATTGGTGATAAGGATGTATTGGTTGAGTAGTGCGAAACCCTAGAGTAGTGGTTGAACCCACACTCACACATACACACATACTTGCATACATTCTTTCATTTATCTGTGCGCATATGATGGTGTGTATATCTACACATGGGTATGGGGATATGTGTTCATATACGGGTTTGAGGATGATACGTGGGATTGAGATGAGTAGATGAGATTCGATTGAGGCCGTGAGATTTGGCGACATGACAGAGTTCGTATTGGAGATGTGATATGATGGTAGTGATACCTGTCATGTGATGAGATAGTGTGATATCGACTCAGATTTAGGTGGTTTCCATACCCCTCTCTATTGACTTGATTGTGGGTTCGTAGTTCGCATAGTAGGCGTTAGACTAGACCCGAGTCATACCTATTTCAAAACTAACGAATCAGGGATATTTTAAAGATAGGCAAAAAGGGTTTATACGGATATTTTCAAAAGGCGCATCTTTTCTTAAAACACCGTAGCCCTTATTTTACCAAAAGCCCTGATTCGTCTTATTTCAAAAGGCAAGGTTGCATGATATATCTATTGAGGCAGGTTCTCTACTGTTGCGTTGACTACTCGATTCCGCATATTGATGCTATTTGCATTGCATCGCTTGTATTGTTGATATATTTCAGTCATGCTGCTGGGACACCAGCACCATTATCGTTGATGCGTATGTTCCACGTACACTGTTGCCGGCTCACACACTTCATCATCGATAATTGCCATGTCACTACACTGTAGTACTGTTGCATTCAGGATATGACCCTTGCATGACATATTGATATGCTTACCTCTCTGCTATATGTCGTATACATGCTGCTTTCTGATTATACGCATTGAGATATGCTGTTTCCACGATATTTCTGGTTTTGGGAACCGTGGGTGTTTCAAAGAGGATATGTAATTGTTTTGAAAACCCGGTTACCCTTGATATGATATTTCAGTGCGTCCACCATGTGTTTTCTCGGTGCTGAGAGCGACATGTGAAACCCGATTCGAGGAGGCGGATGAGGCCGATTGCGGGTACATGGTGGACCCGGTATGGTTCCCCGGGGCAAGAAATGTTTTTCGTGGAGTAGACGATGAGCCTGGCAGGGTGGCGAGTACCTACCGGTGATTTTGTTGGACCTGGCGGTTATCCGGAGGATACCGACCAGAGTCGATAGATGGATATAGGTGTACTGCCGGGGCCGAGGGCCGATACCGCAGACAGAGCCTATGGGCCGATCCGGACTGACGGAGCCCGATATATGAGGGTTTACGTGCCGATGCTGGGCACAGTTTTCATGATGTTTTCGAGTGCCGATGCTGGGCACTCCGGTTCCATGATTTTGACGTGTCGCGAGGGACACAGGTGGTTTATATCCTCATATTTCCATGCATATGCTGATGATATTTACATGCATGATGGTTATTGTCATTGGGTGACGAGTGGACGGGATCCACGTACATGCAGATTGATTTCATTGATTGTACCTCACATTTATGATATGCTATTACCTGAGGCACTGGCACGAGCACTTGGCATTACACTCATGTATAGAGATTATATTGCCAGTTTAGCATGTTTCAGACTTATTCATATTGAGGTTTATATATATCTGATCATTTTGACCTAGGTGGGTCATGCATTCGATCTCTGCTTGTAGATATTTTCTATTCACGAGTTGGCAACTCACCCCCGTTGTGCCACAGTCCTTGCAGGTTTTGCCGTACAGATTCCATAGCGGCATTTCTGGCACACTGCTTCCATATGGGTGAATTGCGTTGGTAGGTGGGTTCTTTTGTATCAGAACCGTCATTGCTCCTGTATTATTCATTGTATCTAGTCATTCCATCAACCAAAACTTGTATATTGTTTCAGACTTAGAAAACAGTGTTGTATTATTTCGACCTTAGAGTCGCGCTTGTTGTATTACGGTTTTCTGGCTGTTTTGAGTTTCTTTTTGGGTTTTGATCCTCGCCCTTTGGCGTTGTATATTATTATTGCTTGCGTGGTTATGACCGTCGATTGACGAAGAGCTAGCTCCTGCTTGGGGATGCCTTTTATCATTTCATATACATTATTCTTGTTGTACCCCGTTTGGGGCCAGTTTTTACAAAGGAAACTCTACCGAAATTTTCAGGAAAGGTTACACATTTTAAAAATACACATTCGGCTTAGTTATTTAAAAACTTTGATTTTCGAAACATGATTTCTTTACTTTTCAAAACCAGTTTTCCTTATTTACTCTTTAAATGGTTTTAGATTGCTGGGCTTTTGTCTTACTTGGATCAGATGGGGTCCTATAGACTTCATATGGTTCAAAGCCCAGTCACGTGCTCTTTCGGGTCGTGACAGAATCCAACCAGCAACACTTACTGTACAGTCCGGTCTGTTCGTCTGATATGTCGCATATCTCGCCTAGGGGTGGTAAACGTCAGACCCCAGTAGTTGGATAAGTCGTGTCGATATGAGGTCTATAACAGTTCGAGAAACTACTGGTAACACTTACCAGTAAATCTCAGCATTTCTGGCCATGGATTTCCGGTTATAGCCAATCGAACAAAGCGCAACGTCAACTCCCTATACCGGGAGAGACGAATCCCCTCCTATCGCTCATTGCCTCCATGTGAATCGAGACTGTACCCAAAAACCACCGTTTTGCACGCCCTCTTGGACGTGGTAAGGTGGAAATCATAGCACAGTGGGAATCACATAAGGCTCTATGACGATCTCGGGTCTACATACTAACCTGTACCAGTGTCACCAAAGAACTGCCATCTGACGTGAGGTATAATACCATCTGGGAGTTCTCGGCGAGTCCGTCCAGTGTACCCAGTCTCCACTGAGCACCCGTATATCATCTCTGATGTCAAACACCAATGGATATGGGATCATCCATCGCCCATTTGTATGGGTCGAGAAGGTATACGCTAGTCTACTCTGGTATATCGATGCCCCATCTCGATACACCCACGACTAGGGACCTTGAAGGATGTACTTATTTACTACCATGTCCCCACTAGTATGATGCGCATCATAGTCCAAGTAGTCAAGTACACATCCTAAGGGCTTTACCAACATGTAACAGAGAGACAATCGGTGTACACGTTAAGGTAAAGAGCAACCAGATAGCATACTATCATGTCGAGCAAGAAAGTCCTCCAAATATATGTCCAAGCATCCACTACAATATACATCCTATGTATAGTAATGGCCTCTAGGGCATACATATAATTAACAATCTCCCACTTGCACTAGGGCCATCTGATAGCAGTGGTTGCAGTATCTCATACTCAACCATCCCATAAAAGTCTCTCTCTGGGAAAAGCCCTTTGTGAGTGGATCCGCCGTGTTGTCCTCTGAGTCTACTCTCCTTACCTTGATCACCCTGGAGATCAACCATCTCCATGATCAGGTATCTCCATGATCAGGTGACACTGCCTAAGAATTATATCTGGATCACTGATGGGACGGACGTTCCTTGGCATAAGCCACAACTCCATTGTCACACAATGGGAGGAACTAATTTCATCTCATGAACACATATAAATATCCAGACTGCCTCTTTGGTAGCATCTTAAGTAGCGATGTATCCAGCCTTTATCGTCTAGTATTCCACGGTATCTAGTTTGGAACTCTTCCAACATACCGTCCCTTTACTGAGGGTAAAGGCAATGCCTGTGACTGACATTCAGTCGTCCTTATCACCCTGGAACCTTTCCAGTAATTCTCCCCAGGATCAATTGATACCATCTCACTACAACTAGTGAGTATCCTAACATTCAATTAGATCTATCTCATAGATCCAAAATCCAGGATTTAGTAGGTATTACTTTGATCCTATATGGAGAATCCTTGTGATAAGCGGAGATTGACCGAGCGTAGCATAGGAAACTTCTTCCCTATCAAGAGTATGTCATCCGCGTACTCTACGAGGATCACCACCATACTCCCTACTTCCTTTTTGTATATACAAGGTTCATCTATCATTTTGATGAAGTCAAACTCTTTGACTACCACATCAAGACAGACGTTCCAACTCCGGGATGCCTGCTTTATCACATAAAACATCTTGCACACGTTTCCGCTGCTCCTACTGTTTACGAAGCCCTCTGGTTGTGTACTTATAGACGTTCTCTTCTAAATCAATATTTAGAAAAGCAGTCATGACACCCAACCACCAAATATCGTAGTCATGGTATGTAGCCGTGGCAAGTAGGATCTGGATGGACTTAAGCATAGGCCCCAAAAAAGGTTTCATCATTAGCCACAACTGGTTTATGATGCAAACCTTTAACGAGTCTAGCTTTGAAAGTCTCAACTTTTCCATGTACACCAAGTAATCTTCTCAAGATATACTTGCTCCTGATGGGAATTTAACCCTTCAGATATAGCAACCAAAGTCCATACTTTGTTGGTGTATAAGGATTCCATCTCAGATCGATAAACATCCAGCCATTCTTACAGAGTCCCTCTCCTGATGGCCAGCTCGAAACTAGTTGGGTCATCATCTCATGATGCAATCCTCGCTCCCACTGTCATACAGAAACCAAAGTATCTCTCAGGTGGGTGAGGAACCCTACTAGATCGGCGGAGAGGCTGAGGTTCGCTAGAATCTATTGAATCCTTTGGTTCTACCAAATTATCAGCTGCAGTTTGTATAGCTGGAACCTTTCCAGTTCTACGTAACTGACCTTGCCTCGAGCTTGTCCAGATTTTGCTTTTAGACATAGGCCGGACAACCCTAAATCTTAACAAACTTAAGATATGGACACTTCCCTTTCCATATCACATATGAAGTGGTAGGCAACTGATTTGATTTGAACCCTATTCAATAGGTATGCAGCTTCTTAAGTGTATAACTCCCAAAATGAAATAGGTAACTCAGTAGTACTCATCATAGAGCACACCTTATCATATAGGGTGTGATTGCTCCGCCCCGATACACCGACGTGCTGTGGTGTATAAGGAGGAGTAATGCTGAGAGAGAATCTCATTCTCCTCTAGAAAAGTCTAAGAATTCCGTGCTCAAGTATTCTCCTCCTTGATCACATCAACGGACATAATACTTATACCCGTTTTGGTTCTCTACTTCTAACTTATATTCTGTGAATATCTCAAAGGGTTCGGACTTGTATTTCAACAGGAATATATGTTTGAATCTTAAGAGATCATCAGAGAATGTAATGAAGTACAAACAACCGGTCTTGGCATGTGTAGACAGGGGACCTACATACATCAACATGTATCATCCCAAGAGTTCACTAACTCTTTCTTTGTTTCTAGTAAACGGAGCTATGGTCATCTTATCTCTGTGACATGACTGGCAAGTTTCACAAGATGTAAATTCAAACTAATTTAAATATGCATCTAAATGTAACTTCAGCCAGTCGAGTCGCATTGACATGACCTAGTCTACAATGCCTCAAGAAGGATTCGTTCATTTATGAACTCTTCCTCTTGTGTGTATTCCGTATACTAAGAACTGTAGTTTGATTTAGAACATCAATGCTTTTAGATAACGTGCCTGAACCGATCAACTTTTGATATAGGAAATGTTCAAAACATTATCCAACAATACAAAATTTTATCATTTCTTTACTGATAAAGAGACTGATAAGATTTTGTTTATCAGGTTCGGTATCTAATTACATTCGTTCAGAATCAATGTATTTGGAATACAGCGTGACAGTGACCAACAGACTTGGCTGCAACACTTGAACCGTTTTCTGTCTCATGAAACTTATCACCCGTTCTCAGTTCTCTACCTTTCTGTAGCCCTATGTAACAGATTACATATCTGGGATCCTGATCCGGTATCAAATACCCAGGACGTAGAGGATACAGAGAAACAGTTCTTTGTAATGAACACACCCAAAGGAGATGCATCATATGCACTTTCTTTGTTTGGGCGGCATAGGAATTCAGGTATTCCTCTATTTCCTGCTCTGTCTTATAACAATTATAAGTTGGAGCTGGACCAACGTTTCCCAGCTCAGTATAACAAGCGGGTTCGGTCAATATATCCGTGTTATTATCTTGATTAAGGCGTGATATAGTCGCTACCTGGAGAGAGAGAGAAGAAAACACTTAGCGTATGCTCTTGCAAGATCAGATTGGTTATTATTTTATCTAATCAGGATGGCTCCCACTGTTTTTATCAAATCTTACTTCAAACCCTAAAAGGAAAGACTAGCCGGGATTAATTACACGCTATAAGTTCGCCAATCTTTCAGCCAGGCCTGTGTCGGTACTTTGAGAGAGGTTCCCCGTGCTTTCGCACGGACCTAATTAATGTAAACCTCGTTTTCCCAGAGGCGTAACCCCGTTGATACCTTTCTAGACACCTACTTGATCGGCTAATTGTAATGTGTATAACTCTCCCAGGAGTAACAATTACTCACAGTGGGTATCGGGATCCAACTATCTCATAGAAGGTATGCAATCTCATTGCAAATTTCAACACTTGAAATTCCCGATAATTTTGCCCCTAGCGTCCTATGACCTTGACGCAGGCCAACAAACCATAGTGCGCTAGTCAAGTTCAACCCGTCATTTCCTGATTGAATTAAACCCACCCGTACGACCCTTGACGCAGGCTAACAAAGTCGCATGACTACCCTAATCCAATCTGCATTATATGCATAAGCAGATAAATACTAGTTAGCTACCGCACACCACGCCTTGACGCAGGCCAACAAACGTAGCACGAATACTAACTACTACTTATCTGAAATGACGGAGGGCTACGACATGTTTTTCAGAAAACCTATTGCGTAATGAACTTGATATCGTTGTAGAATCAAATGGTTTTAAAATGGAGTGTTTTTGAGGCTTTTCTAGTTTTGCTAAAGAGGTCACTCCCGGTGAAGGGAGCGTCGGCCCTTTCCTCATCGAATAAGGTGCAGGATATATCATATATACCGCTGTGCAAAGCAAAAACTATAGAAGCAATCAAAAGACAAACCGAGGGTTGTAGCATCTGCCAGTTATTGCTAAAGAGGTCACTCCCGGTGAAGGGATCTCGGCCCTTTCCTTATCGAATAAGGTGCAGGATGTTCTACAAGGAACACCGCGATGCAAAGCAAGAACTGTAGCTACCTGTTTTTGAAAATTCGATTCCACAACATCTTTTAGGTTTCTTTTCTTTCATTAATCACATTAATGATGTCCCATCATTTAAGTCACCTAAACATCACAAATAAATGCGACGTACACTTATGCCATCCGCATTCGCCTCGATGTCCCCTCGTGCACCGTTAGGTTAGGTAACTAACGGCAGAGCGGGGCAGGGCTAGCGCGGGTGTAAAACATAAGTAACGCCTATATAATATATCATATATACTATATACAGTATTTATCACAGAACATCAAATGATCACATCACAGATATCGCAGCAGAAGAAACATATATGAAATATTGGATATACTAGGAAGTCCGTGTTTTCAATACGAGCCAGTATAAAACACGGATTCCACGGTCGCGATGAATAGCCAAACCCACACCCCTAGACCCCTACGAGAGCTGCGAGCAACCCTACCAATTCTAGAGTTAGGAGACCCGGACTCGACTGCTCGAGTTGGTCTCCCTCTGGACTCCAGAACCCGGTTACTTGTGCTCTCCTCCTTGGGTCTATCCTAGTGCGGAAAAGTAAATAATATATAAATGGTGACAACTTCCGCAACCTGGAAGTGCCCCAATAAAAGAATATTACATAGAAGTTTTTACATGAATGAAAATGAAAAACACTCATCTCACATAAAAAAAACCCCGTCTATTCAAACACGACGATCCAATATAACATATCCAGCAACACATAACATCACATGTCATCAATGTAAGGAAACATGCGTATCCCAATTGTCGTTGACATATAGCAACGAAACCGGCGATATCACATATTACACTTACGGTCGCAGAAAAGAAAGTGTAAAACTACAACAGTTGGAATCCGCAACCTCCTTAGACATCGCATTCCTAATCAAATGAATTCCTTAGACATCGCATGCCTAACAATTATAAACCCCGCATTTTAGTCTCATTATCGAAAACTCTTTTCAATATCAAGTCGGGCAATTCAACAGGATTCCCGACATTCTGATCGAATGCTCGTCGCAAACTTTAGTAGGCGGCCGTACCCCCGATACCGTCGACGAAGTGCACCAAGGAGGAACACCGCTACCGCGAGCACCCGAACGGATGCTTTCGGCGACGGGGTTCTCCTACAGTCACTCGGTCGGGGCTAAGGGGTGTAGTTGTCTATTAAGTTTATCGGCGAATATCCGCGTATGCTACGTGATTGCGACGGACTTTTGATCGCATCAAAATTCCGTGGCAACCGATCATTTGAGACTAAAGTGCTATGTTTATGACATTCATATTAGTTATCACATAACTACTTGTGAATTCCAAATATTATATCACATTCCAGATAAACAGAAAATGTTAAACTTTCTGATCGAACAGTCAAACACCCAAATTTTCCCGAAACAGCTCAACACATGAAATAAGTTTAAAAACATTCACTTCATGCCTCAGTACCAACGGTCCAGCCGTAGAAGGGTCAAGCCAACGCCTCACATGTGGCACGCCGTACTGTCCCAAACCCTAAGGTTCAAAGGGCAGTTCAAGACGGTCACATAATCGAGTTAAGGTTTGTTGTCTTCTAGAGGGACCATCGCGTTACTTGCACTACTTAGAACGTCTTTAAACCACGGAAAAATCCAACATTCGGAAATTTCCCCACAGGGGAAAAATTTGGTATTTATATCCGGTCGAACTTTTTAACATATTCGAAAATTACCCGGAAAAACACACAGACAAAATCAGACAATCCGATCGAATCTACGAACACCCAATACAACCCAGAAAACTCAACTCTTGAGTAGAAGTTAAAAATTCCCAGAAAATACAGCACTAACAGATAGGAATTACTGTGCAAAGAAAGTGCTAAGATACTCCCATATGGCCGCGGAACCGCCACACATGCCATGCTCGTGCCGTGGTTCCGCGGCCTCGTGGTTGAGTTACCTTCACGTGCTTCACAGTAATTCAGAAAAAAGCCTGCTGAATTTTCTGGATATTTTTAATTCACAAAAATCCCCGATTTCAAAAAATGTACAGAGAATGGTTTTGGATTAGGGTTTCGGGTTCGATCGGGTTTCTAACTTCGTCTACTCATCGCCTAAGGCTCTAGCTAGGCTCTGATACCACTGTAGGGTTACTAGGCACACTAAGGAGATTCCACAAGGCATTAACCATGCCAAATTCAAAAATTTTACAAGTGCCGGGAAACCCTAATGCGATCGTTAACTAGAGGTAAAGGCGAAACTACAACAAGTTAACAACTTAACTAAAAAGTGAAAGGGGCTACAACCTTTGTAGATCCGGTCCTCCACTTCCTTAGCCCCATGATGATGTCCCTCCGCTGCGATCATCGGATCCCGGACTCTAGCGATGGTTTCGTCGAAGAAATGATCGGGCTAGGTCGTCGACTTCGATGCCGAAGATGATCTACGTCGAGGCAAGTCAAGATCAAGCTCCATCTTCACTTGGTCATAAAACTTGTGAAGATAACACACTCTACTACATGGCAAGTGGTAGAGGATGAAGAAATAGGAAGTGGGTTCACTTTAGAATTGGATTTCTCACTTGATTTCATCACTTGACAATTTCTAGCAAAGGTTTTCTTTCTTCATCAAGAAGAAGAAGAAGAAAGAAATGGAAAAATGAACTATCTAAAAAAGAAAATACAAGTGAAGTCTATCATTTAGCAACCATAGGTTAGATAAACTCATTTAGAGAATAAACTAGGGTTTAGGTAAATGGTTAGGTTAAGGAAAAAACAAAATGGAAGACTTTTTCAAAGATGCTTTGAAGCTTTAAGAAGCTTTAAGCAAAGAAAGAAAAGAAAGCCACCATTTCATTATATTTTCATAAAATAAATAAATAAAATAAAACCCTAAACCCTAACCATTAACTAAACATGGTTTAAAGCAAACACATACCCAAGTTTGCATGTATCATCAAACATGATACAATCTTGTGCACAAAAATATATCACATATACAATATGCACTATCAAGTGAGAAAAACATCTTAAGTGAACCAATATTAGTTAATGTGAAGTGATATATCAAATATATAGTTATACATTAAATTATTAAATCAACACTTGACTTAATGATCCGGTCATATTGCATATAACCGACTAATATCAATAGTAACAACTTATCGAATCAACACTTGATCCGATAACCCGGCTATATCGCATATAACCGATCAATGTCACAAATCGCGAGAATGGAATACAGTATCACATACTGGTATTATTCTCGGTCCCGTACATATCTCATATGCGCTCCTATTTCGTTTCGCTTGAGCCAGGAAATCTCTGTATAGGACTCTAAAGACTCGTCAATACGCCGAGAGCAGGTGATGATCATATCAAACACCCACAAGCCGCAAGCGGTCTGCTAAACGTAACGGCCACCCGGGTATTGAGCGATCAGAAGATCAACGAGCAAGCCCGCTCACACTCCTGTGAATCCAACCAGCAACACTTACCGTACAGTCCGGTCTGTTCGTCTGTTATGTCGCATATCTCGCCTAAGGGTGGTAAACGTCAGACCCCAGTAGCTGGATAAGTCGTGTCGATATGAGGTCTATAACAGTTCGAGAAACTACTGGTAACACATACCAGTAAATCTCAGCAACCCTGGCCAGGGATTTCCGGTTATAGCCAATCGAACACAGCGCAACATCAACTCCCTATACCGGGAGAGACGAATCCCCTCTTATCGCTCATTGCCTCCATGTGAATCGGGACTGTAGCCAAAATCCACCATTTTGCACGCCCTCTTGGACGTGGTAAGGTGGAAATCAAAGCACAATGGGAATCATACAAGGCTCTATGACGATCTCGGGTCTACAGACTAACATGTACCAGTGTCACCAGAGAACTGCCATCTGACGTGATGTATAATACCATCTGGGAGTTCTCGTCGAGTCCGTCCTGTGTACCCAGCCTCCACTGAGCACCCGTATATCATCTCTGATGTCAAACACCAATGGATATGAGATCATCCATCGCCCATCTGTATGGGTCGAGAAGGTATACGCTAGTCTACTCTGGTATATCGATGCCCCGTCTCGATACACCCACGACTAGGGACCTTGAAGGATGTACTTATGGACTACCATGTCCCCACTAGTATGATCCGCATCATAGTCCAGGTAGTCAAGTACACATCCTAAGGGCTTTACCAACATGTAACAGAGAGACAATCGGTGTACACGTTAAGGTAAAGAGCAACCAGATAGCATACTATCATGTCGAGCAAGAAAGTCCTCCCTATAAATGTCCAAGCATCCACTACAATATACATCCTATGTATAGTAATGGCCTCTAGGGCATACATATAACTAACAATCTCCCACTTGCACTAGGGCCATCTGATAGCAGTGGTTGCAGAATCTCATACTCAACCATCCCATAAAAGTCACTTTCTGGGAAAACGCTTTTGTGAGTGGATCCGCCGTGTTGTCCTCTGAGTCTACTCTCCTTACCTTGATCACCCTGGAGATCAACCATCTCCATGATCAGGTGACACTGCCTAAGAAATATATCTGGATCACTGATGGGACGGACGTTCCTTGGCATAAGCCACAACTCCATTGTCACACAATGGGAGGAACTAAGTTCATCTCATGAACACATATAAATATCGAGACTGTCTCTTTGATAGCATCTTAAGTAGCGATGTATCCAGCCTTTATCGTCTAGTATGCCACGGTATCTAGCTTGGAACTCTTCCAACATACCGTCCCTTTACTGAGGGTAAAGACAATGCCTGTGACTGACATTCAGTCGTCCTTATCATCCTAGAACCTTTCCAGTAATTCTCCCCAGGATCAATTGATACCATCTTACTACAACTAGTGAGTATCCTAATATTCAATTAGATCTATCTCATAGATCCAAAACCCAGGATTTAGTAGGTATCACTTTGATCCTATATGAAGAATCCTTGTGATAAGCGGAGATTGACCGAGCGTAGCATAGGAAACTTCTTCCCTATCAAGAGTATGTCATCCACGTACTCTACGAGGATCACCACCATACTCCCTACATCCTTTTTGTATATACAAGGTTCATCTATCATTTTGATGAAGTCAAACTCTTTGACTATCACATCAAGACAGACGTTCTAACTCCGCGATGCCTGCATTATCACATAAAACATCTTGCACACGTTTCCGCTTCTCCCACTGTTTACGAAGCCCTCTGGCTGTGTACTTATAGACGTTCTCTTCTAAATCAATATTTAGAAAAGCAGTCATGACACCCAACCACCAGATATCGTAGTCATGGTATGTAGCCGTGGCAAGTAGGATCTGGATGGACTTAAGATTAGGCCCCAGAAAAAGTTTCATCATTAGCCACAACTGGTCTATGATGCAAACCTTTAACGAGTCTAGCTTTGAAATCTCAACTTTTCCATGTACACCAAGTAATCTTCTCAAGATATACTTGCTCTTGATGGGAATTTAACCCTTCAGATATAGCAACCAAAGTCCATACTTTGTTGGTGTATAAGGATTCCATCTCAGATCGATAAACATCCAGCCATTCTTACAGAGTCCCACTCCTTATGGCCAGCTCGAAACTAGTTGGGTCACCATCTCATGATGCAATCCTCTCTCCCACTGTCATAGAGAAACCAAAGTATCTCTCAGGTGGGTGAGGACCCTACAAGATCGGCGGAGAGGCTGAAGTTCGTTAGAATCTATTGAATCCTTTTGTTCTACCAAATCATCAGCTGCAGTTTGTATAGCTGGAACCTTTCCAGTTCTACATAACTGACCTTGCCTCGAGCCTGTCCGGATTTTGCTTTTAGACATAGGCCGGACAACCCTAAATCTTAACAAACTTAAGATATGGACACTTCCCTTTCCATATCACATATAAAGTGGTAGGCAACTGATTTGATTTGAACCCTATTCAATAGGTATGCAGCTTCTTAAGTGTATAACTCCCAAAATGAAATAGGTAACTCAGTAGTACTCATCATAGAGCACACCTTATCATATAGGGTGTGATTGCTCCGCCCCGATACACCGACGTGCTGTGGTGTATAAGGAGGAGTAATGCTGAGAGAGAATCTCATTCTCCTTTAGAAAAGTCCAAGAATTCCGTGCTCAAGTATTCTCCTCCTTTATCACATCAACGGACATAATACTTATACCCGTTTTGGTTCTCTACTTCTAACTTATTTTCTGTGAATATCTCAAAAGGTTCGGACTTGTATTTCAATAGGAATATATGTCTGAATCATAAGAGATCATCAGAGAATGTAATGAAGTACAAAGAATCGGTCTTGGCATGTGTAGACAGGGGACCTACATACATCAACATGTATCATCCCAAGAGTTCACTAACTCTTTCTCTGTTTCAAGTAAATGGAGCTTTGGTCATCTTATCTCTGTGACATGACTGGCAAGTTTCACAAGATGTAAATTCAAACTAATTTAAATATGCATCTAAATGTAACTTCAGCCAGTCGAGTCGCATTGATATGACCTAGTCTATTATGCCACAAGAAGGATTCGTTCATTTATGAACTCTTCCTCTTGTGTGTGTTCCGTATACTAAGAACTGTAGTTTGATTTAGAACATCAATACTTTTAGATAACGTGCCTGAACCGATCAACTTTTGATATAGGAAATGTTCAAAACATTATCCAACAATACAAAATTTTATCATTTCTTTACTGATAAAGAGACTGATATGATTTTGTATATCAGGTTCGGTATCCAATAACATTCGTTCAGAATCAATGTATTTGGAATACAGCGTAACAGTGACCAAAAGACTTGGTTGCAACACTTGCACCGTTTTCTGTCTCATGAAACTTATCACCCGTTCTCAGTTCTCTACCTTTCTGTAGCCCTATGTAACAGATTACATATCTGGGATCCTGATCCGGTATCAAATACCCAGGACGTAGAGGATACAGAGAAACAGCTCTTTGTAATGAACACACTCAAAGGAGATGCATCATATGCACTTTCTTCGTTTGGGCGGCATAGGAATTCATGTATTTCTCTATTTCCTGCTCTGTCTTATAACAATTATAAGTTGGAGCGGGACCAACGTTCCCCAGCTCAGTATAACAAGCGGGTTCAGTCAATATATCCTTTTTATTATCTTGATTAAGGCGTGATATGGTCGCTACCTGGAGAGAGAGAGAAGAAAACACTCAGCGTATGCTCTTGCAAGATCAGATTGGTTATTATTTTATCTAATCAGGATGGCTCCCACTGTTTTTATCAAATCTGTTAGTTATATGTATGCCCTAGAGGTCATTACTGTACATAGGATGTATATTGTAGTGGATGCTGGGACGTATATAGGGAGGACTTTCTTGCTCGACATGATAGTATGCTATCTGGTTACTCTTTACCTTAACGTGTATACTGATTTCCTCTCTGTTACATGTTGGTAAAGCCCTTAGGATGTGTACTTGACTACCTGGACTATGATGCGGATCATACCAGTAGGGACATGGTAGTCTATAAGTACATCCTTTAAGGTCCCTAGTCGTGGGTGTATCGAGACGGGGCATCGATATACCAGTGTAGACTAGCGTGTACCTTCTCGACCCATACAGATGGGCGATGGATGATCCCATATCCATTGGTGTTTGACATCGGAGATGATATACGGGTGCTCAGTAGAGACTGGGTACACTGGACGGACTCGCCGAGAACTCCCAGATGGTATTATACCTCACGTCAGATGGTAGTTCTCTGGTGACACTGGTACAGAGTAGTCTGTAGACCCGAGATCGTCATAGAGTCTTGTGTGATTCCCACTGTGCTTTGATTTCCACCTTACCACGTCCAAGAGGGCGTGCAAAACGGTGGCTTTTGGGTACAGTCCCGAATCACATGGAGGTAATGTGCGATAGGAGGGGATTCGTCTCTCCCGGTATAGGGAGTTGATGTTGCGCTGTGTTCGATTGGCTATAACCGGAAATCCCTGGCCAGGGTTTCTGAGATTTACTGGTAAGTGTTACCAGTAGTTTCTCGAACTGTTATAGACCTCATATCGACACGACTTATCGAGCTATTGGGGTCTGACGTTTACCACCCCTAGGCGAGATATGCGACATATCAGACGATCAGACCGGACTGTACGGTAAGTGTTACTGGTTGGATTCACAGGAGTGTGAGCGGGCTTGCTTGTCGATCTTCTGATCGCTCAATACCCGGGTGGCCGTTACGTTTAGCAGACCGCTTGCGGCTTGTGGGTGTTTGATATGATCATCATCTGCTGCCGGCGTATTGACGAGTCTTTAGAGTCCTACACAGAGGTTTCCTGGCTCAAGTGAAATGAAATAGGAGCACATATGAGATATGTGCGGGACCGAGAATAATGCGTGTATGTGATACCGTATTCTATTCTCGCGATGAATGTATCGAATGGTTGTATGCGATATAACCTAGTTATCGAATCAAGGATTGATTCGATAAGCCGATACATTGGATACTAGTCGGTTATATGCGATATGACCGGATCGTTAAATCAAGTGTTGATTTAATGATTTAATGTATAATTATATATTTGATATATTACTTTGCATTAACTAGTATTGGTTCATTTTAAATGGATTTTCTCACTTGGATTGTGCACATTGTATATGTGATATACTTTTGTTCACAAGTTTGTATCATGTTTGATGATGCATGCTTACTTGGGTTTGTGTAAAGATTAAACCATGGTTATATGAATGGTTAGGGTTTTGTTTTCTTTTTCATTTATCTTATTTAGTTATTCATTTTGAAAATGATAAGCATAAAGAGAAAATGGTGGCTTAATTTGTTTTCTTGTTAAAGCTTCATGAAGCTTTGACCAAAGTCCACCATTCTTGTCTCATGCTTAACCCTAACCATTCCACTTAACCATGATTCATTCTCTATACTTAACCATGGTTTGAATATGATAAGTATTGATTTTATTTTCCCTTTTTAATGAACTTATCATATTCTTTCTTCTTCTTCTTCATCTTGACAACAAGAAGAAGCTTGCCTCCATCAATGGCAACTTGAGAATATGAGTGAGAAATCCAATTCTAAAGTGAACCCACTTCCTATTTCTTCATCCTCTACCTCTTGCCAAGTAGTATAGGGTGTTTCCTTCACAAGTTTTCATGACTTGGTGAAGTGGGAGCTTGATCTTGTGATGCCTCGACGTAGATCATCTTCGGCACGAAGCCGACGACCTTGCCCGCCCATTTCTCCGATGAAGCCGACGCTAGAGCCCGGTATTCCATTTGGACAGCGAGGAGACTTCATTACGGAGCTATGGAGGTGGAGGACCGGATCTACAAAGGTTGTATTTCCGTTCCCTATAGTAAAGTAGTTTACATGTTCTAGTTTCGCCTAAAATTCTAGTGAACGATCTAGTCTAGGGTTTCTCGGCACCCGTAAAATTTGAAATTGGCATGGTTGATACCTTGTGAGACCTCTTGAGAGTGCCTAGGAACCCTACAGTGGTATCAGAGCCTAGCTAGAGCCTTAGGTGAAGCGTAGACGAAGTTTGAAACCCTATCGACCCGAAACCCTAACATCAAAGTGCTCTCTGGACTTTTTCTAAAAACAGGGATTTTTCAGAATTAAAAATTCGCAGAAAATAGAGCAGGAAATTATAAGGATTACTGCAGAAAACGAAACCCTAATTCCACTGTAGCGCCGCGGAACCGCGGCAATAGCCTCCTTTTGCGGCGGTTCCGCGACCGTTTGTACTGGTTAGGGATTCGTTTTGATACAGTAATGCCCGTATATGTTTCCTCTGTTCTCTGGGAAGTTTTAATCTGCATTCAAGAGTTGAATTTTCTGGGGTTGTTTTGGGGATTCGATGAATCGATCAGATTATTTAACTTTGTCTATTTGGCTTTCCGGATATTTTTTGAATATGTTAAAAAGTTCGACCGGATGTAAATACCCAATTTTTCCCCTGTCGGGAAATTTCCAAGTGTTGGATTTTTCCGTGGTTTAAAGACGTTCTAAGTAGTGCAAGTAATGCGATGGACCCTCTAGAAGACAACAAACCTTAACTCGATTATATGACCGTCTTGAACTGCCCTTTGAACCTTAGGGTTTGGGGCAGTACGGCGTGCCACATGTGAGGCGTTGGCTTGACCCTTCTACGGCTGGACCGTTGGTACTGAGGCACGAAGTGAATGTTTTTGAACTTATTTCATGTGTTGAGCTGTATCGGGAAAACTTGGGTGTTTGACTGTTCGATCAGAAAGTTTAACATTTTCTGTTTATCTGGAATGGGATACAATAATTGGAATTCACAAGTAGTTATGTGATAACTGAATGAATGTTATAAACACAGCACTTTAGTCTCACTTGATCGGTTGCCACGGAATTTTGATGCGATCAAAAGTCCGTCGCAATCACGTAGCGTACGCGGATACTCGCCGGATAAACTTAATAGACAGCTACACCACATAGCCCCGACCAAGTGACTGTAGGAGAACCCCGTCGCCGAAAGCATCCGTTCGGGTGCTCGCAGCAGCGGTGTTCCCCCTTGGTGCACTTCGTCGACGGTATCGGGGGTGCGGCTGCCTACTAAAGTTTGCGACGAGTATTCGATCACATTTTCGGGAATCTTGTTGAATTGCCCGACTTGATATTGAAAAGTGTTTTCGATAATGAGAATAAAATGCGGGGTTTATAATTGTTAGGCATGTGATGTCTAAGGGATTCATTTGGTCAGGCATGCGATGTCTGAGGAGGTTGCGGATTCCAACTGTTGTAGTTTTACACTTTCTTTTCTGTGACCGTAAGTGTAATATGTGATATCGCCGGTTTCGTTGCTATATGTCAACGACAATTGGGATGCGCATGTTTACTTACGTTGATGACATGTGATGTTATGTGTTGCTGGATATGTTATATTGGATCGTCGTGTTTGAATAGCCGGGTTTTTTTTATGTGAGATGAGTGTTTTTCATTTTCATTCATGTAAAAACTTGTATGTAATATTCTTTTATTGGGGCACTTCCAGGTTGCGGAAGTTGTCACCGTTTGTATATTATTTACTTTTCCGCACTAGGATAGACCCAAGGAGGAGGGAACAAGTAACCGGGTTCTGGAGTCCAGTGGGAGACCAACTCGAGGAGTCGAGTCTGGGTCTCCTAACTCTAGAATTGGTAGGGTTGCTTGCCGCTCTCGTAGGGGTCTAGGGGTGTGGGTTTTGGCTATTCATCGCGACCGTGGAATCCATGTTTTATACTGGCTCATATTGAAAACACGGACGTCCTAGTATATCCAATGTTTCATATGATTCTTCTGCTGCGATATCTGTGATGTGATCATGTGATGTTCTGTGATAGATATTGTATATAGTATATATGATATATTATATAGATGTTACTTATGTTTTACACCCGCGCTAGCCCTGCCCCGCTCTGTCGTTAGTTACCTAACCTAACGGTGCACGAGGGGACATCGAGGCGAATGCGGATGGCATAAGTGTACGTCGTATTTATCTGTGATGTTTAGGTACATAAATGATGGGACTTCATTAATATGATTAATGAAATAAAAGAAACCTAAGATTGTGGAATCGGATTTTAAAAATAAAACAGGTAGCTACAGTTCTTGCTTTGCACAGCGGTATATATGATATATCCTGCACCTTATTCGATAAGGAAAGGACCGAGATCCCTTCACCGGGAGTGACTCCTTTAGCAATAACTGGCAGATGCTACACACTCGGTTTGTCTTTTGATTGCTTCTAAAGTTTCTGCTTTGCACAGTGATATATATGATATATCCCGCACCTCATTCGACGAGGAAAGGACCGACGATCCCTTCACCGGGAGTGACTCCTTTAGCAAAACTAGAAAAGCCTCAAAGACACTCCATTTCAAAATTCATTCGATCCTACAACGATATCAAGTTCATTACGCAATAGGTTTTCAGAAAAACCTGTCGTAGCCCTCCGTCATTTCAGGTAAGTGGTAGTTAGTATTCGCGCTACGTTTGTTGGCCTCCGTCAAGGCGTAGTGTGCGGTAGCTAACTAGTATTTATCTGCTTATGCATATGATGCAGATTGGATTAGGGTAGTCGTGCGGCCTTGTTGACCACCGTCAAGGGTCGTGCGGGTGGGTTTAATTCGATCAAGAAATGACGGGTTGAACTTGACTAGTAGCCTATGGTTTGTTGACCTCCGTCAAGGTCATAGGGTGCTAGGGGCAAAATTATCGGGAATTTCAAGTGTTGAAATTTGCAATGAGATTGCATACCTTCTATGAGATAGTTGGATCCCGATACCCGCTGCGAGTAATCGTTACTCTTGGGAGAGTTTTACACATTACAATTAGCCGATCAAGTAGGTGTCTAGAAAGGTGTTAACGAGGTTACGCCTCTGGGAAAACGAGGTTTACATTAATTAGGTTCGTGCGAAAGCACGATGGTCCTCCCTCAAAGTACCGACACTGGCCTGGCTAAAAGATTGGCGAACTTGTAGCGTGTAATTAATCCCGGCTAGTCTTTCCTTTTAGGGTTTGAAGGAAGATTTGATAAAAACAGTGGGAGACATCCTGATTAGATAAAAATAATAACCAATCTATTCTTGCAAGAGCGCACGCTGAGTGTTTTCTTCTCTCTCTCTCCAGGTAGCGACCGTATCACGCCTTAATCAAGATAATAAAACAGATATATTGACCGAACCCGCTTGTTATACTGAGCTGGGGAACGTTGGTCCCGCTCCAACTTATAATTGTTATAAAACAGAGCAGGAAATTGGGGAATACCAGAATTCCCATGCCGCCCAAACGAAGAAAGTGCATATGATGCATCTTCTTCGGGTGTGTTCGTTACACAGAACTGTTTCTCAATATTCTTTACGTCCTGGGTATATGATACCGGATCAGGATCCCGCATATGTAATATGTTACATGGGCTACAGATAGGTAAAGAACTGAGAACGGGTGATAAGTTTCATGAGGTAGAAAACGGGGCAAGAGTTGCAGCCAAGTCTGTCGGTCACTGTCACCCTGTATTACCAATACATTGATTCTGAACAAATGCTATTAGATACCGAACCTGATATACAAAATCATATCAGTCTCTTTATTAGTAAAGAAATGATAAAATTTTGTATTGATGGATAATGCTTTGAACATTTCCTATATCAAAAGTTGATCGGTTCAGGCACGTTATCTAAAAGCATTGATGTTCTAAATCAAACTACAGTTTTTTAGTAAACAGAACACACACAAGAGGAAGAGTTCAGAAATGAACGAATCCTTCTTGAGGCATTGTAGACTAGGTCATATCTATGCGACCCGACTGGCTGAAGTTACATTTAGATGCATATTTAAATAAGTTTGAATTTACATCTTGTAAAACTTGCCAGTCATGTCACAAAGATAAGATGACCATAGCTCTGTTTAATGGAAACAGAGAAAGAGTTAGTGAACTCTTGGGATTGATACATGTTGATGTATGTAGGTCCCCAGTCTACACATGCCAAGACCGGTTCTTTTTACTTCATTACATTCTCTGATGATCTCTTTAGATTCTGACATATGTTCCTGTTGAAACACAAGTCCGAACCTTTTGAGATATTCACGGAATATAAGTTACAAGTAGAGAACCAAAATACGGGTATAAGTATTATGTCCTATGATGAGATCAGGGAGGAGAATACTTGTGCATGGAATTCCTGGACTATTCTAAAGGAGAATGAGATTCTCTCTCAGCATTACTCCTCCGAATACACCATAGCCAGATTGTATATCGGGGCGGAGCAATCACACCCTATGTGATAAGGTGTGCTCTATGATGAGTACTACTGAGTTACCTATTTCCTTTTGGGGGTTATGCACTTGAGAAGCTGCATACCTATTGAATTAGGTTCGAATCAAATCAGTTGCCTACCACTTCATATGTGATATGGAAAGGGAAGAGCCCATATCTTAAGTTAGTTAAGATTTTGGGTTGTCCGGGCTATGTCTAAAAGCAAAATCCGGACAAGATCGAGGCAAGGATAGTTCTGTAGAACTGGAAAGGTTCCAGCTATACAAAACTGCAGCTGATGATTTGACATAACCAAAGGATTCAATAGTTCCCGACGAACCTCAGCCTCTCCGCCGATCTAGTAGGGTTCTTCACCCACCTGAGAGATACTTCGGTTTCTCTATGACAGTGGGAGCGAAGATTACATCATGAGATGATGACCCAACTAGTTTCGAGCTGGCCATCAGGAGTGGGACTCTGTAAGAATGGCTGGATGCTTGGCGATCTGAGATAGAATCCTTATACACCAACAAAGTATGGACTTTGGTTGCTATCTCTGAAAGGTTAAATCCCCATCAGAAGCAAGTATATCTTGAGAAGATTACTTGGTGTACATGGAAAGGTTGAGACTTTCAAAGCTAGACTTGTTAAAGGTTTGCATCATTGACCAGGTATGGATTATGTTGAAACCTTTTCTAAGGATCTATGCTTAAGTCCATCCAGATTTTACTTGCCACGGCTACATACCATGACTACGATATCTGGTGGTTGGGTGCCATGACTGCTTTTCTCAATGATGTTTTAGAAGAGTGCGTCTATAAGTACACACCTAGAGAGCCTTCGTAGACAGTGGGAGCAGCGGAAACATGTGTAAGATGTTTTATATGATAAAGCAGGTATCGCGGCGTTGGAACGTCTGTTTTGATGTGTTAGTCAAACAGTTAGACATCATCAAAATGGTAGATGAACCTTGTATATACAAAAAGGTAGTAGGGAGTATGGTAGTGATCCTCGTAGAGTACGTGGATGACATACTCTTGATAAGGAAGGAGTTTCCTATGCTACGATTGGTCAATCTCCGCTTATCACAATGATTCTCCACATAGGATCAAACTGATACCTACTAAATCCTGGGTTTTGGATCTATGAGATAGATCTAAATGGATATTAGGATACTCACTAGTTGTAGTGAGATGGTATCAGTTGATCCTGGGGAAAATCACTGGAAGTGTTCCAGGGTGATAAAGACGACTGAATGTCAGTCGCAGGCATTGTCTTTACCCTCAGTAAAGGGACGGTATGTTGGAAGAGTTCCAAGCTAGATACCGTGACATACTAGACGATAAAGGCACGATACATCGCTACTAAAGATGCTACCAAAGAGGCTGTTTGGGTGTATAATGGTTCATGAGATGAACTACGTTCTTACCATTGTGAGACAATGGAGTTATGGCTTGTGCCAAGGAACGCAGGTCCCATCAGTGATCCAGACATATTCTAAGGCAGTATCACCTGATCATGGAGATGGTTGATCTCCAGGGTGATCGAGGCAAGGAGAGCAGACTCAGAGGACAACACGGCGGATCCACTCACGAAGGCCTATTCCCAGAGAGAGACTTTTATGGGATGGTTGAGTATGAGATACTGCAACCACTGCTACAGATGGCCCTAGTGCAAGTGGAAGATTGTTAGTTATATGTATTCCCTAGAGGCCATTACTGTACATAGGATGTATATAGTAGTGGATGCTGGGACGTATATAGGGAGGACTTTCTTGCTCGACATGATAGTATGCTATCTGGTTACTCTTTACCTTAACGTGTATACTGATTGCCTCTCTGTTACATGTTGGTAAAGCCCTTAGGATGTGTACTTGACTACCTGGACTATGATGCGGATCATACCAGTGGGGACATGGTAGTCTATAAGTACATCCTTCAAGGTCCCTAGTCGTGGGTGTATCGAGACGGGGCATCGATATACCAGTGTAGACTTGCGTATACCTTCTCGACCCATACTGATGGGCGATGGATGATCCCATATCCATTGGTGTTTGACATCGGAGATGATATACGGGTGCTCAGTAGAGACTAGGTACACTGGACGGACTCGCCGAGAACTCCCAGATGGCATTATACCTCACGTCAGATGGCAGTTCTCTGGTGACACTGGTACAAAGTAGTCTGTAGACCCGAGATCGTCATAGAGTCTTGTGTGATTCCCACTGTGCTTTGATTTCCACCTTACCACGTCCAAGAGGGCGTGCAAAACAGTGTCTTTTGGGTACAGTCCCGAATCACATGGAGGCAATGAACGATAGGAGGGGATTCGTCTCTCCCGGTATAGGGAGTTGATGTTGCGCTGTGTTCGATTGGCTATAACCGGAAATCCCTGGCCAGGGTTGCTGAGATTTACTGGTAAGTGTTACCAGTAGTTTCTCGAACTGTTATAGACCTCATATCGACACGACTTATCGAGCTATTGGGGTCTGACGTTTACCATCCCTAGGCGAGATATGCGACATATCAGACGATCAGACCGGACTGTACGGTAAGTGTTACTGGTTGGATTCACAGGAGTGTGAGCGGGCTTGCTTGTCGATCTTCTGATCGCTCAATACCCGGGTGGCCGTTACGTTTAGCAGACCGCTTGCGGCTTGTGGGTGTTTGATATGATCATCATCTGCTGCCGGCGTATTGACGAGTCTTTAGAGTCCTACACAGAGGTTTCCTAGCTCAAGCGAAACGAAATAGGAGCACATATGAGATATGTGCGGGATCGAGAATAATGCGTGTATATGATACCGTATTCTATTCTCGCGATGAATGTATCGAATGGTTGTATGCGATATAACCTAGTTATCGAATCAAGGATTGATTCGATAAGCCGATACATTGGATACTAGTCGGTTATATGCGATATGACCGGATCGTTAAATCGAGTGTTGATTTAATGATTTAATGTATAATTATATATTTGATATATTACTTTGCATTAACTAGTATTGGTTCATTTTAAATGGATTTTCTCACTTGGATTGTGCACATTGTATATGTGATATACTTTTGTTCACAAGTTTGTATCATGTTTGATGATGCATGCTTACTTGGGTTTGTGTAAAGATTAAACCATGGTTATATGAATGGTTATGGTTTTGTTTTCTTTTTCATTTATCTTATTTAGTTATTCATTTTGAAAATGATAAGCATAAAGAGAAAATGGTGGCTTAATTTGTTTTCTTGTTAAAGCTTCATGAAGCTTTGACCAAAGTCCACCATTCTTGTCTCATGCTTAACCCTAACCATTCCACTTAACCATGATTCATTCTCTACACTTAACCATGGTTTGAATATGATAAGTATTGATTTTATTTTCCCTTTTTAATGAACTTATCATATTCTTTCTTCTTCTTCTTCATCTTGACAACAAGAAGAAACTTGCCTCCATCAATGGCAACTTGAGAATATGAGTGAGAAATCCAATTCTAAAGTAAACCCACTTCCTATTTCTTCATCCTCTACCTCTTGCCAAGTAGTATAGGGTGTTTCCTTCACAAGTTTTCATGACTTGGTGAAGTGGCAGCTTGATCTTGTGATGCCTCGACGTAGATCATCTTCGGCACGAAGCCGACGACCTTGCCCGCCCATTTCTACGATGAAGCCGACGCTAGAGCCATGTATTCCATTTGGACAGCGAGGAGACTTCATTGCGGAGCTATGGAGGTGGAGGACCGGATCTACAAAGGTTGTATTTCCGTTCCCTATAGTAAAGTAGTTTACTTGTTCTAGTTTCGCCTAAAATTCTAGTTAACGATCTAGTCTAGGGTTTCTCGGCACCCGTAAAATTTGAAATTGGCATGGTTGATGCCTTGTGAGATCTCTTGAGAGTGCCTAGGAACCCTACAAAATCTTCCTTCAAACCCTAAAAGGAAAGACTAGCCGGGATTAATTACACGCTATAAGTTCGCCAATCTTTCAGCCAGGCCAGTGTCGGTATTTTGAGGGAGGTTCCCCGTGCTTTCGCACGGATCTAATTAATGTAAACCTCGTTTTCCCAGAGGCGTAACCCCGTTGACACCTTTCTAGACACCTACTTGATCGGCTAATTATAATGTGTAAAACTCTCCCAGGAGTAACAATTACTCACAGTGGGTATCGGGATCCAACTATCTCATAGAAGGTATGCAATCTCATTGCAAATTTCAACACTTGAAATTCCCGATAATTTTTCCCCTAGCGTCCTATGACCTTGACGCAGGCCAACAAACCATAGTGCGCTAGTCAAGTTCAACCCGTCATTTCCTGATTGAATTAAACCCACCCGTACGACCCTTGACGCAGGCCAACAAAGTCGCACGACTATCCTAATCCAATCTGCATTATATGCATAAGCAGATAAATACTAGTTAGCTACCGCACACCACGCCTTGACGCAGGCCAACAAACGTAGCACGAATACTAACTACTACTTATTTGAAATGACGGAAGGCTACGACATGTTTTTCTGAAAACCTATTGCGTAATGAACTTGATATCGTAGTAGAATCAAATGATTTTAAAATGGAGTGTTTTTGAGGCTTTTCTAGTTTTGCTAAAGAGGTCACTCCCGGTGTAGGGATCGTCGGCCCTTTCCTCATCGAATAAGGTGCAGGATATATCATATATACCGCTGTGCAAAGAAAAAACTATAGAAGCAATCAAAAGACAAACCGAGGGTTGTAGCATCTGCCAGTTATTGCTAAATGGGTCACTCCCGGTGAAAGGATCTCGGCCCTTTCCTTATCGAATAAGGTACAGAATGTTCTACAAGGAACACCGCGATGCAAAGCTAGAACTGTTGCTACCTGTTTTCGAAAATTCGATTCCACAACATCTTTTAGGTTTCTTTTCTTTCATTAATCACATTAATGATTTCCCATCATTTAAGTCACCTAAACATCACAGATAAATACGACATACACTTATGCCATCCGCATTCGCCTTGATGTCCCCTCGTGCACCGTTAGGTTAGGTAACTAACGGCAGAGCGGGGCAGGGCTAGCGCGGGTGTAAAATATAAGTAACGCCTATATAATATATCATATATACTATATACAGTATTTATCACAGAACATGAAATGATCACATCACAGATATCGCAGCAGAAGAAACATATATGAAATATTGGATATACTAGGACGTCCGTGTTTTCAATACGAGCCAGTATAAAACACGGATTCCATGGTCGCGATGAATAGCCAAACCCACACCCCTAGACCCCTACGAGAGCTGCAAGCAACCCTACCAATTCTAGAGTTAGGAGACCCGGACTCGACTCCTCGAGGTGGTCTCCCTCTGGACTCCAGAACCCGGTTACTTGTGCTCTCCTCCTTGGGTCTATCCTAGTGCGGAAAAGTAAATAATATACAAATGGTGACAACTTCCGCAACCTGGAAGTGCCCCAATAAAAGAATATTACATAGAAGTTTCTACATGAATGAAAATAAAAAACACTCATCTCACATAAAAAACCCCGGCTATTCAAACACGACGATCCAATATAACATATCCAGCAACACATAACATCACATGTCATCAACATAAGTAAACATGCGTATCCCAATTGTCGTTGAAATATAGCAACGAAACCGGCGATATCACATATTACACTTACGGTCGCAGAAAAGAAAGTGTAAAACTACAACAGTTGGAATCCGCAACCACCTTAGACATCGCATGCCTAATCAAATGAATTCCTTAGACATCGCATGCCTAACAATTATAAACCCCGCATTTTAGTCTCATTATCGAAAACACTTTTCAATATCAAGTCGGGCAATTCAACAGGATTCCCGACATTCTGATCGAATGCTCGTCGCAAACTTTAGTAGGCGGCCGCACCCCCGATACCGTCGACGAAGTGCACCAAGGCGGAACACCGCTACCACGAGCACCCGAACGGATGCTTTCGGCGACGGGGTTCTCCTACAGTCACTCGGTCGGGGCTAAGGGGTGTAGCTGTCTTTTTAGTTTATCGGCGAATATCCGCGAACGCTACATGACTGCGACGGACTTTTGATCGTATCAAAATTCCGTGGCAACCGATCATTTGAGACTAAAGTGCTATGTTTATAACATTCATATTAGTTATCACATAACTACTTGTGAATTCCAAATATTGTATCACATTCCAGATAAACAGAAAATGTTAAACTTTCTGATCGAACAGTCAAACACCCAAGTTTTCCCGAAACAGCTCAACACATGAAATAAGTTTAAAAACATTCACTTCATGCCTCAGTACAACGGTCCAGCCGTAGAAGGGTCAAGCCAACGCCTCACATGTGGCACGCCGTACTGCCCCAAACCCTAAGGTTCAAAGGGCAGTTCAAGACGGTCACATAATCGAGTTAAGGTTTGTTGTCTTCTAGAAGGACCATCGCATTACTTGCACTACTTAGAACGTCTTTAAACTACGGAAAAATCCAACATTTGGAAATTTCCCGACAGGGGAAAAATTGGGTATTTATATCCGGTCGAACTTTTTAACATATTCTAAAATTACCCGGAAAAACACACAGATAAAATCAGACAATCCGATCGAATCTACGACCTCCTAATACAACTCAGAAAACTCAACTCTTGAGTAGAAGTTAAAAATTCCCAGAAAACACAGCACTAACAGATAGGAATTACTGTGCAAAGAAAGTGCCAAGATACTCTTATATGGCCACGGAACCGCCGCACATGCCATGCGCGTGCCGCGGTTCCGCGGCCACGTGGTCGAGTTACCCTTACGTGCTTCACAGTAATTCAAAAAAAAGCCTGCTGAATTTTCTGGATATTTTTAATTCACAAAAATCCCCGATTTCAAAAAATGTACAGAGAATGGTTTTGGATTAGGGTTTCGGGTTCGATCGGGTTTCTAACTTCGTCTACTCATCGCCTAAGGCTCTAGCTAGGCTCTGATACCACTGTAGGGTTACTAGGAACACTAAGGAGATTCCACAAGTCATCAACCATGCCAAATTCAAAAATTTTACATGTGCCGAGAAACCCTAATGCGATCGTTAACTAGAGGTAAAGGCGAAACTACAACAAGTTAACAACTTAACTAAAAAATGAAAGGGGCTACAACCTTTCTAGATCCGGTCATCCACTTCCTTAGCTCCGTGATGACGTCCCTCCACTGCGATCATCGGATCCCGGACTCTAGCGATGGTTTCGTCGAAGAAATGATCGGGCTAGGTCGTCGACTTCGATGCCGAAGATGATCTACGTCGAGGCAACTCAAGATCAAGCTCCATCTTCACTTGGTCATAAAACTTGTGAAGATAACACACTCTACTACATGGCAAGTGGTAGAGAATGAAGAAATAGGAAGTGGGTTCACTTTAGAATTGGATTTCTCACTTGATTTCATCACTTGACAATTTCTAGCAAAGGTTTTCTTTCTTCATCAAGAAGAAGAAGAAGAAAGAAATGGAAAAATGAATTTTCTAAAAAAGAAAATACAAGTGAAGTCTATCATTTAGCAACCATGGGTTAGATAAACTCATGTAGAGAATAAACTAGGGTTTAGTTAAATGGTTAGGTTAAGGATAAAACAAAATGGAAGACTTTTTCAAAGATGATTTGAAGCTTCAAGCAAAGAAAGAAAAGAAAGCCACCATTTCATTATATTTTCATAAAATAAATAAATAAAATAAAACCCTAAACCCTAACCATTAACTAAACATGGTTTAAAGCAAACACATACCCAAGTTTGCATGTATCATCAAACATGATACAATCTTGTGCACAAAAATATATCACATATACAATGTGCACTATCAAGTGAGAAAAACATCTTAAGTGAACCAATATTAGTTAATGTGAAGTGATATATCAAATATATAATTATACAATAAATCATTAAATCAACACTTGACTTAATGATCCGGTCATATTGCATATAACCGACTAATATCAATAGTAACAACTTATCGAATCAACACTTGATCCGATAACCCGGCTATATCGCATATAACCGATCAATGTCACAAATCGCGAGAATGGAATACAGTATCACATACTGGTATTATTCTCGGTCCCGCACATATCTCATATGCGCTCCTATTTCGTTTCGCCTGAGCCAGGAAACCTCTGTGTAGGACTCTAAAGACTCGTCAATACGCCGGCAGCAGGTGATGATCATATCAAACAACCACAAGCCGCAAGCGGTCTGCTAAACGTAACGGCCACCCGGGTATTGAGCGATTAGAAGATCAACGAGCAAGCCCGCTCACACTCCTGTGAATCCAACCAGCAACACTTACCGTACAGTCCGGTCTGTTCGTCTGATATGTCGCATATCACGCCTAGGGGTGGTAAACGTCAGACACCAGTAGCTGGATAAGTCGTGTCGATATGAGGTCTATAACAGTTCGAGAAACTACTGGTAACACTTACCAGTAAATCTCAGCAACCCTGGCCAGGGATTTCCGGTTATAGCCAATCGAACACAGCGCAACATCAACTCCCTATACCGGGAGAGACGAATCCCCTTCTATCGCTCATTGCCTTCGTATGAATCGGGACTGTACCCAAAAACCACCGTTTTGCACGCCCTCTTGGACGTGGTAAGGTGGAAATCAAAGCACAGTGGGAATCACACAAGGCTCTATGATGATCTCGGGTCTACAGACTAACCTATACCAGTGTCACCAGAGAACTGCCATATGACGTGAGGTATAATACCATATGGGAGTTCTCGGCGAGTCCGTCCAGTGTACCCAGTCTCCATTGAGCACCCGTATATCATCTCTGATGTCAAACACCAATGGATATGGGATCATCCATCGCCCATCTGTATGGGTCGAGAAGGTATACGCTAGTCTACTCTGGTATATCGATGCCCCGTCTCGATACACCCACGACTAGGGACCTTGGAGGATGTACTTATGGACTACCATGTCCCCACTAGTATGATCCGCATCATAGTCCAGGTAGTCAAGTACACATCCTAAGGGCTTTACCAACATGTAACAGAGAGACAATCGGTGTACACGTTAAGGTAAAGAGCAACCGGATAGCAAACTATCATGTCGAGCAAGAAAGTCCTCCCAATATATGTCCAAGCATCCACTACAACATACATCCTATGTATAGTAATGGCCTCTAGGGCATACATATAACTAACAGCAGATGGGTGCAGTCCCGAAGCATTTGGAGGCAGTGGCGGTTAGACATGATTCGTCTCTCCCGGTATTGCGAGTTAATATCGCGCAATGTTTGGAGAGCCATTACGCAAAGTCCCTGTCCATGGCAAACGAGATTTACTGGTAGGATTTCCAGTAGCTTCTCAAGGTGTGTAATGGGCTTCGCTTCGACATGACTTATACCGCTTTTAGGGGACTGACACTTGCCGCCCCCTAGGCCCGATATGCCATAGTCCTAAACGAACAGATCGGACTGTACGGAGATTGTCACATCAGGCTCAGTAGGAGTTCGGATGGGTTTCCTCATCGGCCTTCTTATCGACATCTACCTGGGGACCGTTACGTACAGCTAGTACCGCTTGCGGCCTGTGGTTACACCCACTGCCAGCGTAAATGTCGAGTCTTTAGAGTCCCACACAGAGAGTTTCCCTGCTTCAGGCGAAACGATATAGAGGTCGTATGGTTTTACGACAGGGTTCGAACACATACATGTTTTTACGCACGTATGATATTCGGCCAGTTTATACTAGCAGGCTTTGGTTTAAGCCAGATTCTAGTATTGGATTATTCGATTTATACAGTCTCAGTATTTCCGTGTTTTCATGGATGGGAGGGGCATTCTCGTAATTAGTCGAGAAGCTTCTAGAAGACTGATGAGTTGGAGGCTTAAGTGGAATTTGCATTAAATGGATTAATGACTCATGGTGTGATTCATACAAAGGAGTTAATGAAGCATTTATTGCTTAATGACTCATGGTGTGATTCACACAAAGTGATTAAATGAAGCATGGTTGATATTATCATATGATTATTCATTTAATAATTATTATGATTTATATATTCACAAATGAGATATTATTCATATCATTCAAACTCTCACCTTCTCTCTCCTCAAGCTCTCTCTCTTCAAAGAACTAACCCTAACCTCTCATGTGTTGATATCCAAGGGTTAGCAAGACTAATAGATCCCTAATCCTCTTCTATATCCTCTAGGTTTCTTTGATTCGCACTCATAGTTACCTAGTTACCTCAAGTGTGAGGTTAAAACTTGGAGAAGTAGCTCTCGGGTGGATCTTCTATCACATCGAGGGGGCCGACGAGGAGGTGATCAACGAGAACAAGAAGGACTTGATTCATTAGGTATAATCATCTTTCATAGTAGCTAATCACTTCTATGTTGTTGTTAGTTAGGGTTTGGCAAAGATCCGTAAAGTTAGTCGATGTTAGTTTAAACAAAATGATTGTTTTACCTATTCCGCCTCCCCGCATCATGTGAGGTGTCTAACGTCGAATTACAGCGGTATCAGAGACTCACTAAACCATAAATAACTTGTTAGCAAAGTCGTTAGAAATTCGATCGCAAAACGAACCCGAAATAACATCATTTTAACCAAGTTTCTGCCGATTTTTAAACGGGGTCTAAAAATTTTTCAGGGTCTTTTAAAAGTACAAGCAGGGAATTATAAGATTACTGGAGAAATTTGGGATCGTGATTCGGCCAAACCGCCGTGGAACCGCGGCCGATGAAAGTGATCCGCCGCGGATCCGCCGCGGATCCGCCGCCGTGTTGAAGCCGAGTCAGTCCAAATTTGCCCAGTAACTCTTCTGTGTTGATGTTGTGTTTTCTGGGATGTTTTGTTTCTGCTCAGGTTTCATGTGCATAGAGAATTATTTGGAGTAGAATCATTTGTGTTTGCTTGATCGAAATTCTAAGATGTTTGGCTAACTTGATTATTTCTGTGATGTGTTTAATGTGTTCGTAAACCTCCCCTAATTGCTAGTATATCGGTTAGCAGGGGTTTGCACTTTTCTGTAATGGTTTTTACTGGTTTGTGTTTGTGGACTTGTTGGATTGTCGTGAATGGATAGCCGGGGATGTGAGACGAGTGTTTCTTTCATTCAAATGTAAATTTTAATTTGTTGTAATATTCTTTTGCGGGGCACGTCCGGGTTGAGGTCGTAGCTACCGTTGTATTATTTTCATTTACTGTTTTCTGCTCCTAGGATAGGCCCAAGATAGGGTGCACAAACTACCGGGTACTTTGAAATGCTTAGTGGCCTACTCACGTTATTGAGGGAGACCGCTTCACTTCGGGTACTTGGCGGGTAGTTTGCCGTACCCGTAGGGGTCTAGGGTGGGGTTTTGGCTATTCATCGCGACTGTGAAATCCGTCTTTCTTTGCAGGCTCAAAAGGAATGCGGATTCGTAGAAAATCCAATATGTTCATCTGTGATCTGGAATGCCTATTATTGCGTCTGACGAATGTACAATATTAGACATCACTTATGTTTTGCACCCGCGCTAGCCCAGCCCCCGCTCTGTCGTTAGTTAAGTAACCTAACAGGTGAATGACGAGACCCAGTGGCGAATGCGGATGGCATAAGAGGACGTTGTATTTTCGTTGTTTTCTGCAATGATAGGTTAATTGATGGGATGCATTATATTAATGCAAAGAAAATAAACCAAAGTTGAATCGTTGGAACAGTTTAAAAGAAACCACTCGGTTATTTTAAAAACAGAAGATATTTTTAATTGCGGAGCTTTAACCACTCCTTTTAAAATCTATCAGGTTCCTTCGATCATATCAAGTTCACTATGTTCACGGTTTCGCCAAAACCAGTCGTAGCCCTCCGTCATTTCATATGAATGGTCAGTAGTATTCAAGCTATGTTTGTTTAGCCCTTAGTCAAGATATAGTGATTGGTAGCTGCTGGGGTGTTCATATATAGCATAGATAGATGTGTTGGTTTGGGACAGTCGTATTACTTCGTTTGGCCCTTAGTCAAGAGTATATACAGGTGGATTCAAATTAACAAGATGATGATGGGTAGAACTTGTCATGTGACTTATGATTTGTTGGCCCTTAGTCAAGATCATAAGAGCATGGGGCAAAAATCCACATCGGGAGTTTCTATAGAAACTGAAACTTGCTAGTGTTGCATACCATTTGGAGTGTGATAATTTTGGTAGGATTCCTTCAGCTTTATCACACGATGATATTTGGATCCCGATCCTACTGTGAGTATCCGCCACTCATCAGGAGATTCGTCACTTAATGATCAATGCTATAAACCAAGTAGGTGTCGAGAAAGGTGTCAGCGGGGTTACGCCCCCAGAGAAAAGAGGTTATTTAATTAAGGAACTTCGCGAAAGCGTCGTAAAACCTCCCTCGAAGTACCGACACCGGCCTGGCTGAACGGTTGAGCAAGTATTGTATGGTAAGAATAGTCCTGGCTAGTTCTTCCTTTTTGGTTTGAGGAGGGATTTGAGAAACAGTGGGAGCCATCCAGTTTAGATAAACTAAAAACCACTCTAAACTTGCAAGTGCATCATGCTAAAGTGATCCCTCTCTCTCTCAATTGCAGCGAACCAGAACATAACAGGACTTAAGTTACTATTAGATAAAAATATTTTGACAGGGACAAACTATAAAGATTGGTTCAAGAATGTCAAGATGGCTTTAACTTATGACAAATTGGGGTATGTCCTTACTGCTAAGGCACCTGCTGTCCCTGGTCCAGAATCCAGTATTGCGGATAAGGAAATCCACAAGACCTGGGAGTTAGATTGTGCGAAGGCCAAATGCATCGTGCTTGCCTCTATGAATAATGAACATCAGAGGAGGCACGAGAATATGGATCTTGAGTCCATATTTCTCCATACCAAGGAACTGTATAGAGAGAAATCTCGTATAGCTAGGTATGAGACCTCGAAGAACTTGTTTCAGTTGAGGCTGGCCGTCGGATCATCTGTAGGAGAACATGTCCTAAAGATGATTGGCTATATAGAAGAGCTCGCGGACCTCGGGACGACTTTAGAGAACGAGCTGTATACAGACTTGGTTCTTCAGTCCCTTCCTTCCACCTACGCCCAGTTTATTCTGAATTTCAACATTCAAGGAAAAGAAGTTGAACTTCTGGAACTCCTTAACATGTTGAGAAGTGCAGAGGGCAAGGGAAACACCCGCTATGTTCGGTGCTTCCTTTTCCGGGTCCAAGGCTAGGGCCAAAGGAAGGAAGAAGAAGTCCGCTACCAAACCAAGAGGTGGTGTTGGTAAGGTAGGAGCTAAGGGAAAGGCAAAGGTTGCGGTGCCAGTAGTAGCAAAGGACGAGTGCTTCCACTGTCGTAGGAAAGGCCACTGGAAGAAAGATTGCAAAGCTTGGATTTCCAAGAACCAGGAAACGAAGCAAGCTGTGGCTTCGACTTCAGGTATGTTTGTAATTGAAAATTGTCTGTCAATCAACTCTACTTCCTGGGTATTGGATACCGGATCAGGATCTCATATATGCAATCTGTAAGTGCACGGCGGCGGCCCGGCCGTCAATCCGACGCCGGAATGCGGAAGCGGTGATAAACTTTAATTTTTGCGGACTTAGCAAACCGGCACCACCGCGCACTAAACCCCGGATCGGGCCATTAAACTAGATCTAGCAACTAACAAGAAGGGGAAGAGATATACCGACTGATCCGAGTCCTCCGGTCTTCATCTCCACTCCGATCTCCTCGCGGGATCTCCGGTCGTCGCCTCCTCGCCGTAAGGGCACCACGTCGCCTGCATCTTTTACGGGCTCCCGCCTCTATACCGAGGCAACTCGGGCATGAAGCTGGCAAGTCGACATGCCCAAGACTTGCTGTAGGATAGTGTAGAATACTTGTCTCTTTGGGGTTTAAGAGGTTGCCATGTATGGAGGAATTTTTGCAAGAATATTCATGGATGGATGCTAAGAAAAATGAGCATCCAATGGGAATGTGTGTGCTCGGCCAAGCAATAGAGCTCACTGGAAAAAGTGAATGAAGCATCTCCCTCTCTCTGTGAAAAGAATGAGCTCCCATTATTTAAACTCATTCATTTCCTTAAAGAAATTAATCACTCACCATATAAATAAAACTCCAGCACACACAAATGAGGGGAGCCCATGAAATACAAGAAGGAAATTTTCCACACAATTAAACTTCTCTCTCCCTCCTCACAAGATATGGCCGGCCCCCTCACTCCACTCAAACAGTGGCCGGCCCCACCAACAAACCCATCACCAAATCACATCAAAAGAAAACATACCCTCTCTTATCACAATTAATGCATGAATAGCAAAGAAGATATCATAATCAATCCTTTTGCAATAAACCCCTCCACAATGTGTTATTTGCAAACTTGCAAATAACCCCCTCCAACGAAAAGTCCGGCCGTGAAGGAACAATGAAAAACAGGCCGGAACGGAATACAAACTGGCAACCCCAGAAAACTGGTCCCATAATAAATTACAGGAAAACCCCGATACTGTGCATACACACCCGCATTTGTATTCCGACCGAAATACAAATTCAAAGAGACAAAACTACACAATCAAATACTAAGATCCGGCTTAAGCCAAAGCCGGCTAGTAAAAACCGTCCGATCACGATCCGTGCAATACCGCACGTATCTGATCGAACCCTGCCATATCTCCATACGGCCTCTACAGCGTTTCGCCCGAAAGCTTGAGTAACTGAATGTGTGGTGGACTCTAAAGACTCATCAATACTATGGCTGTGGATTTAACCACTAGCACGTCAGAGGTATATGCCAATACGTAACGGGCCACCAGCTATTGAGCAAAAGGGACGTCGATGAGCGAACTCATCCTGACACCCTACTGAGCCTGTCAGTGACAATATCCGTACAGTCCGGTCCGTTCATCTATGAGCATCGCATGTCGGGCCTAGGGGGTTGGTAAAAGTCAGACCCCCAAAAGCGGTACAAGTCGTGTCGGAGTGTAGCTCAGAACACCCTGAGATACTACTGGAATACCTACCAGTAAATCTCCTGCCTTGGCCAAGGTCTTCATGTAATGGCTCTCCTAGACACAGCGCGACCTCACCCCCAATACCGGGAGAGACGAACCCCTGAAGATCCGCTCACTGCCTCCATGTGGCTCGGGACTGTACCCAACTAAAACCTGTTTGCACGACTCCTTTGAGCCGTGGTAGGGTAGTAATCAAAGCACAGTGGGAACTCACACGAGACAAATGACGATCCCCAGGTCGATGAACTAACCTGTACACATGTCACCTGGGAACTGCTATCTGACGTCAGGTATAAGACCAACTAGCATGTTCCCGGCGAGTCCTGTCCGGTGTACTCATAACCCAATGAGCACCTGTATACATCTTAGGTGAACCAACTGACACCAGTGGGTTGTGAGACCGGCCATCGCCCCTCGTCGGGGTCTCGACTGTATACACTAGTCTACTCTGGAGAATCGATGCCCTGTCTCGAAACTCCCACGACTAGGGACCATTTAAGGATGTGCTTATAGACTCCAGCTCTCACTTATATGATCGCCCTCATACTGCTGGCAGTCAAGCAAGAATCCTAGGGGCTCTATCAACGTGTAATAGCGACCTGTCAGGTCACCTAAAGCAGTACACGATGATAAAGGTAAACCAGATAGCGTACTATCATTTCGAGTAAGATTGTCCTCCCGGGATAGGTCCTCCCTCAATCATTGCAATCACGTGCCTGTGACCCAATAATTGACTCTGAGGGCACTATCTCCAACACAATCCATTGCAGGCACTGAGAAACCGTAGAGTGCTGAAGGTTGGTGATATGACCCTCCAGGTTGCTAACGGAGCTAGCGTGGGTGTTGTGTCCCTAGGGGATTATCACCTTGGATTGACGAGTGGACATATTTTGGTTTTACATAACTGTTTTTGTGTACCCAGTTTAACGTGTAATATCATATCAGTATCGTTGTTATCAAAAGAAGGTTATGATTTCACGTTTGTAAGAGATCTTGTTAACATCCACCTTAATCATATTTTGATTGGGTCCGGTACACTAGATAATGGTATATATATGTTAAACCAATTACAGATTTTCAATGTCCAGAACACACTAAAAAGAAAGTCTCCAGATATAAATAAGGCTTTCTTATGGCATTGTAGACTAGGTCACATCAATGAGACAAGGTTAACTAAGTTACATAGAGAAGGATATTTGGATCCGTTCGAATATCAATCTTATGCCACTTGTCAATCATGTCTCAAAGGAAAGATGACAAAGACTCCATCACTGGACATGGAGTAAGAGCGAGCGAGCTCGCTCTTAGGACTCATACAAAGCGATGCATGTGGTCCAATGTCTACACATGAAAGAGGTGGTTTTTCATATTTCATTACTTTTACGGATGATTACTCTAGGTGCGGATTCATTTTCTTGATGAAATATAAATCCGAGGCCTTTGAGAAATTCTAAGAATATAAGAATGAAGTAGAAAACCAAACCGGAAAAAGTATAAAGACACTTAGATCTGATCGAGATGGTGAATACTTAAGTGCCGAGTTCCTGGGTTACCTAAAAGAGAAAGGAATTCTCTCTCAGCTTACTCCTCTATACACTCCACATCATAACGGTGTATCAGAAAGACGAAACCGAACCCTATTGGATATGGTACGTTCCATGATGAGTAATGTTGAGTTACCGTGATCTTTCTGGGGTTATGTGCTAGAATCAGCTGCATATCTTTTGAACAGGGCTCCTACCAAGGCTGTGCCTACCATACCATATCAGATGTGGAGTGGGAAGAAACCCTATCTTCAGTATTTGAAGATATGGGGATGTCGAGCTTTTGTTAAAAAGCAGCATGCGGACAAACTCGAGGCACGACCAGTACAGTGTAAGTTTGTGGGATATCCAAAGAACTCCAAGGGGTATTTCTTCTATTACGCAGAGGAACAAAAGGTTTTTGTTTCTCGTAATGCCTATTTTCTAGAACAACAATTATTAGAAAAGGAAACAAGTGGGAGCGCAATAGAACTGGAAGAAATTCCAGAACCAAAAACTACTACTGAAAGTTTGGTAGAACCAGAAGTTCAAGAAGAACAGGACATTCCCGCACCCCTCCGGAGGAGTAGTAGGCTGTCTCATCCGCCAGAGAGATACTACGGTTTTCTCATAGACAGGGATAGAGAAGATTGCATCATTGATAATGATGAACCTACTAGCTTCCAGCAGGCCATCCACAGCGGCGACTCAGTAAGATGGCTGGATGCAATGCGGACCGAGATGGAGTCCATGTACACCAACAAAGTATGGACTTTGGACTTTGCTCCAGATGGGGTAAAACCCATAGGATGCAAATGGATCTTCAAGAAAAAGATTGGTGTAGATGGACAGGTGGAAACCTATAAGGCTAGACTTGTTGCAAAGGGTTTTCGTCAAAGACCTGGTTTGGACTATGACGAAACTTTTTCTCCAGTGGCTATGCTCAAATCCATTCGAATCCTTCTTTCCATTGCTGCCTTCCATGATTATGAGATCTGGTAGATGGACGTAAAGGCGGCTTTTCTAAATGGTAATTTAGAAGAGTGCGTCTATATAGATCAGCCAGAAGGTTTCAATCAGAGTGGGAGTAGCGGGAAAGTGTTCAAGTTGCTTAAGTCCATTTATGGACTGAACCAGGCATCACAGAGTTGGAACATCTGTTTTGATGAAATGGTCAAAGAATATGACTTTATCAAAAATCCAGATGAACCATGTATATATAGTAAAATTGAAGCACGAACTGTCGTATTCCTCGTCTTGTACATGGATGACATTCTCTTGATAGGAAATGACATTCCTATGCTACAATCTGTCAAAGGATTCTTGTCACACAGGTTCTACATGAAAGACCTGGGTGATGCCTCTTACATTCTGGGGATCCGGATCTATCGTGATAGATCCAAGAGGATGTTGGGACTTTCATAGTCCAGGTATATCAACACTATACTGAAAAGATTCAGTATGGAAGATTCTAAGCGCGGTAGTTTACCGGCTTGTCACGGAATCACCCTCTCCAAAGAGATGTCTCCCAAGACTGATTTCGAAAGGGATAGCATGTCTATTATGCCCTATGCTTCTGCGGTAGGCTCTATAATGTATGCGATGCCGTGCACCAGACCAGATGTAGCTTACGCACTGAGCGTGGTAAGCAGGTATCAGTCAGACCCTGGGGAGAAGCACTGGATAGCAGTAAAGAACATTCTCAAGTACCTGAGAAGGACTAAGGAGATGATCTTGGTTTACGGCGGAAAAGACCTCAAGATCGAGGTCTTTGCTGATTCCAGCTTCCAGAGTGACAAGGATGACTCCAAGTCCATATCAGGTTATGTCTTTACCCTCACTGGAGGGGCGGTGTGCTGGAAGAGTTCCAAGCAGGACACCGTTGCTGACTCGACGATGGAAGCGGAGTATATCTCTGCTTGCGATGCCGCAAAAGAAGCGGTCTGGATGAAGAAGTTCCTTACAGAACTTCAGGTGGTTCCATCCATTGTTGATCCAATACCTCTATATTGTGACAACAACGGGGCTATAGCTTTAGCAAAGGAACCCAGGTTCCATCAGAAGTCCAGACACATCTTAAGGCGGTATCACCTAATCAGGGAGATCATAGATCGCCGGGAGATCGAGGTCCGGAGAGTTGCTACATAAAAGAACACTGCAGATCCATTCACAAAGGCCATACCTCAGACGCAGTTCGAGAGACTATCAGAGATGATAGGTCTTCAATACGCCAGTACATGGCCCTAGTGCAAGTGGAAGATTGTTAGTGTATATGCCCTAGGGGCCATTATTGTATCATACTAGCTTGTATATTACTTAATGGAAGCTTGGGATATTCACAGTTATATTAACAGTCTTGTTAAACATGGTAGTACGCTACTTGGTTTGTATCTATCTTAATGTGTGTATATGTTAGCATATCCAGAATACATATTGATAGAGCCCTTAGGATCTTGCTTGACTACCAGCGTTGCGATGGCAGTCACACTACTGGGGCCGGGTAGTCTACAAGCACATCCTTTTTTAGGTCCCTAGTCGTAGGATTATCGAGACAGGGCATCGATACTCCGGAGTAGACTAGTGTGTACGCTTCTCATCCCAGTTGGGGAAATGGTATGTCCCACAGCCATTAGTACGTTGTACTGGAGATAGTATACATGTGCTTGTTGGGTTACGGGTACACCAGACAGGACTCGCAGGGAACTGTTGGTTGGTATTATACCCTTCGTCAGTTAACAGTTCCCAGGTGACATGAGTACAGCATAGTCCGCAGACTTTACACAGCTACTTCATCTCGAGTGTGTTCCTAATGTTCTTAGATTGCTACCCCACCACGGCTCAAAGGAGTCGTGCAAACAGGTAGCAGTTGGGTGCAGTCCTGAAGCACTTGGAGGCAGTAGCGGTTAGACAGGATTCGTCTCTCCCGGTTTTGGGAGTTGATATTGCGCTGTGTTTGGAAAGCCATTACGCAAAGTCCCTGGCTAGGGCAAACGAGATTTACTGGTAGGATTTCTAGTGCTTCTCAAAGTGTAATGGGCTTCGCTCCGGCACGACTTATACCGCTTTTAGGGGACTGACGCTTGCCGCCCCCTAGGCCCGATATGCGATAGTCCTAGACGAACAGACCGGACTGTACGGAGATTGTCATATCAGGCTCAGTAGGAGTTCGGATGGGTTTCCTCATCGGCCTTCTTATCGACATCTACCTAGGGACTGTTACGTATAGCTAGTACCGCTTGCGGCCTGTGGTTAAACCCACTGCCAGCGTAAGTGTCGAGTCTTTAGAGTCGCACACAGAGAGTTTCCCTGCTTCAGGCGAAACGATATAGAGGTCGTATGGTTTTACGACAGGGTTCGGACACATACGTATTTTTACGCACGTACGATATTCGGACAGTTTGTACTAGTAGGCTTTGGTTTAAGCCAGATTATAGTATTGGATTCTTGGATTTATACAGTCTCAGTATTTCCGTGTTTTCATGGATGGGAGGGGAATTCTCGTAATTAGTCGAGAATCTTCTAGAAGATTGATGAGTTGGAGGCTTAGGTGGAATTTTCATTAAATGGATTAATGACTCATGGTGTGATTCGTACAAAGGAGTTAATGAAGCATTTATTGCTTAATGACTCATGGTGTGATTCACACAAAGTGATTTAATGAAGCATGGTTGATATTATCATATGATTATTCATTTAATAATTATTATGCTTCATATATTCACAAATGAGATATTATTCATATCATTCTCACTCTCACCTTCTCTTTCCTCAAGCTCTCTTTCTTCAAAGAACTAACCCTAACCTCTCATGTGTTGAGATCCAAGGGATAGCAAGACTAATAGATCCCTAATTCTCTTCTATATCCTCTAGGTTGCTTTGATTAGCACTCATAGTTACCTAGTTACCTCAAGTGTGAGGTTAAAGCTTGGAGAAGTAGCTCTCGGGTGGATTTTCTATCACATCGAGGTGGCCGACGAGGAGGTGATCAACGAGAACAAGAAGGACTTGATTCATTAGGTATAATCATCTTTCATAGTAGCTAATCACTTCTATATTGTTGTTAGTTAGGGTTTGGCAAAGATCCGTAAAGTTAGTCGATGTTAGTTTAAAAAAATGATTTTTTACATATTCCGCCTCCCCACATCATGTGGGGTGTCTAACGTCAACTTACACATAATAAGATCGTGATAGAGAAGATTATCCACCCGTGCGATAGATGTAGGAATAAGTACTGGCAGAAAGTAGAATTGGCAGAGTTTCATATCGAAAAAAATGGTTTTACTAGACTTTATACAACTTAGCTATATCACGGGGAAGGAGAAGAACATAGTAATGCGGCAGAAGAAGAAGGAGAAGACGATAATGCGGCAGGAGAAGAAGGAGAAGACGGTAATGCGGCAGAAGAAGAAGACGATAATTTCTTTCCATTAGAAGAAATGGAGGATATGGTAGAGGCTGCCCTAGGTGAATCTATTCGTACCGAAGATGACATTCCTTTCGGTCAAGGACCGCGTGCGCATAAATATGAAAATTTCATGAATGATGCTAGAAAACCAATTTATGAGAATGCAAAGGATTCCACCCTCTCATGGTTCGTCCAACTTTTCCAGATTAAGTGCCTAAATGGATGGAGCAACAAGTCATTCACAATGCTTCTTTCGTTCTTGAAAGATTCTATGCCCCCCTAGAAATAACGTGCCCGACAGCTGGTACGGAGCCCAGAAGATGATGTCTGATTTGGGTCTGAAGTGTGAGAAGATTCAAGCTTGTCCTAAAAATTACGTGTTGTACCGAAAAGAGAATTCTGATTTGAAAGAGTGTCCAACATGCGGAGAGGCCAGGTATAAACCGAAAGATTCTGATAAGAAGACCGATATACCTGTCAAGATAGCACGATACTTTCTTATAACATAGACGCTGTAGAGGCTATTCAGGTGCAAGAAAACAGCCGAGGTAATGATTTGGCATCACCGTGCTCCTCCAAGTGAAGATAGAAAAATGAGTCATCCAAGAGATTCACCGGCATGGAATGATTTCGATAAGAGGCATGCAATATTCAGTAGCGATCCTCGTAATGTCAAGCTTGGACTGGCTAGTGATGGCTTCTGCCCATTCAACTATATGACTGGAAACCACGGCACATGGCCCGTTGTAATGATAGATTATAATCTGTCGCCTTGGTTGGCTATGGACCAATCATACATTATGATGCCTCTTCTTATCGACGGACCAAACTCACTGGGAAACAATATCGACGTCTATCTCCGACCTCTGATCGAGGAGTTAAAATCTCTATTCATTGATGGTGTAGAGACTTACGATGCAAACAAAAATTCAACCTTCATACTATGTGCGGCTTTAATGTGGACAATTAATAACTTTCCTGCGTATGGAATGCTATCAGGTTGGTCCGTACATGGTCACAAAGCATGTCCTCATTGCCATCAACATACAACATCGAAATTCTTGAATTTCAGCAGGAAGGTTTGTTAGTGCGGCCATCGACATTTCCTGCCTCTAGACCACCCATACAGGTTAGACGCTGTTCACTTTGATTGTCATCAGGAGCTTCTTGGACCTCTAGCCCCATTGTCCGGAGAGGACATAACTGCTCAGTTGGATGGTTACGATAATGTGACCTTCGGGATGGATCCGACAAAATAGGTCAAACCACCATTCTGGAACAAGTTAAGCATTTTCTTCGAGCTTCCGTACTTGTCAACAAATTTAGTGCGTCATTATCTGGACGTCATGCACATAGAGAAGGGAGTATCCGAGCACGTACTCAACTTGCTTCTTTGTAAAGATGGGAAATCGAAAGATAACCTCAATGCTCGGATAGATCTACAGGACTGGGAAATTAGAAGTGAATTGCATCCTAAACCGGTAGCGGGTAAACCAGGAAAGTTTGTACTTCCCATGCCGCTTATCATATGTCACAACCGGAGAAGAAAAGATTCCTGTAGGTGTTGCACGATTTGAAAGTTCCCACAGGTTTCTCAGGTTTATTCAGCAACAAGATAAAAATTGTGAAAAGCAAGATCGATGGGCTGAAAAGTCATGATCACCATGATATCATGGAGCACCTTCTTCCATTAGCCCTCAGGACTTCCCTCCCCGAATCGGTTGGTCTAGTAATCAATGACCTATGTTGTTTTTCCAAAGAGTTATGCGCTAAAACACAGGATATTGTGACGTTGGAGAAACTAGAAAATTCTATTGCGTTGATACTTTGCAAGTTTAAGCGTATTTTCCCACCGTCATTCTTCGATATCAAAATACACCTAACGGTTCATCTTGCAACTGAGGCTAAGTTAGCCGGACCGGTACAATATCGATGGATGTATCCCGTCGAGAGGTACGTGGAATTTTTTGTTTCGCGCAATTTTTAAAATTATTGTTGTCATGTATGCCCGTATTTATTTATTCAACATATTTTCTTTAGGTACCTCTACACTCTTAAAAAGTATATACGCAATAGAAATCGTCCCGCTCGTGCTGCTGCCCGGGCCCAGGCTCGTGCTTCTGTCGCCGGAGGTATATATCACACTTTAATTTTCGTTAAACCTTGATTTCTTAATACCACTTTGTCTTAATATTGATTGTCTTGATATTTCTTGTAAACACAGGGCCTCCCCATCCCGAGAGGGGGACTCGAGGCCCGAATCAGTCCCACAGGCTGAGGCTCGACAGAGCTAGGGGGAGGCAGCATTCCCCATCTTTTTTACCCCTGATTATCGCTATACCGGCGATTATGCAGAGAGGTTCGGCCGGTATATGGGGGATGAGAGCCGCCTCGTGAAGAACTATCCAGTTCACGTTGAGTGGGGCGACCAGCACCGGCGCTCATTCGCCCTCTTCTGGGATTAGGCTCGGGTATTAATATATATTTTCATTTGATTTATCCAGTATATTTATTATTAACACTTGCAATTTAATAACATTGTTTTTTGTATTTTCAGTTGGATTACGATTTTCAGCCTGTACCCGACCCTGATCATCCTGGGAGGGTGCTCGATCTTCATGCTCTGTACCATGGCCTGATGAAGAACATGCAATCGAAGGTCCGATACAATAGGAATGAGCTGAAGATCGGCTGCTATTCCCTGTGGATGGTGACCCCCGAGGCAGAGAGAGTGGCCCTCCTATATACTCCGGCCTTTGCGAGAGTCGATGTAGATACATGGCCTCTATTGTGCCAATATTTCGACTCTGAGCGCAAACAGGTATGTATTTTAAATGTAATTCATTGTTTAGTATATAAATTATTTTTTGTGTTGCTTAATTAGATAACTAAATCTGAATGTGTTGTGCAGAAACATGCCGATCAAAATAAAGAGCATATAAAGTCGTCGAAGAGGGGTCACCCCACTTATACAGGTGGCTTGAGGAATATTACTCGTGCCATGGAGTTATCGGTAAATTACAATAGACCTACTGTGATATAATGTAATATTAAGAGTTATTTTCTAATATATGTATATTTTTGGCGAATTGCAGACCGCTCAGACCCTGGCGCAGGGTGGTACACCGTGCGTGCTGTCCGCATATCTTGCCGTCCATGGCACCTCGACAGATCCCGCCACGGGCGAGCTTCGATACCCCGACATCTCTACCAAGGAGTATTGCATAAGTGTTAATAGTTATTCAACCCCTATTTGAAATTTTTGTTTTGAAAGGTTTAAATTTAAATGATATACTTATATTTTACTGGTTAATGTAGGTGTAGGAGCGGGTGGCTGAGCAGGCGGAGGCATCGGGGATCGATTTTACTGGACATAACGATCCGATACTGCTGACCACAATTCTAGACGCTGCACACGGAGGGCACCACGGAGGTTGGGAGAGAGGCCGGGGACTGGGTCCTAGCAGGGCCCATATGAGGTTGGACTCCACTCCGGCGGTTACTTCCTCTATCTCCCATGAGCGACGTTTCGAGCAAGAACTGGACACCTTGAAGGCCACCGTCCAGGAGTTGAAGTAGATGTTGGTATGTATACTACTTAATAGTAAAATATTATGTCATATTATAGATAGCAACATATCCAATATTAGTACGTAGCCTGAACTTATTTGGTTGTAGACTTAACTTTGATTAATCATACATACATAGAATTGTCTAATTAAAATAAACTACGGTTTTCCAAACTAGATATCCAAACGAGGCCTAAGTCCCTAAGTATACATAGATTGGGGTTTCGCAATAACCTGATAATGATACGAATTCGACTAATACACAGTTCTTACTCGTTTATTACACACAAAACTGAACAGATGCGACAGGGTACTTCGGCTGAGCCTCCACATGCATCTCTTTCGGTTGCGGCTCCGTAAGCCACTACTTCGGCTGCGGTTGCGCAGACCACTCCTATAGCTCCACAGCCCGCTTAGACTCCCACAGCTGCGGCTCCGCAAGCTACTACCTCGGCTGCGGTTGCGCAGACCACTCCTACAGCTCCACAGCCCGCTCAGACTCCCGCACACTCCGCATTGCTCGAGATGTTGACTCAGGGTATATCCGAGGAGCAGGCACGCCAGATTACGGCGTTTATCAGAGGTGGAGCTGGACCGAGCTAGGGTAGCTTTTTGATTCTTATATTTTAAACATGTATTTACTTATATGATACATATTGTATATATTTTGGACGATATTGATATTGGTGGTGCTTGCGTGTTCATATTGATTTAGATTGATATCGTATTCTGCGTGTTGATTTCTTGTATATATTATGCGTGAGATGTTGATTATGAATACTGCAGTATATATTCTGCTTGTTGATTACTTTTATATATGATGTATATATTATTGTGCACAAGGTGAGGAAAAAACAGGCAACCCATTTTTAAAAAAAACCCTGATAATATGTACCTACGGATTAATCCGTAGGGCCAACGTTTGCACCTACCGATTAATCCATAGGGTCCAAGTTTGCCCCTACATGTTTATCCGTAGGGGCAAAATATTAGGATACCTGATATTTTGTTCCTATGGACTCAGTAGCAGATGTTAGAGTTGTCCCTACGGAGTAATCCATAGGGGCATAGGCTTTACCCCTACACAGTTATCCATAGGGACAAGCTATCAAGCTACCAGATATTTTGCCCCTACGCATCTGGACCTATGCATGGAGCCGTAGGGGCGTATATTTGTCCCTACGGATTTATCCGTAGGGACATCTATTTTATTTTATAAACCGATAAATTAAATAAATTTTTTGTCCCTACGGTGTAATCCGTAGGGACCGATGGACCTACACATTTATCCGTACGGGCAAGTATTTAACCGTATGGGCATGTTGAAGGCCCAGACTTGCACCTGCGACGTTTGCACCTGCGATGTTTGCACAGACGGCGTAATTTTGTGCCCCTACGGCTAGAGCCGTAGGGGCAGTGGTTTGCCCCTACGGCTAGAGCCGTAGGGGCAGTGGTTTGCCCCTACGGATAAATCCATAGGGTCAACCCCTATTTGTACTGGTGTAAAACCTGTTTGCATGACTCAGTAGAGCCGGGGTAGGATAGTAATCAAAGCACAGTGGGAACTCACATGAGACAAATGACGATCTCAGGTCGACAGACTATCTGTACTCATGTTACCAGATAACTGTTATCTGACGATAGGTATAATACCATCTAGCCAGTTCTCGGCGAGTTCGTCCAGTGTACTCACCCCAAGTGAGCACCTGTATACAATCTTAGATGAAACACACTAATGGATGTAGGACCAACCATCACCACTCATGAGGGTCTAGAAATGTATACACTATTCTATTCTGGAATATCGATGCCCAGTCTCGATACTCCCACGACTAGGGACATTTAAGGATGTGCTTATCGACTAACCAGCTCCTACAAGTATGATTGCCATCACAACGCTGGTAGTCAAGTAAGGATCCTACGGGCTTTATCAACATGTATTAGTGATATGAAATAACAAAGAAATATATACACATGTTAAGATATATTCAAACCAAATAACATACTATCATATCGAGCAAGATTGTCCTGTACATACATACCCCTAGCATCCTATACAATAAAGGCCTCTAGGGCATATATATCCAACAATCCCCCACTTACACTAAGGCCTGTTATTAGTGTATCGAGTACCCAATGTCTGCACTAGGGCCAGTTGCTGGCGTACCGCATACCCAACATCTCAAATAGTCTCTCGAACTTTACTTGAGGGATGGCGTTGGTGAATAGATTGTCGTGTTATCTTTTGTATCTACTTTCCGCACCTCGATCTCCCGGTAATCTACGATCTCCCTGATCAGGAGATACCGCCTCAAGATATGTCTAGATTTCTGATGGGACCATGGTTCCTTTACTAAAGCCATGGCTCCATTGTTATCGCAATACAAAGGTATTGGATCAGGAATGGATGGAACCACCTGTAGTTCAAAAATGAACTTCCTCATCCAGACGGCCTCTTTTGCAGCATCGTTAGCAGCGATGTACTGTGCCTCTATCGTCGAGTCTGCTACGGTGTTCTATTTGGAACTCTTCCAGCAGACTGCCCTTCTGTTGAGGGTAAACACATAACCCGAGAAGGATTTAGAGTAATCCTTGTCACTTTAGAAGCCAGAGTCGGTAAAAGCCACGATCTGGATGTCTCCATTACTGTAAACTAAGAACATCTCCTTAGTCTTTCTCTAGTACTTAAGAATGTTCTTCACTGCTATCCAATGTTTCTTATCTGGGTTGGACTGATACCCGCTTACGACGTTAAGTGCGTAAGCTATATCTGGTGGTCTTGTACATAATATTGCATATATTATAGACCCTACCACCGAAGCATAGGTTACAATGCTCATGCGAGCCCTCTCCTCATCGGTCTTGGAAGACATTTCTTTAGAGAGGGTGATTCTATGACAAGCGGGTAAATTACCACGCTTGGAATCTTCCATACTAAATCTCTTTAGTGTGGTGTCTATGTACCTTGACCGTGAAACTCCCAACATTCTTTTAGATCGGTCACGATAGATCTTAATCCCCAGAATGTACGAGGCATCACCCAGGTCATTCATAGAGAACTTCTGTGACAAGAAAAGCTTGGTTGATTGCAGCATTGGAATATCATTTCTTATCAGGAGAATGTCATCTACGATTAAAGCAAAGAATACCAAAGTTCTCCATACAATTTTCTTATAAATATAAGGTTCATCTATATTTTTGATAAAGTCATATTCCTTGACCGTCTCATCAAATCAGATGTTCCAACTCCACGATTCCTGCTTTAATCCATAAATGGATTTAAGTAACTTCCACACTTTCCCGCTGCTCCCACTGTCTATGAAACCCTCTGGTTGATCTGTATAAACACATTCTTCTAAACTTCCATTTAGAAAAGCGGTTTTAACATCTATCTGCCAGATGTCATAGTCATGGAAGACAACGATGACAAGTAGGATCCGAATTGATTTAAGCATAGCCACAGGTGAAATTTTTTCGTCATAGTCCAATCCTGGTCTTTCACGAAAACCTTTTGGAATGAGTCTAGCTTTATAGGTTTCTACCTGTCCATCTACACCAATCTTCTTTTTGAAGATCCATTAGCATCCAACGGGTTTTATCATAGAAGGAGCACCATTTAAAGTCCATACTTTGTTGGTGTACATTGATTCTATCTCGGATCGCATAGCAACCAGTCATTTCACCGAGTCTCTACTCGTGATGTCTTGTTGAGAACTAGTAGGCTCATCATTATCGATGATGCAATCCTCTCGATCCCCGTCTATGAGAAAACTGTAGTATCTTTTGGGAGGATGAGACTGTCTACTAGATCTACGGAGTTGCATAGGTACAACCAGTTATATTGAAACTTCAGGTTCTACCAAGTTTTCAGTAATAGTTTATGGTCCCGGAATTTCTTCTTGTTCTATCGCGCTCCCACTAATTTCTTTTTCAAGAAATTGAGTTTCCATAAAGTGGGCATGATGAGAAACAAAAACCTTTTGTTCCTCAGCGTAATATAAAAAATACCCCATAGAATTCTTTGGGTATTCCACAAACTTACACAATACTGAGCGTGCCTTGAGCTTGTCCGAATGATACTTTTTGACAAAAGCCGGACACCCCCATATCTTAAGATACTTAAGACTGGGTTTCTTCCCACCCACATTTCATATGGAGTGGTATGCATTGACTTAGTTGGAACTTTATTCAATAGGCATACAACAGATTCTAGTGCAAAACCAAAGAAGGATAGCGGCAACTCAGCATTACTCATCATGGAACGCACCATATCTAGTAAGGTGTGATTCCGACTTTCTGATACACCGTTTTGTTGTGATGTGTATGGAGGAGAAAGCTGAGAGAGATTCCATTCTCTTTTAAATATTCCAGGAACTCCGCACTTAAGTATTCTCTACCCCGATCAGATCGAAGCATCTCGATACTTTTTCCTGTTTGTTTTTCCACTTCATACTTATACTCCTGGAATTTCTCAAATACCTCAGATTTATGTTTCATCAAGAATACATGTCCATACCTTAAGAAATCATCGGTAAAAGTGATGAAGTAGGAATAACCACTTCTTGCATGTGTAGACATTGGACCACACACGTTGCTGTGTATGAGTCCCAAGAGCTCAGTGGCTCTTTCTTCGTGTCTAGTGACGGAGTTTTGGTCATCTTTTCTTTGATACATGATTGACAAGTTGCAAAAAATAGATATTCAAACGGATCCCAATATCCATCTTTATATAACTTAGTTAATCATGTTTCATTGATATGACCAAGTCTACAATGACATAAGAAAGCTTGATTTAATTCCGGAGTCTTTCTTTTTATTATGTTTTGAACGTTGAAAACTTGATGTTGATTGAGTACATATATTCGATTTTTAGTGTATCCGACCCAATCATTTCATGATTCAGGTGATTGTTTATGACATTGCTTTCAAGTGGAAAATTATATCCTTTATTAGATAACAAACATACAGATATAATATTACACATCATGATGGGTACACAAAAGTAGTTATGCAACAAAAAAATATGTCCACTTGCCAATCCAAAGTGATATTCTCTCACTGCAACAGCATCCACACTTGCTCCGTTGCCAACACTGAGGGTCATATCACATTTTCTCAAAACTCTATGGCTTCTCAGCGCCTGCAAAGAATTACAGATGTGAGATCCTGATCTGGTATCCAATACCCAGGAAGTAGAGTTTATAGAGAAACTGTTATCAATCACTAACACATCTGAAGTTGAAACTACAACTTGATTCGTATTCTGATTCTTGGCTTTCAAAGCCCGGCAATCCTTCTTCCAATGTCTCTTCTTATGATAATAGAAACATTCTTCCTTTGTTGTTGATTGTCACGACCCAAAATAGCACGTGACTGGCCCTTGAGTCAGGTGAAGTCTGTAGGACCACACCTAATTCAAGTAAGCCAAAAGCCCAGAAATGTAAACCATTTTAAATAAGAAGTGAAGGAAAACATGTTTAAAGCAAGTGGTTTAAATAAAATAAATGGCCTTAAACATTTAAAAGCAACATCATATTTTCCCAAAAATTTCGGCAGAGTCTCCTTTGTAAAAACTGGCCCCAAACGGGTACAAATATGAATAATATACATAATGAATATAGGCATTGATCGCACACTTTTGGCGTGTCGGGATTCAATGTTCTAAAGTTATAACCGTGATCAGGATGGTGTCGCTTCGCAGCTAGCCGGTTGAGCACGGGTCGATCCGCAGGGAGACGGTAGTATTTAAGTTCTTGTCTTAGACGAGTCAATGAAGAATTGTATATGTTGTGTTCGATTCTATCCTAAGTGTCGTATTTTATGTTCAAGTAAACTTGTTAAGGTTAAGGTTAAGTTCGGTTAGTAAAGTTAGGATTAGTCTTGTGCTTGTCTTTTGCCATCCTTAAGACGATGTTGGGATAATCGAACGTAGCGGGGATTAGGAGGACATAGGAATGAGATTTGCGAGTTTAAGCAAGCTTTCCAACGCTAAATCCATTCCTAGTTCCCCTTGTCCGTCCGCTAAATACGCTTATTTCCAACCCTCGGCCAAACTCCCGCAACCATGTATCCAATTAAGTCACAACCACATGTCACGTTGTAGTGCGCTTAAAGGACTTCTCGACTTAGGTCGCGGCTACATGTCACGTGTAGCGCGTCTAAGTGAGGGGGTTGCATTTGTTTGGTCGAGGTTCATTTCAAGATGTTTGGCGAAAAGAAGCACAAGGGATTTCTCCGTCCCTCATACCACCTTCCTTAGCCTTAACAAGTGTGGATTTATTCACACATGAAAATGAAAAGAAAACAAGACAATAAGGAAGAAAAGAAGGAAAAGGAAAATACAGTTTTACAAATGGTGCAAGCTAACTCTTGGGTCCTCACCTAAGCAAGAAATTCCATCGAAATATCATCGCTTGAAAATAATACGGAAAAGAGAAGAGAAGGAAAATAAAACAAGCAAAGAAATAACAACAACTAGTTAACAACAAAAATTAAAATTACAATACAAGATAATTAAATTACAAGACAATAAATAAAAGAGGCAAGATAATAAAAACCCTCATCTTCATTTAACATCCACTCAAAAGTTCTCACAACAATTTAATGGAGGAAAGAATGAAGAAGAAGAAGAAGCAAAACTAACACTACACTAAATCCTAACAAAAAGAAGCATAAGAAATTAGATATTTGCTTAGGCACAAATTTGGGCTATTTATAGGCTGAGTGCTGAAACCCTAGGGCAAGATTCTCTGCCCAAATGAACTGAGCCAACTACCCCTGAAATCCGAATTGACACTGAGTCAACTCGGCCGCGGATTCGCCGTCGATTCGCCTTGTTGGCCGCAGATCGGTGGCCATATGGGGGAATTGGGTTGTCTGATTTTGTGGGTTGTCTTGTGTTGCATTTGTATTCTGATTAACATGTCCAAATTATCAAGATTCTTCCGTGATTTCTTCAGTTTCCAGCAGTAAACAATGATGGCTTCATTTTCAACTTATTTGACTTCATCTCCCTCGGGCCCCACGCTTGACCATTGAATTGGGCTGCCATGCTTGACCAAGAATGACGACTGTTTTCGTCCTGTCTTTTGAACTGGTAAGCGGCACTGGTCGGATACGGATGACTGGAACCCGGCTTTTATCTGTCTGTGACATATGTTCTGGATTTTGGCGTAACTGTGGAGATTTTGTCTTGATTTTTATTATTTGGACTGGAAACCTGTAAATATGTAGCAAACACGGATTAAAAGCACATGCCTATAGACAAACGAGCATAAGAATGGGCGGAATAAAATGCAGTATTCTGGTATGAACAAATACCCCCAAACTTAACTTTTGCTCTTCCCGAGCACAACCATTTATTCACAAAAGAAAATCCTAACCGCATTTTCGTAGGGAACGCGATTGTACTGAGCGCGTGCAACAAGCCGTTAAACCTCTAGGTGTCCCTAGTAGGAGGAGTGTTGTTTCCTGAGGGTTTTCAGCGGATACTACCCAAAAAATCCCGTCAATCTAGTTTCATAAGTTAACATCTATTCTACTCCTATAGTTTAGTATTTACGTTAGAAACTCTATCATCCTAAATTAGAAATATCAAACCCTTATATTTCACACCTCTAATTTATTCAACCTCAGATCCTATATGTTTTACAGTTTAGAAAGATCTCGGTCTCTCCTGAGTTTTCCTTCTAAAGTGTGGTCTCAAGTCAGGGATTTTTATTAGTTTTACGGAAAACATAAGTCTTATTCTTTATTTCTATATTTCCTCCAAATATCGATTGTATACCCCTACGTGTGTGTGTAAATTTTTCACCCTTACACTTAAGAATTCAATTCAAGCTATAGTACCCTTGCCCTAATACCTAATACGACTACTTTTCATATAATGATGGACGGATTTGCTCACATACCTTTCATGCGACTATTAATGCTTCTTGAGGCACCAACAGCCGATTACTGAATGTATAAGCTTAAAGCGTAAATAGCAGTTTCCAGGTCTTGACTTTATTTATTATTATTATTTTTTTCTTTTTCAAGATTATTTTTCAACGATGCTCTTTTTTTAGCTTTAAATACTAGGTTTTCAGGCAAGAGTATTTTTAGGTATCCTCTACTATCCCAAGTTTCAAGGTGCGTGTATGTGCAGTTATAGGGTATATACTTTCTAAATTTGAACTCAAGAATAGAAACTATTTTTCAGACTTATCCTTCAGTAAAGGTTCAATACTTTCCCTTCATTTCGACTTAACTCAAGAACTGAACTCAAGATTACCTATTTCTCAAAAAAAAACTGTAAGGACGTATAATTACCAAGTTTGAACAGAAGGAGGGTTATTTTTAGGGTTTTCAATTCCTAAGCCTAGGATTTAGTTATTCCTATCATATCTACTAAGCTTTCAGAATAAAAATCTAAGTTACCCTATTAGCTAACATGTCGACAAAGTTTTTATATTTTTGGAACAATTTTCGATTTTTGTGGGTTTTTAAATATAGTATGCAAATGCAAAATATACAAATGAATGCGAAGGAAGAAAGCTTACCGAGCACACCCCCAAACTTAAACTTGACAGTGCCCTCATTGTCAGGCTATACCAAGAGGGTCAAAATTGTCGGCGCTCCCTAAAAAAACAAATTATATACAAAACAAAAAAGAAAACCAAAAATATACACAAAAAGGGTTCCCCCCCCAAACTTAAGTAAAACAATGTTTCTACTGTTAAGTGTTGAAGTTCAGGATTAGGAGGGAAAGAGAATAGTATCAATCTATACAAGGCCTTACACATTCAAAAAGTTAACACCAACCATTCAAAGATTTTATCGCTATAATGTACAGGTTGGTTGAAGAAGGCGTACAGAAAAGAGATGAAGAATACGCGAGACCGTATGCGAATAGAAGCGGGATACGGTCTTGGTGGAGGAGAAGAGTGGCGGAAGGGAAAAAGAAATGGAGTACGAACTTGAGGGTGAAAATGGAGTGAATAAATTAGCACAATTTGTGATGACCGATGTGTAAGAAGCGTTTGTGCTAATCTATTAACCCGTCGAGAAATGGGGCCAAATCCCTCAAGATTCGTGAGAAAACATGGGTACGCCGAACTTGGTAAACCAGACATAAGAAATGAAAGTGATACGGTTTCTCGCATGGTCAGAACGATAGAAAGGATAGAGGTAGGTGACTGAGGAAGGTTATCGGTTAAAGGTTCAGGAGGGTGTACACAGTCAATGAAAGGGATAGGATGAATTGAAAAATCAGACTCATCACTTAAAACTGGTTCATCCTCAAAACTAACCTCAATATTCTCCTCAAAATTTAGTTTATCCATGCATGTATCATCAATATCAAGACGCATATGGAGTTCGGGAAAGACAGTTAATGACTTGGGATGATGTCCACACGGAAGTGAAAGTAAATGATGAATTTGAGAGACAAACTCATCCAAAGTTGTGGGTTCATCATCCGAAATATTCCCGGCGTCGATTTCCTCAATCAAGTGAAAATCAATATTCTCAGACACCTCATCAAAAGCATGGATATTAATCAATTCAGGTTCTAAGATGGAGGTGTAGAGGTCAAAAGGTTTAGGATTGGTTTCACTTGGAATGGTCCCTTCACAATCTGGTAAATCAAACACTACAAAGTCGCACAACTTATTAACCATTCTATTTTCAATTGATAATTCATTGAGGACACATGATAGACATTCAGAACCGGAGTTGTGGGATTCAATTTGCAATAGGTAGGTTTGATTTGGAAGGGTATACGGCTCACTCTCTCCACTCAAGTACGGGTCAAATATCACATTTGTCTCATTGTTCATGTGGTGTCATTATCATAATATCATAAACTAGGGGTACTGATCTAAGTCTAGTACACTCCGATACTATCAACATAAATCCGCGTGTGTATGAATACCCATCGCCCATCAATCCACTATAATATCATGTCGTATATCATAACAAGACCCGATTTACATCACCGTACTCACGACATCATGCCCAATCACATCGACTCACCTCCAAGTATGATATACTATTCTCAACATCCGTGTATACATATAGGTGTGTGTGTGTGTGTGTGTGTGTGTGTGTATGCACCAACGCATCCACACATACACACACACACACACACACACATATATACATATATATACATATAACCATATACACCCCAATCATATCACGTGTGTGCATGTGTGTGCGTGTAACAACTATACTCTAGGGTTTCACGACTAAAAACTAAACTAAAAAATTAACTTCCAAATACGCCAACAACTAACCCAAAGTCACCTAAAGCATTTCCTGCTAAGTATACACGTATCAAAAACATATAGGTATATATATATATATATCATAACGCGTAACATCCTACGAAATTGCGGGGGTGCTATACGCCATCCACCCGACTTCCCCCATAGATATATATCTACTCACATCGATCCTCGCATTGCCTAAGTCGATGACGCCTTGTCCTCCCTTGTTTTCCTGAAAATTCATGTGAAGGTACCTACAATTCAATGCATATCGTATCGACATCAAAATCAATTCCGGAAACCGATATGGTAAACGAAATATACATAGGTTAGAACCTATGGTTTACGCATGCAAGAACAACCAAATAACTCCCGACGTTGACGTACAAACGTCAAACGACCGAGTCAAAACTAAATATCCAAAAACCAAGTTTTAGAAGTCGCAAAACATCGCCAGAAATCAAGTAAAACAACTATAGATTTTTATTAATGTAAAATTAGACTTTTTCGCATACAGGGTAGGTCTAGTTATCTAAAAAGTGAGCTACAGACTAAGTTTCAGACCCTAACTCCAAAATTGGGAAAATTGCAGCCAAATCGAATAAAACGGCATCCAAAATATAAAGGCTTGGGCTAGGGTTTCTAGAGTAGCTTCCTAGTAGTCTGCACATCTCACTATATCTGCAAAATATTTTTCAGAGTCTCCGGGTCATAGCAGATCTCTAGAAGTCATCACAATTCCCACAAAAACCTGATATCGACAATTCTAAAGTTCAAGTCTTGGGGTTTAGTCTCTGGTTTAGCCCATAATACTAACTCTACAGGGTTTGTGGACACTAATACATTTCAATTTCACCTTATCAACTCATAAAATCACCTAAAGCTCAACTTGGAATTTTCGATTCTAAACTTAAATATAGGCTAAAGGAAATGGATTACTACTCTAATGGTGAAAGAATTACCTCATTTGGCAACTTAAGAATTTTCTTGAGTTGCCCCTAGTGCTCAAAATCCAAACTTTCTTGGTCTCACATGCTTGTAGTGAGCTTGTGTATATTTTTAATGAAGGGAATGAGGTGTTTTGATGTGGGATTGAGGTTGTGGTGAGGATGTAGAGGAGATGGAGGGAAGAAGGCATCCATGGAGAGAAATGGAGAAGGAAATGATGAAGGTGATGAAGTGAACACAAAATGAGCCTTGGTCAATTTATCCCTCACCCTCTCTCTTTCTCTCATGCCCATACCTCCATGCCATGCCCCATTCTTTATTCTTCTCTCTTTTCTTTTCTTTATCTTTTTACAAAAACATAAAACAAAACCACATATATGTTAAAATTGTGGAGTTTAAGCCAAGGTTTATTTCAACAAAAGTAATAAGTGTATGAAACATGCTATGTTGCATGCCATGCACATAAACACGATTAGTACATGATTAGCAAATATTTATCAAGTTTAGCATAATTTGAAAATAATTAATTTATATAATAATTCATAAAATGTCTAAATCTTATAATTTCATTAAAAATCAACATTCAAGGTAATTTTCCAATATTTTCCAATTTATCGGTATTTAATTATACCATCACATTAAAACTAATTTCCATACACTAAAATATTCATAATATTTATTATTTTAATTATTTAATTTCCCAAAATTAATATTTTATTTTTCTGAAATGTTATATTGATCCCCTAACCTTTCCCTTTCCCTGCACCTTTTGCACACCTCTTTTTGGTTTGGTGGGGGCCTACTTCTTCTTCCCCTTGGCTTTAGCCTTGGATTTAGAGGAAGAATGTTTCCCAACAACTAGAATGGGTGTTTCCTTGGATTTCTTCAAGGTGCCCTCTGCAACCCTCAACATGTTGAGGAGCTCAGGAAGTGAAACTTCCGTCTTTTGCATATTGAAGTTCAATATGAATTGGGTATAGGTGGAGGGAAGGGACTGCATAATTAAATCGGTATACTACTTGTTCCCCATCGTAGTTCCAAGATCCGCGAGCTTTTCAATGAGAGTAATCATCTTTAGGACGTGGTCCCTACAAATGATCCGACAGCAAACCTTGCCTGAAATAACTTTTTCGAGATCTCGTATCTGCGGTACTAGATTACCCTCCATATAAATCTTTAGTATGGAGGAAGATGGAAGTAAGGTCCATTTTCTTGTGCCGCCTTTGATATTCATTATCCATGGAGGCCAGCAAGAGAAACTTGGCTTTCATGCAATCAAGACCCTAAGTTTTATAGACCTCAATGTCCGTGATTGAGGATTCTGGACCTGGAGCAGGGGGATTTAGCCATGAGTGTTAGTGATATGTATGCCCTAGAAGTCATTACTGTACATACGATGTATATTGTAGTGGATGCTTGGACATATATATGGAGGACTTTCTTGCTCGACATGATAGTATGCTATCTGGTTGCTCTTTATCTTAACATGTATACTGATTGTCTCTATGTTACATGTTGATAAAGCCCTTAGGATGAGTACTTGACTACCAGGATTATGATGCAGATCATACTAGTGGGGACAGTGTAGTCGCTAAGTTCATCCTTCAAATGTTCCTAGTCGAGGGTGTATCGAGACAAGGCATCGATATACCAGAGTAGACTAGCGTATAGCTTCTCGACCCATACAGATGGGCGATGGATGATCCCATATCCATTGGTGTTTGACATCAGAGACAGTATACGGGTGCTCAGTGGAGACTGGGTACACTGGACGGACTCGACGAGAACTGCCAGATGGTATTATACCTCACGTCATATGGCAGTTCTCTGGTGACACTGGTACAGGTTAGTCTGTAGACCCGAGATCGTCATAGAGTCTTGTGTGATCCCTACTATGCTTTGATTTCCACCTTACCACGTTCAAGAGAATGTGCAAAACGGTGGCTTTTGGGTACAATCCCGAATCACATGGAGGCAATGAGCGATAGGAGGGGTTTCGTCTCTCCCGGTATTGGGGGTTGATGTTGCGCTGTGCTCGATTGGCTATAACAGGAAGTCCTTGGCCAAGGCTACTTCAGAGATATACTGGTAAGTGTTATCAGTAGTTTCTCGACCCGTTATGAGCATCACATCGGCACGATTTATCGAGTTACTCGAGTCTGACGTTTACCACCCCTAGACGAGATATGCGACATATCAGAGGAAGAGGCCGGACTGTACGGTAGTGTTACTGATTGGATTCGTAGGAGTGTGTGCAGGCTTGCTTATTGATCTTCTGATCGCTCAATACCAGGGTGGCCTTTACGTTTAGCAGACCGCTTGCGGCTTGTGGGTGTTTGATATGATCATCACCTGCTGCCGGCGTATTGACGAGTCTTTAGAGTCCTACACAGAGGTTTCCTGGCTCAAGCGAAACGGAATAGGAGCGCATATGAGATATGTGCGGAACCGAGAATAATGCGTGTATGTGATACCGTATTCTATTCTCGCGATGAATGTATCGATTGGTTGTATGTGATATAACCTAGTTATCGAATCGAGGATTGATTCGATAACTCGATACATTGGATATTAGTCGATCATATGCGATATGACCGGATCGTTAAATCAAGTGTTGATTTAATGATTTAATGTATAATTATATATTTGATATATTACTTTACATTAACTAGTATTTGTTCACTTATGATGGATTTTCTCACTTGATGTGCACATTGTATATATGATATAGTTTTGTGCACTAGTTTGTATCATGTTTGATAATACATGCAAACTTGGGTGTGTGTATGCTTTAAACCTAGTTTAGGTTAATGGTTAGGGTTTTTATGCGATATGTGCGGGACCGAGATTAATACGATAGTGATACCGTATTCTATTCTCGCGATTCGTGACATTGATCGGTTGTATGCGATATAGCCGGGTTATCGGATCAAGTGTTGATTCGATAAGTTGTTACACACGATATTAGTCGGTTATAGCCGGATTATTAAATCAAGAGTTGATTTAATAATTTAATGTATAATTATATATTTGATATATTACATTACATTAACTAGTATTAGCTCACTTATGATTTCTTTTCTGACTTGGTGTGCACATTGTACATATATGATATGTATATTTGTGTACATGTATTGTGTCATGCTTGATGATACATGCAAGATGGGTGTATGAGACTTATACCTTGCTAGGGTTAAATTAGGGTTTTGTTTATTTCGTAAGATTTAACAAAAGAAAGAATGACTTGGTCAATATTGTCAAGCTTGGATGAAGCTTGTAGAAACATTGATAAAGTCCACTCTTTTGTCATTCCTTAGGATATTAGTTAACCCAACCCTTAACCTTACACCTTGGTTAATTCTCTACATGAGTTAGGCATGAGGGCTTAACTCACCCTTGGTTACAATAATTCATTTAGATAAGTTTTCATATGAGTTCTTCATTTCTTCTTCTTCTTCCTCAAATCTTTCTAGCTTCAATGGAGATGTGAGATAATGAGTGAGAAAATGAATTCTAAAGTGAGCCCACTTCCTACTTCATCATCCTCTACTACTTGCCATTTAGTATAGGGTGTTCTCTTCACAAAGTTCTTGACCTAGTGAAGAAATAGCTTGGGTTAGTGTCTCCTCGACGTAGATCATCTTCGGCCTCGAAAACATCGAAGCCAGAATGTTCGTTTCTTCATGGGAGCCTCTCCAGAGTCCGGAGTTCACGATCGCAGCGAAGGGACTACTACACGAAGCTATTGAAGTGAAGGACCAGTCTATAAAGGTTGTATTCCTTGCTCTCTTTCATTTGCAAAGTGTTTGCATTTCATTTCCATCGATTTCTAGTAGACGATTCATTGTTTAGGGTTAGCTAAAACGGCAAATTTTTGCATTTGGCATGGACGATGCCTCTCGAAACCTTGCTACCGTCCTAAGTAACCCTGCAGTGGTATCAGATCCATGCTAGAAATTAATACGGAATTTGTTAGATTACGAAAACGAAACAAACTCCGAAACTTGAAATTTTAAAACTATGTTTCTGTCGATTTTAAAATGAGCTCCAAAAGTTTTTCAAATAAGTGCAGAATCATATTTGGGAAAATATAAGAACATGGGACAAAATTGGGACCATGTGCTCGGATTTTGGCCATGCACATCGCCACAGTTTCCTAGGAGGCCGGCCCCCTGTGGCTTGTTTGGTTCCAATTTTCTTCCATGCTCCGATCTCTGGGATTTGGGGTTTCAGGTGTTGTTTATTTTGGCTAATTTTGCATGTGATGTAATCTTACTTTATAAGCAAGTTGGAGTGTTTCGTATTCGTAGTTTTAACATTATTTCGAGTATGTTGCATGATGTCTAGGCGATGTTAGAAAGTTCGATTGAATGTCAATAACCCATTTTTCCAAGTTTAACGTATTCGGAAAAATATGCAAGTGATTCCGTGGACCCTATAAAAGAACGAAACTTTAACTCGATTATGTGTCCGTCAAAACCATCACTGAACCCTAGGATTTGTGGTAGTTTAGCGTTGTCACATGTGAGGCGTTGGTTCGACCCTTCTACGGCTGGTTCATTGGTACTGTGGCATCTTCTGAGTATTATTAAAACTGTGCTCAAGTGTTGAGCTGTCGGGGAATTGTGGGACTTTGATGAATCGATCGAAAAGTTTAACGTCATCCGGATATTATGTGATGGGATACAATATTTGTAATCCACAAATGTAGTTATGAGATAACTAGTTTGAATTTTATAAATCTACCAGTTTAGTCTCATTTGATCGATTGCCACGGGATTTTGATGTGATCAAAAGTCCGTCGCAATCACGTAGCGTACGTGGATACTCGCCGGTTAAACTTAGTAGATAGCCATACCCCATAGCCCCGACCAAGTGACTGTAGGAGAACCCCGTCGCCAAAAGCATCCGTTCGGGTGCTCGCGGCAGCGGTGTTCAGCCATAGAGCACTTCGTCGACGGCATCGGGGGGTGCGGCCGTCTACTAAAGTTTCCAAAGAGCATTCGACCAGGATGTCAGGAATCTTGTTGAATTGCCCGACTAGATATTGAAAAATGTTTTCGATACTGAGACTAAAATGCGGGGTTTATAATTTTTAGGCATGCGATGTCTAATGAATTCATTTGGTTAGGCATGTGATGTCTAAGGTGGTTGCGGATTCCAACTGTTGTAGTTTTTCACTTTCTTTACTGCGACCATAAGTGTAATATGTGGTGTATCACCGGTTTCGTTGCTATATGTCAATGACAATTGGGATACGCATATTTACTTATGTTGATGACAAGTGATGTTATGTGTTGCTGGGATATGTTATATTGGATCGTCGTGTTTGAATAGCCGGGGGTTTTATATGAGATGAGATTTTTTCATTTTCATTCACGTAAAATTCATTGTATGTAATATTCTTTTATTGGGGCACTTCCGAGTTGATGATGATGTCACCATTGTATATTATTTACTTTTCCGCATTAGGATAGACCCAAGGCGGGGAGCACAAGTAACCGGGTTCTAAAGTCCAGTGGGAGACTATCTCGAGGAGTCGAGACCGGGTCTCCTAACTCTAGAATTGGTAGGGTTGCTTGCCTCTCTCGTAGGGGTTTAGGGGTGTGGGATTGGCTATTCATCACGACCGTGGAATCCGTGTTTTATACAGGCTTAAAATAAAACACGGAAATCCTAGTATATCCAATATTTCATATGATGTTCTGCTGCGATATCTGTGATGTGATCATTTGATATATTGTTGTAATGAATACAGGATATAGTATATGTGATATATTATATAGACGTTGCTTATATTTTACACCCGCGCTAGCACTGCCGCGCTCTGCCGTTAGTTACTTAACCTAACGGTGCACGAGGGGACATCGAGGCGAATGCGGATGGCATAAGCGTACGTCGTATTTATCTGTGATGTTTAGGTAAACTTAAAAGATGGGACTTCATTAATGAGATTAATGAAATTAAAGAAACCTAAAGATGTTGTGGAATCGAATTTTCAAAAAAAGGTAGCTCTAGTTGTTGCTTTGCATAGCGGTGTTCCTTGTAGAACATCCAACACCTTATTCTATAAGGAAAAGCCGAGATCCCTTCACCGGGAGTGATCTCTTTAGCAATAACTGGCAGATGCTACAACCCTCGGTTTGTTTTTTGATTGCTTTTCTAGTTCTTGCTTTGCACAGTGGTATTTGTGAAATATCCAGCACCTTATTCGATAAGTAAAGAGCCGACGATCCCTTCACCGGGAGTGACCACTTTAGTAAAACTAGCAAAGGCCTAAAAAACACTCCATTTTAAATCATATGATTCTACAATGATATCAAGTTTATTACGCAAAGGGTTTTCTTAAAAACCTGTCATAGCCCTCCGTCATTTCAGATAAGTACTTCATAGTATTCGTGCTACGTTTGTTAGCTTTCGTCAAGGCGTAGTGTGCCGTAGTTATTTATGCTTATCTGTATAAGCATATGATGCGATTGAGTTAGGGTAGTCGTGCGACTTTGTTGGCTTTCTTCAAGGGCCGTGCGGGTGGGTTTAATTCAATCGGGAAATGACGGGTTGAACTTGACTAGTACCCTATGGTTCGTTGACTTTCGTCAAGGTCATAGGATGCTAGGGGTAAAATATTATCGGGAATTTCAAGTGTTGAAATTTGCAATGAGATTGCATACCTCCTATGAGATAGTTGGATCTCGATACCCACTGAGAGTAAGAGTTACCCCTAGGAGAGTTTTACACATTGCAATTAGCCGATTAAGTAGGTGTCTAGAAAGGTGTCAACGGGGTTACGCCCCTGGGAAAATGAGGTTTATTTTAATTAGGTCCGTGCGAAAGCACGGGGAACCTCCCTCAAAGTACCGGCACTGGCCTGGCTGAAAGATTGGCAAACTTGTAGGGTGTAATTAATCCCGGCTAGTCTTTCCTTTTAAGGTTTGAAGGAAGATTTGACTAAAACAGTGGGAGCCATCCTGATTAGATAAATAATAACCAATCTAATCTTGCAAGAGCATACGCTGAGTGTTTTCTTCTCTCTCTCTCCAGGTAGCGACCATTCCACGCCTTAATCAAGATAATAATATGGATGTATTGACCGAACCCGCTTGTTATACTGAGCTAGGGAACGTTGGTCCCGCTCCAACTTATAATTGTTATAAGACCGAGCAGGAAATTGGGGATTACCAGAATTCCCGTGCCGCCCAAACGAAGAAAGTACATGATGATGCATCTTCTTCAAGTGTGTTCATTACAGAAAACTGTTTCTCAGTATCCTTTATGTCCTAGGTATGAGATACCGGATCAGGATCCTGCAAATGTAATCTGTTACATAGGCTACAGATAAGTAGAGAACTGAGAAAGGGTGATAAGTTTTAAGAGTTAAAAATGGTGCAAGTGTTGCAGCCAAGTCTGTTGGCAGTTATCACCCTGTATTACCAAATACATTGATTCTGAACGAATGTTATTAGATACCGAACCTGATATACAAAATCATATCAGTCTCTTTATTAAGTAATGAAGGATATAATTTTTTATTGTTGGATAATGTTTTGAACATTTCCTATATCAAGAGTTGATCGGTTCAGGCACGTTATCTAAAAGCATATACGTTCTAAATCAAACTACAGTTCTTAATGTACAGAACACATACAAGGGGAAGTGTTCAGAAATGAACGAATCCTTCTTGAGGTATTGTAGACTAGGTCATATCAATGTGACCCGACTAGCTAAGTTACACATAGATGCATATTTAAATCAGTTTGAATTTACATCTTGTGAAACTTTTCAGTCATGTCACAAAGATAAGATAACCATAGCTCCGTTTATTTGAAACAGAGAAAGAGTTAGTGAACTCTTGAGATTAATACATGATGATGTATGTAGGTCCCCTGTCTACACATGCCAGGACTGGTTCTTTCTACTTCATTACATTCACTGATGATCTCTCAAGATTCGCACATGTGTTCCTGGTGAAACAAAAGTCTGAAACTTTTGAGAAATTCAATGAATATAAGTTAGAAGTAGAGAACCAAATGGGTATAAGCATTTTGTCCTTTGATGAGATCAGGGAGGAGAATATTTGAGCACGGAATTCCTGGACTATTCTAAAGGAGAATAAGATTCTCTTTCAGCATTACACCTCAGTAAATACCACAACACGTCAGTGTATTGGGGCGGAGCAATCGCACCCTATGTGATATGGTGTGCTCTATGATGAGTACTACTGAGTTGCCTATTTCCTTTTGGGGATATGCACTTGAGAAGCTACATACTTATTGAATAGGGTTCCAACCAAATCAGGTGCTTACCACTCCATATGTGATATGGAATGGGAAGAGCCCATGTCTTAAGTATGTTAAGTTTTGGGGTTGTCCGGCCTATGTCAAAAGCATGATCCGAACAAGCTCGAGACAAGGTCAGTTCTATGGAAGTTTGTTGGATATCCCAAGCATTCGCAAGGGAATATCTTCTACCACACTGAGGAGCAAAAGGTGTTTTGTTTCTCAGCATGCCACCTTTTGGAGAAAAGGATTTCTTATGAAGAAATTAGTGGTCTTGAAGTAGAACTTGAAGGAGTTCCAGCTATACAAACTGCTGCTGATGATTTGGTTAACCCGGAGGATTCAATAGTTCCCAACGAACCTCAGCCTCTCCGTCGATCTGGTAGGGTTCCTCACCCGCCTGAGAGATACTTCGGTTTCTCTATGACAGTGGTATTGAGGATTGCATCATGATATGATGACCCAACTAGTTTCGAGCAGGCCATCAGGAGTGGGGACTCTGTGAGAATGGCTGGATGCTAAGCGATCTGAGATAGAATCCTTATACACCAACAAAGTATGGACTTTGGTTACTTTATCTGAAGGGTAAAATTCCTATCAGGAGCAAGTATATCTTGAGAAGATTACTTGGTGTACATGAAAAAGTTGAGACTTTCAAAGCTAAGACTTGATACAAAAGGTTCTCGTCATAGACCAGGTATGGATTATGATGAAACCTTTTCTCCGGTAGCCTATGCTTAAGTCCATCCAGATCCTACTTGCCATTGCTACATACCATGACTACGATATATGGCGGTTGGGTGTCATGACTGCTTTTATAAATAGTGATTTAGAAGAGAGCGTCTATAAATACACAGCCAGAGGGCTTCGTAGACAGTGGGAGCAGCGGAAACGTGTGCAAATTGCTTTATGAGTTAAAGAAGGTATCGCGGAGTTCGAACATCTGTTTTGATGTGGTAGTCAAAGAGTTTGACTTCATCAAAATGGTAGATGAACCTTGTATATACAAAAAGGTAGTAGGGAGTATGGTGGTGATCCTCGTATAGTACGTGGATTCCATATTCTTGATAGGGAAGGAGTTTCCTATGCTACGCTCGGTCAATCTCCTCTTATCACAAGGATTCTCCATATAGGATCAAGGTGATACCTCCTAAATCCTTGAGTTAGATCTATGCGATAGATCTAAGTGGATGTCAGGATTCTCACTAAGTGTAGTGAGATGGTATCAATAGATCCTAGGAAGAATCACTGGATAGCTTCCATGGTGGTAAGAACGACTGAATGTCAGTCTAAGGTATTGTCTTTACCCTCAGTAGAGGCACGGTATGTTGGAAGAGTTCCAAGCTAGAAACCGTGGCAAAACTAGATGATAAAGGTTGGATACATCGCTACTTAGGATGCTACCAAAGAGGCAGTCTGGATATATATTAGTACATGAGATGAACTTCGTTCCTACCATTGTGTAACAATGGAGTTGTAGCTGATGTCTAGGAACCACCGTCCCATCAGTGATCCACACATATTCTTAGGCAGTATCACCTGATCATAGAGATGGTTGATCTCCAGGGAGATCGAGGATAAGGAGGGCAGAAACAGAGGACAACAGTGCGGATCCACTCACAAAAGCCTATTTCCCAGTAGAGACTTTTATGGGATGGTTAAGTATGAGATACTTCAACCACTACTGATTGTTGGGTATGTGATACTACAACAGATGGCCATAGTGCAAGTGGGAGATTGTTAGTGATATGTATGCCCTAGAGGCCATTACTGTACATACGATGTATATTGTAGTGGATGCTTAGACATATATATGGAGGACTTTCTTGCTCGACATGATAGTATGCTATCTGGTTGCTCTTTATCTTAACATGTACACTAATTTTCTTTATGTTACATGTTGATAAAGCCCTTAGGATGAGTACTTGACTACCATGATTATGATGCATATCATACTAGTGGGGACAGTGTAGTCGCTAAGTTCATCCTTCAAATGTTCCTAGTCGAGGGTGTATCGACACAGGGCATCGATATACCAGAGTAGACTAGCGTATAGCTTCTCGACCCATACAGATGGGCGATGGATGATCCTATATCCCATGGTGTTTGACATCAGAGACAGTATACGGGTGCTCAGTGGAGACTGGGTACACTGGACGGACTCGCCGAGAACTCCCAGATGGTATTATACCTCACGTCAGATGGTTGTTCTCTGGTGACACTGGTACAGGTTAGTATGTAGACCCGAGATCGTCATAGAGTCTTGTGTGATTCCCACTGTGCTTTGATTTCCACCTTACCACGTTCAAGAGAACGTGCAAAACGGTGGCTTTTGGGTACAATCCTGAATCACATGGAGGCAATGAGCGATTGGAGGGGTTTCGTCTCTCCCGGTATTGGGGGTTGATGTTGCGCTGTGCTCGATTGGCTATAACAGGAAGTCCTTAGCCAAGGCTGCTTCAGAGATATACTGGTAAGTGTTATCAGTAGTTTCTCGACCCGTTATGAGCATCACATCGGCAAGACTTATCGAGTTACTGGGGTCTGACGTTTATCACCCATAGACGAGATATGAGACATATCAGACGAAGAAAACGGACTGTACGGTAGTGTTACTGATTGGATTCGCAGGAGTGTGAGCAGGCTTGCTTATTGATCTTCTGATCGCTCAATACCCGGGTGGCCTTTACGTTTAGCAGACCGCTTGCGGCTTGTGGGCGTTTGATATAATCATCACCTGCTGCCGGCGTATTGACGAGTCTTTAGAGTCCTACACAGGGGTTTCCTGGCTCAAGCGAAACGGAGTAGGAGCACATATGTGATATGTGCGGGACTGATATTGATACAATATGTGATACCGTATTCTATTCTCGCGATTCGTGACATTGATCGGTTGTATGCGATATAGCCGGGTTATCGGATCAAGTGTTGATTCGATAAGTTGTTACACATGATATTAGTGGGTTAAAGCCGGATTATTAAATCAAGAGTTGATTTAATAATTTAATTTAAAATTATATATTTGATATATTGCATTACATTAACTAGTATTATCTCACTTATGATTTCTTTTCTGACTTGGTGTGCACATTGTACATATGTGATATGTATATTTGTGTACATGTATTATGTCATGCTTGATGATACATGCAAGATGGGTGTATGAGACTTATACCATTCTAGGGTTAAATTAGGGTTTTGTTTATTTCTTAATATTTAACAAAAGAAAGAATGACTTGGTCAATGTTGTCAAGCTTGGAAAAATCTTGTAGAAACATTGACAAAGTCCACTCTTTTGTCATTCCTTAGGATATTAGTTAACTCAACCCTTAACCTTACACCTTGGTTAATTCTCTACATGAGTTAGGCATGGGGGCTTAACTCACCCATGGTTGTAATAATTCATTTGGATAAGTTTTCATATGAGTTCTTCATTTCTTCTTCTTCTTCCTCAAAGCTTTCTAGCTTCAATGGAGATGTTAGAAAATGAGTGAGAAAATGAATTCTAAAGTGAGCCCACTTCCTACTTCATCATCCTATACTACTTGCCATTTAGTATAGGGTGTTCTCTTCACAAAGTTCTTGACCTAGTGAAGAAATAGCTTGGGTTAGTGTCTCCTCGACGTAGATCATCTTCGGCCTCGAAGACATCGAAGCAAGCTTGTTCGTTTCTTCATGGGAGACTCTCTAGAGTCCGGAGTTCACGATCGCAGCGAATGGACTACTATACAGAGCTATTGAAGTGAAGGACCGGTCTACAAAGGTTCTATTCCTTGCTCTCTTTCATTTGCAAAGTGTTTGCATTTCATTTCCGTCGATTTCTAGTGGACGATTCATAGTTTAGGGTTAGCTAAAACGATAAATTTTTTAATTTGGCATGGACGATGCCTCCTGAAACCTTGCTGTCGTCTTAGGTAACCCTGCAGTGGTATCAGAGCCATGCTAGAAATTAATACGGAATTTTTTAGATTACGAAAACGAAACGAACTCCGAAACATGAAACCCTAAAAGCATGTTTCTGTCGAAATTAATGCGGACGTTCCTCTGCTAGTCTTTATAAATCGGCCTAGTCCATTTATTTTTATCTAGTATAATTTATGTCCCGTCATGGTCGCTATAATTATGAGAGATAAAAGAAACACTCAACATATGCTCTTGTAAATTTATATTGGTTATTAGTTTATCTAAATAGGATGTCTCCCACTATTTCCTTGAATACGCCTTCAAACCTTAAAAGAAGAATTAGTCGGGATTAATTGCACTTCTAAAAGTTCGCTTATCTTTCGGCCATACCAGTGTTGGTACTTCGGAGAGTGGTCCCCCGTGCTTTTGTATGGACCCAATTAAATAATCTCGTTTTCCCGGAGGTATAGCTCCGTTAACACTTTTCTAGACACCTACTTGATTAGGTAATTGCAAAGTGAAAAATTCTTCTGAATAGTAGCTGATACTCACAGTAGGATCGGTACCCAACTATCATCGAGTGATAATTTTGAAGGAAGCCTACCAAAACTACCTCACTCCAGAAGGTATGCAACACCAGCAAGTTTCCTTTATGTTTAAAACTTCCGATATGGTTTTTGCACCAAGCACTTATAACGTTGACGAAGGTCAAATTATCATAAGTCAAGTTCTACCCGTTATTTTCCAGATTAATCTAGACGCATTCGTACTAGCCCTTGACGAAGGTCAAAACAGTTGTATGCCTATCTTAGATTAATGGATCTATTTATGCTATAGATAAGTACCCGCTAGCTACCAAACACTATGCCTTGGCGAAGGTCAAAACACATTGCATGAATACTAGTTGATACCAATCTGAAATGATGGAGGGCTACAACTGGTTTTGGCAAAAACCGTGAACGTAATGAACTTGATATAGTCGAAGGAACCGAATAGCTTTGAAAAGGAGTGGTTTAGGCTCCGCTTTTAAAAGTTGTTTTTTTTAAAAGAAAAATGAGTGGTTTTATAATTGTTCTAACGGCGTCAAATTTTAGGTTTGTTTCTTTGCATTAATTGAGATTAATGCAGTCCCATCAATTAACCTTATCACACCACAAAATAACGAAAATAGAATGTACGTATATACCACCTGCATTCGCCACAGGGACCCGTCATGCACCGTTAGGTTACTTAACTAACGGCCGAGCGGGGGTTGGGCTAGCGCGGATGCAAAACATATACAACATTTATATATATATATATATATATATATATATATATATATATATATATAATCATTTGTCAAAGGCTTGATAATCATCACAAGAAGATATAAACATCACAGAGAATGGAAAAATAGATTAACTAAGAACTTTTGCATTTCATTGAGCCACCTATGAAACACAATTCTCCACGGTCGTGTGAATAGCCGAGTATGAATAATCCTAGACCCCTACGAGTGCGGCAGGCAATCTGCCAATCCTAGAATTGGGTGACCTGTGTCTCGACCCCTCGAGATGGCCACCCACTGAATTCTAGAACCCAGTTTCTTGTGCACTCCTCCGTAGGTCAATCCTAAATGCAGAAATGAAAATATAATATATAGCCAGTGATATCATCCTCAACCCGGATGTGCTCCAATAAAAGAATATACATCAATTTATTACATGAATTACATCATCCACTCAGATCTCACATCTAAATTCACACGGGGCTTTTCACATGACGATCCATTAAACAATTACCAACAGAACATTACAGGATATGTGCAACCCCTTCTAATCGATGTATAGTGATTAGAATACATTCAACAACACATATAAGCATCATAAAAATAAGTAACAAAAATAACGACAATATAATTCCGCGCACAATTAGTAAACTTATCCAATTTTTCCACAACTGAAAAAACTAGTTTACTAAAATCCTAAAATCACACGTTTTAAGCCAATCTGGGAGTCGAAATGAACTCGAAACACGCATGAATCTTCTTGGGGAGAAGAACAAAAAATTAATGTATGCTTAGGGGGTATACGGGGTACCCATCCCTGGGGCCACCATGAGGTGGCCCTAAGGGGTAGGCAGACCCGAGAGCACCCACTTGGGGTGGTCTCGGGTCCCCACTCCCAAAGCCACCTCCTCTTGGTGATCTTGGGGGGTGCGCTTGACCTTTGGTCCCTCCGGGGTACCCACCCATCAGCCCGTGTCTTCTCGGTTTAAACCGTTAGCCTGCGGGGAGTTCAAACAAGTTAAAACATCAAATTTTGGGACTGTTTTTGTCGGCAGTTTTTGCGCGACAAAAACGGCGGAATTCGAGCGTCGTTACGAGCTAGTTAAGGCTTATGGAGTGGCTTTGATATCATGTAAGTTAGTCGGCGCAGCGGAAACTGGACGTGGCACCCATAGGTCTCTTAGCAGCTACATTTTATGTAGTCCCCTCATGACGAACTACAACCCGCCGGACCATATAACCGCACGGGGCACCATAGGGGTAAGAGCCTGCGCTTCTCCACTACTGTCACATAGTGAGAACCACCCATGGGTCGACATCCCTTCCTAGTAGCTCTGATACTATGTAAGTCGATGTTGTACACTCTACGGGTTTTGTAGAAAGGATGAATTTTCAAGAAACTAGTTTTAGGCATGCAACATCGACTATCTATCCAAGAACTACCATAAGCCTTACCTAGCAAAAACTTCATAGGTTCTATTCTACTCGGATAGAGGTTATACCTATGAGATCGAGTCCTTTGGATCTTCTTAATCCTGTTCTTAAGCTCCTGGTCCATCGAGATCGAGCTTGGTTGTAGGTCTCCTCGTGTCAAAGACGATCCACCCGAGACTTTGTGGTTCAAGCTTCAACCTCTAAAAGAAGTAACTAAAGACTCTAGTATGATAATCGAGAGTGCATAGATGATGTAGAGAGTATTAATTGGATTTGTCTATCTCCAAAACCCTATGGTTCTCAACTCATCAGAGGGGTTAGGGTTGAGGAAGAGGATGGAGCTCAAGAGACGAGAGAGAAGGCTAAGGTTAGAATGAAAGAAGAATGGCTAAGGAAAAAACTATCTAGCAATTTCTTTTTTCAATAAAATAACTAGCCATGCTTGAATAGTTTTCACAAATGAATAAACAAAATAAATAGCCATGCTTCTCACCATGCTCAATGCCACCTCACCCCTCCACCTCATTTTATATTTCTAATAAATAGAAAAACACATAATGAGGCGTCCTCTTCTAAAATCATTCAATAATATAATACTAGGTCATTATTAAATCAATACTTGATTCTATAATGCGGCTTAATCCTAAGCCCGCTAGTATTAACCGTCCGAACATAAATCCGTATACCTGGTACACGTATATGACCGGAACCCTGCACATATTACCATACGGAATTTACATCGTTTCACCTGAACCAGGGAAACCTTCTGTGTAGTACTCTAAAGACTAGATAGTACGCTGGCAGTGGGTATAACCACAAGCATGTTAGTGGAACCTAGCTGTACGTAATGACTACGCAGGTACAATTCGAAAAGAAGGCTGATGAGCAAACTCATCTGAACCCCTACTGAGCCTGTCCGTGACAATCTCCGTACAGTCCGGTTTGTTCTTCTGGGAAGTATCACATGCCTGGTCTAAGGGATGGAAAACATCAGACCCCTAATAACCTGACAAGTCATGCTGATGTGACTCAAGACAATCCAAGAATCTACTGATCTAACTATCAATAATTCTCAACCGTCCGAGCCAGGGACTTATGGTGTTAGCCAATCGTACACAGCGCGACATCGACTCCCTATACCGGGAGAGGCGAATCCTAAATAATTACTCACTGCCTCCATTTGGCTCGGGACTGTACCCAACTAAAACTAATTTGCATGACTAAGTAAAGCCGTGGTAGGGTAGTAATCAAAGTACAGTGGGAACTCATACGAGAAAAATGACAAACTTAGGTCGATAGAATATCTGTACTCATGTCACCAGAAAATTGCTATTGGATGATAGGTATAATACCATCTAGCCAGTTCTCGGCAAGTCTGTCCAGTGTACTCAGCCCTAGTGAGCATCTGTATACAATTTTAGGTGAAACACATCAATGGCTATGTGACCAACTATAACCCCTCGTCAGGGTCTAGAAATGTATACATTACTCTACTCTGGAATATCGATGCCCAATCTCGATACTCTCATGACTATTGACATTTAAGGATGTGCTTATCGACTACCCAGCTCCTACAAGTATGATTGCCATCACAACGCTGGCAGTCAAGCAAGAATCCTACAGGCTTTATCAACATGTATTAGTGATATGAAATAACAAGTAAAACATAAACACATGTTAAGTAAAATCAAATCAAATAGCATACTATCATATCGAGCAAAATTATCATGTACATTTATACCCCTAGGTTCCTATACAATAAAGGCCGCTAGGGTATACATATCCAACACAAATTAGTAAATATATTGATTACTATATTAATACCTTATAACAAGTATGGATGTAATGTTGACATTTATTGTTTACCGCCGAAAACAGGAGACGAACTGGGATGGATCGTCTTGCCTGAATTTGGGGGCAGATGCTATTTGGGCATATCCAAGCACATCTCCGAAAATACCAAGTTGATTTATGGCACCGTATATCGGAGGTTTGGATAGATGCGACCGTTGTAGCATACTTTATCAGATTCCCCCTAATTTGTGAGGTTTTTTTTTAGTGTGGAGACGCTTTTCCCTGCAGGCGCAAGCCCCTGCAATTAATTACGTTATCGTGTTGCGATAACCACTTTCTCCTTCTCCAGTTGTTCACTTCGTGTCGTGTGTTATTTTGTTTGTTTTGCTTGCCTGTGGATTGTATACGGAGACTAGTTTATGTTGTTTGCCATAGGATGCAGATTAGTCTAAATCCGTATATTTAGATTTGGGGATTGAACTTATGTTGTATGTATTCTGTCAGTTCAAATAATATTTCATTTTATTTAAGGACCGTTAATCTAGTTTGAGAATAAGATCAACTTAAATATATGAGTATTTAGGCTCAATTTATTTTTACTAAGGATACGTTAGTCTTATTTGAGACTAAGATAACCATAGCAACATTTTAGGATCATCAGATTTTTGTTGAGATCCAACAACAGAGCGTTTGGACTCAGCTGCAAGAAATTTCAAAGACTTAGCCAATTTAGACTCGGTCTACTCGGTCTTAGGCTTTCCTTTTTTTGGAAGTGCTAAGCACTTATTTTCTGCTATGGCGCTCACGTGTGTACTATGTGAGGCGCTCACACATGGGTGATACCCAATCAATGCTAGGAACTTAGTCAATTTGACTAAATTTATAGTGCTAAGCACATTCATACGGCGCTCACGTGTGTTTCACACGAGGCACTAAGCGTTCTATTTTGTTGGGCGCTCTCGTGGGAAGCACGTGAGGTGTCGAGTGTTCTGTTTTTTGGGTGCTCACGTGTATTTCACTTGAGGCGCTGAGTGTTTTGTTTTTTGGACGCTCACATGTATTTCATGTGAGGCGCTGAGTTTATATATATATATATATATATATATATATATATATGGGTGCTCACGTGTGTTTCACGTGAGGCGCCGAGCTCCTTTTGTTTGGCGCTCACGTAGGAAACACGTGAGGCGCCGAGTCCTTTAGAGATTTACTCTCTATTTTATCTTTTGAAAAGAAGTTAAACTTCAGTTAATGGCGTTTTGACCATTGATGATCATCAAGATCTCTATTTCGAACATCTGGGATCATGTTTTTTTTTAGAACTAAGTTCTTATGTTCAAAGAATTAAGTTCTTTTTGTGTAGGGTTAAACCCTGGTTTCAGAGAAATTAAATTCATAAAACCATTGTTCTTTTTCTCTTTTTTTTTCTTTTAATCTAGTTCTTTCCCCTAGATTCTGAGTTTGAAGAATATGATCTCCCCGATGAGAATTAAATTCTCAACTAGTAGGGAGATCTGCTTTGCAGATCTCAGATCAGAGGAAGAACCAAGTTCTTTTTTTGAATGGTTAAACCCTTATTTTTTGTTTTATACAAAGCAAAGGAGATATATTTATCTTTGCTTTTCTTTACCTAGGATTTGAGAGAGTGGAACTTTCTTTCTTTTTTTGGAGAATTGAATTCTTAGTTTTCTTTTGTAGAGAAGCTTATGGGGTCGATCCTCCTTTCAAAGACTTGAAGTCTCCTATCATTTATATAGGAGAGGCAAATTGTTAATTAGTTTGAGAAAATCTCTCATTTGAAAGATGTCAATTTATTTAATTGGCCTCAAAACTTATTTGGGGGATTTTATCCACCATTGGATCTTTGATCCAAAAAAATTCTGTTTTACAGAATATATATATATATATATATATATATATATTGTTTTTAACAAGATTAGGGAAGTATTTTCCCATAGATAGAATTTAATTCTATCAGACGGTTATTTTTAATCACCATTGGATTTTTTTAATCCAGGGGTTCAGAATTTATCTTTCTCGTTTAGAAAGATTAGGGAAATATTTTCCCATATTAGAATTTGATTCTATTATTGGATCTTTATTCCAACAACTCTCTGTTTAAAAGAGAAGATCTTTTTTATTTTAAAAAAGATCAGGGAGATATTTTTCCCCTAATAGAATTTAATTCTATCATTTGATGATTTTTAATCACCATTGCATCTTTGATCCAACGATTCTGTTTAATAAAGAATATTCCCAGATTTTAGGGAAACAATTCCACATGTAGAATTTAATTCTACACTATTTAATTTCGACGCTGACGCCCACGTGCTATGCACGTGGGCGGCGCCTAAGAATTTAATTCTTATGGAAACATACACCACGTGCTTTGCACGTCAGCACTCACGTAAGCTTCACGTGAGGCGCCAGCATATGACTTTTTAGTCCTGATAAATGTTGGCGCTAGCGCTCACGTGTTAAACACGTGAGACGCCACCTGATAGATTTTTTTTTAAAATGTAATTTTTTATGAGAGAACAAATGCCCCCACTGTTGTTCTCATGTGTCTTGCACGTGAGTGCAACGGTGTCAATTTTACTACCGTTGGATCACCTAGGGGAGATGAACCGATCTCCGCCACGTCTTATAAATAGGGCCTTTGGCCCTTGAGATGATTGTTATCTCTTCATCGTTTTCCTTTGAGTCTTTCTTTCTTTGAGAATTTAATTCTCGTTCCAGAGCTTAGCTCTTTGCCCTCGAAAACTCCCTTTGAAATGAGTAAACTCTGCCAAAATTTTTGGTGAGAATTATGAACAGAGCATAGCTTTTAGAAAGCTTTTGGATATATATATATATATATATATATATATATATATATATATATATATATATATATATATATATATATATATATTGGATTTTAGATCCACTGATAGAACCTAGTTCTTTTCTTGAATCGATCTTTTGGGGATCTTAAAAAAAGAACTTTTTTTTATGTAGATCATGGATCTTGATATCCATATCAAGGGCATTCTTGAGAATCTTTGATTCTCCTCTTAGGGTTTTATCCTATTGTTAATCTTGACATTAGAGATTTCCTGGAATTTGATTCTATCACTCATCCTATGAGTTTTCTAACATTGGGATTTCTGGGATTTAATCTCATCATTGGGGAAATTTGATTCCATTATTGTTGTTTTTTTGTTTGCAGAGCTTAGCTCTGGTTTGATTCTTTAGAAACTTTGGGAATTTTATTCCCTTTACTGTTCTTGGATATTTTCCTTTTCTAGAATTTTTAGGGTTTTAATACCCTTTTTCACATATTTGAATTTGTTGTTGTTTAAAAGAACCCGCTTTTCTGGGAATATTGGGAGTTTTAACTTCGCTGTTCATTTAATGAGAATCCTTTTTTATTCTCACAGTGGGGACATATGTCATCATTGACGAGCCGCCACTTTGATTCTGTAGGCCCACTGTTTTTTTAGACTTAGTGATGCTAGCATTTTTTATTGCTAACTCTCCATTGGGTTTCTTTTCAGGTACCATGGCTTCTAGTTCCTTTTTCCCTTACATTCGCTCGGAGAGTGTTTTTGCCGACGCACCCACTGATCGTGAGGTCCTTTCTCTAATTCGGGACTACGATTCGGAATGGAAATCTCTTCATCTATGGAGAGCGTGGTACAACTACATCATCAGGGGTCGGCGCAGCTTCACTTGCGAGGTGCCATCAAAGCCGGTCTCCTTGGTTCAGTACATCAACCCTCCGCCGGTTGCTTATGCTGTGGAAAAGATTAATTGGACTGCAGATGGCCGTCTTCAACCATATATGTATCGGTACCAATCCAACCGCTGATGGCCCTAGATATTTTGGGGCGTTGTATATGTCAACGAGAGGAATGACAGTAGGGTCAGGTTTATACCATAGGAGTGAACCTTCGACATCCGACAGGTTACCTCTGGGCCCGCTACATCTTATCTGCAAAGAAATCGTTGCTGCGGAAAACCGGGTTGTATCCAGCGATTTATGTATCTTTATTCTATTACCACACTCCTCATGTGTGTTGGATTAAGTCTTTCTTGGAACAGTGGAACATCCTAACCCACACGTTTCTACTATCGAACCAGAAAGTATCAATTTCGCTGGAGGAATTTGCAGATATTTCTGGATTACCCGTCAGAGGGGAGCAATATGAGGAGATACTTCCTCCCAACGAGTATATCATTGCCACTGAATCGATCTTCATTGTCTTTACGCCGGAGAATTCTATCCGGCACAAGTTCTTAAGTCTAATCCCAGTGTCGAATATTTATGAGAGCATTTTTTTAGAGTCTGGAGGGCATGGGGTTGGCTTTGCAGAGTTTGTCGCCCGTTTCCTTCATACATAAGTTTTGTCGAAGAAAGCTGCGAAGTTTGCCAAGCTTGATGATCCATTTGGGTTTTGCTTCGACAAGCTGCCGACGGCCGATGTGGATCTGAAGCAGTTTTTTATTTCAGACACCACCATCATCGCTTTTGCAGGAATTACTGCCCCAGACTTTGATGAGGAAACATTTCTCATGGGCTTTATTGGCTTATGGCTCAGGTGGTTTTCACTCCCAATGCATCATCGGTACATGAGACCATCCGTCTTCTATCCGGCTCATCATATTGCGGAAGGAACACGTATGGCCGTTGGAGTTGCAGGATTGGCTCATTTATATAACGACTTGAGTATGGAGGCCGACACTACCTAGCCGGGTGTGGGGCTCATGAACCTCCCTCTCCATTATTTCACATCATGGGTAGAGATGCATGTATTGGGTGCCTTCGGCATACATAAGAGGTCCAAATTTTATGAGGGGTATAATTTCCCCGGGTCATGCATTTGGTCGATGCTTCCTCTCCCGATACAACACAGCGGGCAGCTCGACGGTTGCTTTTGCGTCCGCGCATGGTCAAGGATAGCATGACTTTTGTTGATAAGGTCTTGACTATTGGCAAAGAATCCTCCAAAGTGGTCCAGTAGCTTCATGACTTATTCAAGGATGGGGTTTCTGCTTTGAAGGCCAGGGAAATTGTACATCTGCACTCTATCAGGCCGGGATTCTTAGTATTCAGAAAAAATGCCTCAGTGTTGTTCATGAGGTACAACCCGCATCGTTTCGCTCAACAAGTAGGCTATAACCAAGGTGTTCCCCTCGAAGCATTTCTTGTTAATCCGGTTGCTTCAAAGTAGACCATTCACAACGTGGCCCACCATTTTATGCGACCGAGTACGAGATATTACTTCCTGATTGCCGAACCGAGTCATATTCCAAAGGCTTAAAATGCCTATATAGCCTGGTATCAACATGCGTTGGGTGTCGTTATGAAAGAAGAGAGGCGGATGCTCCTCGATTATAAAGATTCTGTCCCGGGTAGCAACCCTGCGGTCTCGCTGAAATGATGCACAGTCGTCCATCCTTCTTTGAAAGGAGCAATGTGGTAGTAGCTCCGCGTGTCTTTCCAATGGTGTCGACAGCTAAGCCACGACCCGATATGACGTCTGCAAAACATCCCGAATCAGGCATTAGCTCAGACATCGGAACACACCGCCCCAAGATGCCAACAAAAAGAAAGCACTTATAATCGGGAGTTCCTCTTGGTTCACAGAAGAAAAAGAAATCTATGTTTCCGGCCGATATCGTCTTTGGTCAAAAGCCCCATTCTCCCTATAGCGAAGGCCTATCAGAGTACGGGACAAATGGCGAACTTTTTCGTCCTGAAGCTTCTATCGATGAGAACGCGGCGACTAATCTCCACGCCGTTGTTGATGTTGGGTTTCGGTGCCCGCGCCACGAAAACCGCGGCCAAGACGGAAGCGAAAACAAAAATTTTAGCGAACACCGAACAGCCGTAAATCCCAAAATTCGATCCATAGACCTAAATTAGTTAACTAAGAGTGCAAGGGTTGAGAAACTACAATCTTTATCGTGTGTCCACCCAATTGTGGAAGACCCCTCCAAGCTTGTAACCACCGGGATTGCGCTTGAAGATCGACCACCTTCGCCGAAGACGATCTACCCAAGGGAAACCGGAGGAGGCTCTAACCGATGATCCAAATTTGCTAGGTGTGGATGGTTTGTGATGTTGGAATACTTCACTAAAAATTGTTGGGTTACGATAGCGTCCTGGCCATCTACCATGGCCGATGCGGAACAAAAATAACGTTTAAAAAAAATTTGGCGCTAACGAATCCCTCTAGATCGAACCACAAACCTATACTAGAAAACTACAAGATGCATTAACTACTGAGATAGAGTGTTATACCGAACAAACCATGTCCTTCGGTCTTCCACCATCTCGCTTAGCTCCTTGAGTTCTTTTGGATCGAGCTTGGCCGCCGGTCTTCCTCCGTCGAAGATGATCCACCCGAGGGATGTAGCTCATGGCTCTAGCTCCACATAAAAGATCAAGTGAAGCAACTAGGGATTATAGATGGATAGTCTAGAATGCCTAGGATGTAGTAGAGTGTTCTAAGTGTATCTTTACCTAACCTCCTCTCTTGATTCTCAACACATGAGAGGGTAGAGAGGATGTTGAAGATGAAGGTGGAGGAAGCTCAAGAAATCTAGAGAGGGAGTGAAGCTAATGGTGAGGTTTAAAAACACAACTGAGAATGAGCCATCCATGGAGAGAGAAAATTAGAAGCTAGGTTTTGTAAAACCAATTCTTTCAATATAATATCAAGCCCATGCTTGAATAGTTTGCAAAAATGAATTAATAATTCATTTGTGCACACTATGCAAGCATGGTTCTCACCATACTCCCCTCTCTCAATTATCCACCTCATTATCCATTTAAAATAAATGGTCAAATCTAAAATGAGGTGGCCACTTTCTAGAATGTTATCCGTATAAATACGGATTACATTCTACTGTATATACATACCTGTATTCGTACCGAAATACGAATACCCGAAGAGATAGAATAACACAAAGAATATAATACTAGAATATACATTTCGAAATACATATACGTAAATTATTAAATCAATACCTTATTTAATAATCCGGCTCAAAACCGAGCCGGCTAGTATTATCAACCGTCCGATCGAATGTCCGGGTACATAGTACAATCAATCGATCGGAACCCTGCACGTATCCAATACGGCTACTACATCGTTTCTCCAGAACTAGGGAAACCCTCTGTGTGGGACTCTAAAGACTCGTCAATACAATGGCAGCGGGTTTAACCATAAGCACGTCAGCGGCACTAACTGTACGTAACGTCTACCCAGGTATTGAGCGAAAGGAAGGCCGACGAGCAAACTCATCTGAACCCCTACCGAGCCTGTCCATGACAATCTTTGTACAGTCTGGTCTGTTCGTCTAAGAGTATCGCATATCCCCTACCGAGCCTGTCCATGACAATCTTTGTACAGTCTGGTCTGTTCGTCTAAGAGTATCGCATATCGAGTCTAGGGGGTGGATAAAGTCAGACTCCTAATAACGCGATATTTCTTGTCGGTATGAAGCCCATCACCCACTGAGAAAATACTAATCTAAATCAGTAATTCTCGTCTACCTTGGTTAAGTATTTCTGGTGATGGCCACCCGTGCACTGCGCGACATCAATCCCCAATACCAGGCGAGACGAATCCCCAACGATCCGATCACTGCCTCCACATAGCTCGGGACTGTACCCAACTAAAACCTGTTTGCATGACTCCTTTGAGACATGGTAGGGTTGTAATCAAAGAACAGTGGGAACTCACATGAGACAAATGACGATCTAAGGTCGACAGACTAACTTGTACACATGTCACCTGGGAACTTCTATTCGACAATATGTATAATACAAGCTAGCATGTTCCCGGCGAGTCCGTCCAGTGTACTCATAACCCAATGGGCACCTGTATACTATCTTAGTTGACTAACTGACACTAATGGCTTATGAGAACAGCCACCGCCCCTCATCAGGGTCTCGATAAGTATACACTAGTCTACTCCGGAGTATCAATGCCAGTCTCGATACTCCCTCGACTAGGGACCTTTAAGGATGTGCTTATAGACCACCCAGCTCCCACGTATATGATCGCCATCATAATGCTGGTAGTCTAGCAAGAATCCGATGGGCTCTATCAACATGTAATAATGATCTGTAATGCCATATAAAGTATGTACATCATGATAAAGGCAAACCAGATATCATACTATCATTTTGAGTTAGACTATTCTACCCTTATAGGTCTTCCCTCAATCATCACAATCATGTGCCTGTGATCACAATAATTGATTTGAGGGCACTATAGCCAACAAAAATTTCTCTCTAAAATCTATGATCAAAATGAGAGCAAGAAGAAGAAGAAGAAGAGAATGAGGAAGCAACCATGAAGAATGAAGCTCACCATATGAAGCAAAAATAAAGTGAAGCATCAAGTCAAGAAAAATGAGGATGGCTTGCCATTTTACATCCATTGTTCAATAGTGAACACAAATGATTTTACCAATATAAAATCCCCAAGCCATACCTCTCTACATGCTAATAACCATGCTTCATAACTCCTCATTTTCCACCTCATTTCTATTTAATTTTCTAAAAAGAAAATCAAATATGAGGTGTCCTTCTTTTAGAAGCATTCCCGCATAAATACGGAATACTTCATCCAGTATATGTATCTCTACATATAAGCGTATCCGTATAAAAATACGGATAGCACCAAAGAAAGAAAATGAATAGTGAACAATAATACTAATATATATATATATATACATAAATATCAAAATACATATATAAATTACTAAATCAAAACCTGATTTAATAATCCGGCTTAATCCTAAGCTACTTAGTATCATCAACCGCCCGATTAAAGTCCGTGTATCCCGTACACGTATTTAATCGGACCCCTGCATGTACCAACGTACGGTTCCTACATCTGTCGCTTGAACTAGGAAAACCCTTTGTGTGGGACTCTAAAAACTCGACAATATACTGGCAGTGGATTTAACCACAAGCACGTCAGCGGCACTAGTGTACGTAACGGCTATCCAGGTACTTATCGAAAGGGGGGTCGACAATCAAGTACGTCCTTATCCAACTGAGCCTGAATGCGACTATCTCCGTAGAGTCCGTTCTCTTGTCAAAGAGTGTCGCATATTGGGTATAAGGGTGGATAACGTCAGACCCCTACTAATCCGATAAGTCGTGTGTGAGTCAAGCTCATCACCAATAGATATACTACTGATCAACTATCAGTAAATCTCATCCACAGTGGCCATGGATTTCTGGTGATAGCCAACTGAACACAGCATGACATCGAATCGTAATACCAGGAGAGACGAATCCCTGATAGTCGACCACTGCCTCCATGTGGCTCGGGACTGTACCCTACTAAAACCTATTTTCACAACTCCTTTGAGCCGTGATAAGATAGTAATCAAAATACAGTGGGAACTCAAACAAGACATGACGACTTCAGGTCAAAGGACTAACCTGTACTCATGTTACCTGAGAACTTCCATCCGACGATAGATATAATACCATCTAGAAGTTCTCAGTGAGTCCGTCCGGTGTACTCACCTCCAATGAGCACCTGCATACTATCTTAGGTGACCCAACACCAATTGCTTGTGAGACCGGCCACCGTCCCTCGTCGGGGTCTAGAAGCGTATACACTAGTCTACTCCGGAATATCGATGCCCAATCTTGATATTCCCATAACTAGGGACATTTAAGCATGTGCTTATGGACAACCCAGCTCTCACATATATGATCGCCATCATAATGTTGGTTGTCAATCAACAATCCTACAGGCTTCATCAATGATGAAGACAAACCAGATTGCATACTATCATCACGAGTAAGACTGTTATACCTTTATAGGTCCTCCCTTAATTATCATAATCGCCTTCTTACGATCACAATAATTGCCTTGAGGGCACTATATCCAACAATCTCCCACTTGCACTTAAGACCAATTATTGCGGTATCGCGTACCCACAGCTCGTGTTCTACCGAATAACCAACTTCTCTACTTATCAGTTTCGCAAACCATGTTTATGAAACGTAATTTGTTCGAGAAATAGCCTCAGTGAGTGGATCCACTACAATATTCTAACTTCATCTCTCTATATCTCAACTTTGCGGAGATGAACAATCTCCCAAACAGAGCGATACCCCGCCTCAAGAATTTGTCTGGATACTTGATGGGACCAAATTCATCAATGAACAACTCCATCCAACAAACATCTTGGGTTGTGTCCTCTGTTGAGTTAAAACCAGCATCCCACACCATGATTATCTCAGTATTGCTATTGGAACACTATCCAATATACTGATCCTCAGAAGAGACTAAACTCAAAACTCTGAAAGCATCTCTGTTATCCAGGTCACCTTGAAAGCCTGAGCTGACAACCGCTTCCCAAAGGAGGCCGCCGTTATCTTATACCAGCAACATCCTCTTATGTTCTTTACTGCTTCCCTTTGTTTCTCGAGAATTGGATTAATATATGCTTGTTGCAATTAGTGCAAGAGCAATATCTGGTGTTGTACAAGACTTTGCATGATTGACTCAATTGCTTAAGCAAATGATATGTCATTCATGCCAGCCCCTCTCCTCATCAGTCTAGAAGACATCCCTTTTAGAGAGGGTGACTCCATTACCTGTGGGTACACCACCAAACCAGGAGTCCTCCATTCTAAAATACTTTTAGAATGCTGTTCATGTACCCGATTGGGAACCTTCCCAAATCTAGATCTAAAAACAGAATCCCTGATAAATTATCCATCTGGTTTTGTACATGACATTGCATGATTGACTCAATTACCTAAACAAATGATATGTCATTCATGCCAGTCTCTCTCTTCATCAGTCTACAAGACATCTTTTTAGAGAGGGTGACTCCATCACCTGCGGGTACACTATCACGCCTGGAGTCGTCCATTCTAAAATACTTTTAGAATGTTGTCCAAGTACCCGATTTGGGAAACATCCCAAATCTAGATCTAGTCACCATAATTCCTGATATACTACCCACATCCAACGTGGAGAAAACACTATGTGACAACCAGAGTTTGACTGATTGTAGTATAAGAACATCACTTACTATCTGGAGTATGTCATCTATATCCAGGATAGTACTCCCTACATCCTTCTTACTAGGTGTTAGTTGTATGTATGCCTTAGAGGCCAGTATTGTACAGATGATGTATATTATATTGGATGCTTGGACATATATAGAGAGTACTTTCTTGCTCGTCATGATAGTATGCTATCTGGTTGCTCTTTACTTTAACAAGTATACTTGTCTCTTTATACTGTCTTATAGTTACATGTTGGTATATCCCTTAGGATGTGTACTTGACTACCTGGACTATGATGCGGATCATACTAGTGGGGACATGGTAGTCCATAAGTACATCCTTAAAGGTCCCTAGTCGAGGGTGTATCAAGACGGGGCATCGATATACCAGTGTAGACTAGCGTATATGCTTCTCGACCCATGAGATGGGCGATGGATGATCCCATATCCATTGGTGTTTGACATCAGAGATGGTATACGGGTGCTCAGTGGAGACTGGGTACACTGGACGGACTCGCCGAGAATTCCCAGATGGTATTATACCTCACGTCAGATGGCAGTTCTCTGGTGACACTTGTGCAGGTTAGTCTGTAGACCCGAGATCGTCATAGAGTCTTGTGTGATTCCCACCGTGCTTTGATTTCCACCTTACCACGTCCATGAGGGCATGAAAAATGGTGGTTTTTCGGTACAGTCCCGAGTCGCATGGAGGCAATGAGCGATAGGAGGGGTTTCATCTCTCCCGGTATTGTGGGTTGATGTTGCGCTGTGCTCGATTGGCCGTAACAGGGAAGTCCCTGGCCAGGGCTGATTAGAGATTTACTGGTAAGTGTTACTAGTAGTTTCTCGACCCGTTATGAGCCTCACATCGGCACGACTTATCGGTTATTGGGGTCTGACGTTAACCACCCCTAGACTTGATATGCGATATCAGACGAGGAGACCGGACTGTACGGGAAGTGTTACTGGCAGGCTTTTACAGGAGTTGGAGCGGGCTTGCTTGCAGATCTTCTGATCGCTCAATACCCGGGTAGCCGTTACGTCTAGCTAGTACCACTGACGGCTAGTGGGTGTGTGATGTGATCATCACCTACTGCCGGCGTATTGACGAGTCTTTAGAGTCCTACATAGAGGTTTTCCTGGCTCAGGCGAAACGAAATAGGAGCACGTATGTGATATGTGCGAGACCGAGAATAAATGCGTGTATGTGATACTGTATTCTATTCTCGCGACTTTTTTGTATCGGTCAGTTATATATGATATAGCCGGGTTATCGAATCAAGTGTTGATTCGATAAGTCGATACAATGATTGTTAGCCGGTTATATGAGATATGACCGAATTATTAAGTCAAGTGTTGTTTTAATAATTAAGTGTATAATTGTATATTAGATATACTAATTTACATTTGCTAACACTTGTTCACTTTAGGGGTTTTCTCACTTTCACACATCTTTACTATATATATATGATATATATATTAAAATGTGTTATATATTTGTATCATGGTTGTTGATACACTAGACATGGATGTGTAAGACTTACACCATTCTATTTTTAAATGGTGGTTTATATTTATGTAAAGTAATTACAAATTAGTGGAATTTTTTCATAAGCATAAAGCTTGTAGAAGCTTGTGGATGCTTTGAAAAAGTCCACAAGTTTTGTTTTACTTTAGATTTTTATTGACCTAACCATTTACACTTAGCCATGGTTATGTCTCACCATGAGTTAGTATATGATACTCACTCACCATGGTTAGCCTTCTCACTTAATCATTATCCTCCTCATTTTCTTTTGTTCATCATCTTCTTCATTGAACAAAAAAAAAAGCAAGCTAGGGTTTGATCCAAAGTGAGAATCTTTGTGAGAAACAAAATTGTAAAGAGAACCCACTTCCTATTTCTCCATCCTCTACTAGACTAGCACTTTAGTTTAAGGTGTTTACTTCACTAATTCTCTAGTTAGTGAAGTAGGAGCTTGAGTCGGAATTCCCTCGACGTAGATCATCTTCGGCCTCGGAGACTTCAAGCAAGGTCGCATCCTTCGTGTCGTGAAGCCATGCAAGAGCCCGGGAGAACCTTGGTCGCAGCGAAGGGACTTCAACAAGGAGCAAATGGAGTGGAGGACCGATCTACAAAGGTTGTATATCGCGTTCCTTTTAGTGTAAAGTTGTTTACTTGCCATTTGTTTTGCCTAAACTCTAGTTTACGATCTTGCTTAGTGTTATTCGGCACATAAAAATTTAATTTTGGCATGGTCGATGCCTTGTAGAGCCTCGTTAGTGTGCCTAGTAACCCTACACTAGGTTCATTTATTGTTTTAATGAAGTCATTCACCTTGACTGTCACATCAAAACAGATGATCCATCTCCGCTATCTATGCTTCAGTCTATGAATATATATAAGCATTTTGCACACCTTCCGCTGCTCCCACTGACAATGATAACTCTATGGCAGAGTCATATACACATGCACTTCCAAAATCCCATTTGAAAAGACGTTATAGTCACCCACTTGCTAGATATCATAGCCATGAACTGCATCAGCACCAAATCATATCCATATGGACTTCAGCGTAGACACTGAAATAAAAGTCACATCATAATCCACAACGGGTATTTGATAAAAACAGTTTACAACAAATCTAGCCTTATTAGGTTAGTACCTTTCCACCTGCAGATATCTCGAAAGATCTACTTGCTCCTAATAGGTTTTACTCCTTCAGGAACACCCAGCAAAGTCCAAAATCTATGATTTGCTGAAGTGCATGGAGTCCATCTTGGGTATGAAATACCTAGTCACCTGAAAATTACCACTTCCTATGACCCGCTGATAACAACTAGGGGGAATAGAAGTATTAAGTCATATCCTTAAAGACTTCAGTATAGACACCGAAGTAAAAGTCTCATCACAATCCACAACGGGTATTTGATGAAAACTCTTTACAACAAGTCCGGTCTTATTATGTTGGTACCTTTCCACCTGCATATATCTCAAAAAGATCTACTTGCTCCTGATGGGTCTTACCCTTTCAGGAGCACCTAGCAAAGTCCAGAATCTATAATTTTGCTGAAGTACGTGGAGTTCATCTTGGATATAAGCATCTGGTCACCTGGAAGTTACTACTTCCTATGACCTACTGATAACTAGTAGGGTCATCATCAATATGATGTTGACCTCCCTATTACCGTTTATGAGAAAATCGAAGTATCTCTCAGATGTCTGAGGTCACCTACTAAAATCTGTGGAGTGACTAACGGTTTGTCAAGTCTAATTGAATCCTTAGGTTCTACTAAATTTTTGGCAACCGTTTGTGGTTCTGGAATCACTTCCAATTCTACTATACTCCTACTAGTTTCTTTTGCAAAAAAGACATGTTTATAAAATGGTGGCGAGGCAATAACAATGTAACTATTGATCTTGAAAATGGTAGAAACAAAATCCTAGCGAATGCTTGGGATAATCCACAAACCGCCATTACCGAAGCATGCCTCGAGTTTGTCCGGATTCTTCTTTTAAATAGAAACATAACTCCATATCTTAACAACCTCAAGATATATAACCATTCTATATCTATATAGAATCAAGGCACTAATTTAGATGGAACCAGATTCAAATGTCATGCATCTGTTTCTAGTGCATTTTACCTAATGGAAAAGGGCCAATACAACATTACTTATCATGGAGAACATCCATTGATGAGTAACCTGTGAGAGAATCAAGTTCTCAATACTACTTTGATGGAATACTTAGCATAAGTATCTACATATTCGATCGCCTCGAAGAATCTTGATACTTATAACATATGGTTCGTTGCTTTATTCTTATACCTATAAACTTCTCAAAATCATTAACCTTGCATTACTATGAATGCTTGTCTAAAATCAGAGAACTCATAGGTAAAGCAGAATGAAGTAAGAGTACCAATACCTGTCCCGAAGGACACTGGACAACATACATTTTCTTATATAAGTCCCAAGAGTATACCAACTCAAATTCTGTGTTTTGGAAATTGAAAATTGTATCTTGGTGAAAAATATCTTACACCGTTATTCGATGCACCTTACCTTATCCTCAACTGATAAAGGTAAATGTTTACAAAACAATTTTAAAAATGTATATCTCACTTTATAAAATAAATGAACAAATATTTCATTTTAAAATTTGGTGTATAACAACAGTTATTCGAAACCAAACATTTGCCGTCAGGCAAAAGCCAGACGATTTAATCCAATATCACCAATTGCAACGAATTCCGATATCGAGGATCAAATTTCCCATTTCCCAATATTCTACTCCTACTCATCATCTGTAACACCGTACAGATGTGAAATCCAAATCTGGTAAATACATATCCTGGAATTAGAATTGATTGGAAAAACCGTTCTCTTTTACAAGTACACAGAAGTACTTAAACATGAAAATGTTTCATAGGGGATGGTCAGGTATTCCCAGTATTTCCTTTTCCATTATCTAGATTCATGACAGTAGTCGTAATTTCCTTTACCCTCACTTCGGTCCCTTTATATGTCTCTACTTCTTACCTTCTGCAGAACGTCTCCGCGCCAACTGGTGTTCTTCCTTCCTTACCTATCGGCACCAGCCTGAGGTTTAGAAGAAGACTATCCAATAAGCGTAATAGGTGTACTCTCCTAATTCAAGGAGCTCTCCCAACCTGAGAGGAGGTAAAGGGAAGAGACAATCGAATAATCTTATTCAATTTCTCCCGAACCTGTGGCCATCCTCAACTGAAGTAACTTTTTTGAGTTCGTATGTAACTATATGATGGCCGTTCCAAACGATATGGATCATCGTAATGATATGAAAAGTTCTGAAGAAATGCAAAGGGTAAAGTAGGAGTGGCAGGGATATATGCGACTTTGTCGCGAATCATGACAATCCGAAGTCCAAGGGTGTAAGAAGGTTCAGTTAACTTGGTTCATGAGTTTTTAAGGTAAGTCATGGGTCATTGTACTGGAGAGAGAGAAAAGAAACACTCAACGTGCACTCTATCAAGATTAGATTAGTTTTCACTTTATCTAATCAGGATGGCTTCCACTGTTTCTTCGAATTCTCCTTCAAACCCTAAAAGAAGAACTAGTCGGGATTATTTACACTTTACAAGTTCGCTAACTGTTCATCCAGGCCAGTGTTGGTACTCCGAGGGAGGTCCCCCGTGTTTTTGCACGGACCCAATTAATATCCTCATTTCTGCAGAGACGTAACCTCATTAACACTTTCTTGACATCTAATAGGTCAACTAATTATGAAGTGAGAAATCTCCCGAGGAATAATATATACTCATCAGTGGGAATCGGGACCCAACTATCATCTTGTGATAACCTGACGGAATCCACTCAAGTTACTACACTTCAGAAGGTATGTGCATGCCTGGCATGTTTCCTATTTATTTGAAACTCTTGATATGGTTTTTTCCCCTAGGATCCAAGTGACCATGATAAGGTCAACAAGTCAAAGGGTCCTCGTCAAGTTCAACCCATCATTATCCTGATTACATTAGACCCACCCACACAGACCCTTGACAAGGTCAACAAGGTTGAACGACTGTCCTAACCAATCCATATATCCATGCGACAGAAAAGTATTACAGAGCTACTGCATACTACGTCTTGACAAGGTCAACAAACTCAGCACAAATACTGAGTAATACTAATCTGAAATGACGGAGGGCTACGGCTGGTTTTTAGCAAAAAACATTTAACGTAATGAACTTGAAATCGTTGAAGGAACTCGAGTGGCTTTGAAATGGAGTGGTTTATGCTCTGCTTTTTAAAACTAGTAACATAAACCTTTGCTCAAGAGAGAACTCCCAATGAAGGGATCAAGGCTCTTCCCTTATAGAATGAGGTGCGGGATATTCCTAACCTAATATCTCTATGCAAAGCGAAGGAATACGACTATGAGTTTTGATGAAAACCGAGTAGTTTTAAAATTGGTTCCGACAACATCATTAAAGTTTATTTTCCTTGCATTATACAGATAATGTGTTCCTATCATTTTAAGTTTCCAAGCCACTGTCACGACCAGAAATCGGCACGTGACGGCCCTAATACTACGCAACTTCTACAGGCGTAACGCAGTAAAAGAAAGCCAAAACCCAGAAATCTAAACCATTAAAGGACAAGAAAAGATAAGAAACATTGTTTAAACCTTTAAAAAATCTCAAGTATAAATTCTTTAAGTCCAATTTTCTTTCTTGAAAATTTCGGTAGCACATCCTTTATAAAAACCAACCCCAAAAATGGGTACAACATAAATATAAAGTAAAGCATCCCCAACGGGAGCAAATCCACGCCCAACGGCGGAAAATAACCACCACAACAGATATACGACGCTGTAGCGAAGAAATAAAAGATGATATAAGTAAAAATGCATAAAGACATCCAAGTCCCCAAAATATACAATATCGTCCTCACATCAAGTCTCTAAGTCATACAAGATAATGGTAGATGGAGAGTACAGGATACAACGAATATACAACAGGCAACATTGGATAACCACAAAACCTACCTGGGCAAAAAGCACACTGTTAGGGGAAGCGGTATCCGCAGCAAAAGATGATACGATGGATGAAAATAGCCTTGCCTCTGACTATCCTGAGGAACACCTGCAAGACACTGTGGCACAACGGGGGTGAGTTGCCAACTCGTGAATAGTAATAACATATGCAGGTAATCGCGAGTATGCACGTACATCGCGAATCTAACATAAGCATCTAATAGCAATGAATGGTCATATGTAATGCAATAATCATGAAAAAGTACACTAGCAGGTACAATTTATACATGAAGCAATAATAATATGACAATCTGTATGTACAATCATGTAAGGTACTATATCGGTACTACTAATACATGAAGAAATGATATGAATAAAGGTATGTAAATGCAACAGTCATGGAAGGTATTCTAACCGGTACACTAATGCATGAAGCAGTGCATAAACAGTAAATGTAGAGTATGGAATGAAACATGTCATTTCCACGGAATCCTGACATCGTGTTAGGATCTAAATCCATCAAGACAATCCAAATCCCAATTTCCTCAAATCAGCCCCCAATTTGGCTATCATATCAAGTAAGTCTCACATATCCTTAATGTACAACATGAAGTAGATCTCACATATGTACAATATCAAGTATATCTCGTATACCCCGAATGTACAACATCAAGTAGATCTCACATATATCCTGTAATCAATATCAAATGAATTCTTAAATGTCCTAAATCCAATGTCATAGAGTCCCTTACATTTTAGGTATATTTGCATGAATAAATATGATGATGTATATAAATTGATATCAATACACATATATTAGCGTCCCATTCCACTAATATTGGTGTAAAGGCATATATAACAACGGCCAAATCCCCTATTATATATACAAAGGAGTAAAAAAAAGTATCATGAAACCAATGTGTCAAACATCGACACAGAAATGCTGATCTATCAGGTGCTGTCACCATGACTGGCACCCTGATAGGTACGTATCATACGCTATCCCGAAAGCACGAGTGCCTAGCTCTGACCCTCGCCTCTCGATGTATCTATACGTACATGACTCCCGTTGGTATCCCCATGATAACCGCTGAGTCATTGGTAATGTCACCGGTAGGTATGGTTCCCCCACTAGCTCATCGTCTAGCACCACGACCTCATTCTTGCCCCGGGGTACCTCCGGGCCCCACCATGTTCCCGCACACGGACCCCTTCGTTCCTCGCGTGGGGCATATATATATCCGAACCGATAAATCTCATGGTGGCTTCTGAAATATCATATCAAGGGAAACCGGGTTTTTCAAATAATGCATACTTTCATGAACTCCCACGGTCCCCAAATCCAGAAAACATCATGAAAAATCCATATCTCAATGCGAAAATCCATGAATATAATATATGCAACATAAAACTGAAATGTAAGCATATAAAGGAAAAGACGCAATTAACTGTAACAAGTTAATATAATATCATGCGGTTCCTAATCTCTCCAATTCTAAAATAACATCAAGTAAAGGTAAACATGTCGCTATAACCTGATTTATGTGCAACATAAAGGTATAGCAAGATATATGTATCTACCTATAAGTAATGATGTAGTATACCCCTTGGGTATAAGTGAAGTATGTGTGCAATGTATACCTGTAGCTATGACATAAAGTGTGTATGTACCTATCACTAATGGTACGATACTCTATAGGTATACAGGTATCTAACACGTAAGTATGTGTAAGCATGTGGATATACAGGTATGCTAAATGTCATATGCGATAAGAAATATGAATCATTGTCTCAATATTCCTAACCAAACAATAGCATTTCTATATGTGGGTTGTGCGTGACATGGCAATTATTGACGGTGTGTGTAGCGTACAATCAGTGCTTGTGCAACATGAATCGCCAATAATATGTGCAGTGTCCTAAGCATACTAGTCCAAGCACAACAATAACTAAGCAGTGGGGTGAATGCGCAATTCTAAACATGACATAGAATATGCGACAAAGTAAACATCTCTATCCCAGACGCATAACGCCATGCGGGCGATTTCCCTGTAGATGTTAAATCTACTCACCAACGCTCCTGGCTAAGTAAAGCCTACCACTCGCTTTCTCATGTTCGCAGCGCCCAAAGTCCCCACCTGCGATCCTGAACACATATAACAATAAAGCAAGCGTATATAAGCAATCGACCAAAAATACGTACAACTACGTTGACCGACGCACCAACTCCAAATATACTCTCAAGTGTTCGTCAAGTGGCTAACGCGCATAGCCACAGTACGAACCCAACTCAAGAGCAAAAGCTACACAAAGACACGAGCGATATCGGCACGACCCTAACTAGGAACGCAAAGCGACACAACTACCAAGCCTAGACCCTGATCGTACCGATCGCGCATTCAAAACACAATAATAAACGTGGACTCAATATAATTAACGTCGCAACGTCAAAAGAAACGCACGCCTAAAAGTTACCAAAATCTAGTAAGCAGTATTTATCATTTTAGCACAAAAGTACAAGTTTTACCAAAACTATAATTTACAAACATCTTCAAATAGCAAGGTTAAACCATTTTAACCTTTATTAAAATTTTAGTTTTCACTAATTAGGATTAGCAAAAAAGTTTAGTTTGTTAATTAGCTTAATTAGCCGATTAGTAAAATATCATTTAACAAATTAGCAACTTGGTTTAATTTCTTCAAACTTAACATATTAATTAACCATTTCACTAATTAAAAGCCTAACTAATTATCCAAAAACCGTATCTAGAATTTTAAACATGAAATTAAATAGCTTAATTTTTACAACTAAAATGCTAATTAATGATTTAGAACAACAAAGAGAGTTTAGGATTAGGGTTTTATACCTCCAGGTTTGATTTGAAACTCAAGTTTGCTAGCCGACAAGTCCAAGTTTGAAGTAGAGAGAATGAAGAATATTTTGCCTCAAGGCACCCAACGAATCGGGTGAAAGTTAATTGAAGTTGCCTTCTTGGGTTTGGATGAACAAAGGAACTTTAGCTTGAAAAAATCAAGCAAAAAAATTTATCTTGCACAATATTTTGGCAGCCAAAATTGTGCCCGGTTAAAGGAAAGGAGGGGGGCTAAAGAAGGGGCTCTCAGTGGAATGATGAATGAAATGGTGGTGTGAAGGATTAATTAAAAAAACAACACAATAAATTAATGCCTCATCCAAAAGAAGCAGCCACACCAAAAATCAATTACCACACATTAATTAAACAAGTGGGGCCGGACACAACATGCCCATAGTGAGGGGGTGATCCAAAAGGAAATCCCATCACAAATATCATATGCAAAAGATCTTAAGGAGACACAAGCTTTAATGAAATGCAATGAACAAAGAATGAGTCACTAGAAATCATGCTTATCCAAATGACTCAACCAAAATTCCAAAACAATGACTCACCCCATAAGAAGATTTCGGCCACTTCAAGAAATGATGAAGGAAATAATGGAATTTGGCCAAAAAAAGATATGCACGAAAAAAATATTAAAATAATATTTTATTAGGGAAAAGTTCTATGTGAACCAAAACTTTACATTGACCCCCAAAGTTCGCGCACTAGCTTTATTTTAGCTAAAATAGGTGCTGGCAAGTCTATATTGAAGTTTGATCACAATCGGTTTAAAACGGAAAATACCGACTATTTTGCCCTAAAAGCGGAAAATTCGCAAAATGATTTCTAAAACGTTACAATTAAAGTTACAGCCAAAAAAGAAACAACCAAAATAACATGCTATTTATATGCCATTCGCATTCGCTACGGGGCCCCGTCATGCACCGTTAGCTTACTTAACTAATGGCAAAGCAGGGGAAGGACTAGCGCGGTTGCAAAACATATAGAAGTATCTACTAAATATATATAATATATATATTAACATCGTAGGAAGATAACAGTCATCAAAGGCAGATAAAAATTATCACAATCATGCGAACAACAATATGGAATAGCGGATAATTTAGGAGCCCCGCGTTTCATTTTAGCCATAAATGAGACGCGATGTTCCCCGGTCGTGTGATCCTAGACCCTTACGAGTGCGACAAGTTACCCGTCAATCCCTGAAGTGAGGCAACTCCAATCAACAAAGTGACCAGGCCACCCCTCCGTAGGTCAACCTATACCCCCTACGAGTGCAGCGAATAGCCGGCCAATTCTAGAGTAAGGCCCGTCCGGTCTCAACTCCATGAGATGTGGGCCCGTTTCCCTTTACAACACGGCTATTTGAGCACTCCTCTGCGTGGTAATCCTAGTACAGAAAAGAAAATATATATACAACGTTGACATCGACCTCAACCTGGTCATGCCCCAATAAAAGAATATACATAATTGGCAGTGACATTAGTCCACATGTCGGAAGCTCGTCCCGCAATAATGAATATACAAATGAATCTGAACTGTGCATCTAACATCGTACGCAAAGCTATCCATCACGAAAATCCATCCATAACGTCAGTGCAACACAAAACATCAACGTGAATATCATATTCGTAAACCCGTCTGATTGTACATATAGCAACCAGTAAGATTGTACCGCGCTATGATATTCACGGTCGCAGAAACTAACAAATGCACTGAAAATCATGAATTCAAAATTTCGATCGATTAAAACTTTCCGCATTGGCCCCTAATACAAACTAGTACTTAAACAAATCTGGGCCAATACCAAATATCCCAAAAAACATATTTCCATATACTAGATCACCTGAAGAAATTTGGGGAACAATGGTCCCAAGTAAACCGCGGAATCATGGCCATATGCTATGATAGGCGGCGGTTCCATGGCCAAACTTTGGGAACTTGTGCTCCAATTTCTTCCTGGCCTCTAGAATTGCCTGCACATAATTTTAAGGCAACCAGAACAATTTTTTGAACAACTTTAAAATTCGAACAACAAGCATATGAAATGGAAATGCGAATCTAAAATTCTGTCAATCGAAACTCTAAACTTGTGCAAACTAGCTAGTTAAGATTTATGGAGTGGCTCTGATACCATGTTGGGTTTCAGCGCTCGCGCCGCGAAAACCGCGACCGAGGCGGAAGTGAAAACAAAAATTTTAGCAAACACTTAACACCCGTAAAATCCAAGATTCGATCCATAAATCTAAACTAGCTAACTAAGAGTGCAAGGGTTGAGAAACTACAACCTTTGTCGCGTGCCCACCTAATTGTGGATGACCCCTCTAAGCTCGTAGCCGCCAGGGTCGCGCTTGAAGATCGACCACCCTCGCTGAAGACAATCCACCCGAGAGAAACCGGAGGAGGCTCTAACCGATGATCCAAACTTGCTAGGTGTGGATAGTCGGTGATGTAGGAATACTTCACTAAAATTTTCTCTCTAGAATCTATGCTCAAAATGAGAGCAAGAAGAAGATGGAGAAGAGAATGAGGAAGCAACCATGTAGCATGAAGCTCATCATATGAAGCAAAAAGAAAGTGAAGCATCAAATCAAGAAAAATGAGGATGGCTTGCCATTTTACAACCATGGTTCAATAGTGAACACAAATGATTTTACCAATATAAAATCCTCAAGCCATACCTCTCTACATGCTAAGAACCATGATTCATAACTCCTCATTTTCCACCTCATTTCTATTTAATTTTCTAAAAAGAATTCGTGGGTGGATGTGTTATTAATCATCAGCTCGGTGACGGGCACTGGGAAGCCGTCCTTCGGGCAAGCTTTGTTGATGTCCCGGAAATCCATGCAGATGCAAACCTTCTTATTTTTCTTCATTACTGGAACGATGCTAGCGATCCAGTTAGGATATTGAACCTCTTGGATGAAGCCGGAGTCGATTAGTTTCTTGACTTCAGCATTGATACTCATCTCAAGTTCGAGCTGCATCTTTCTTGGTGCCTGTTTGATTGGCTTTACGTCCGGTGATATGGTAAGTTTATGTACCGCTACTTTTGGATCGAGACCTGACATCTCAGAGTAGTTCCAGGTGAAGTAATCTTTGTACTGCATAAGCACGTTTTTTAGTGTGGCTACTTTTTTTCAGACATCAGCTTACTGACGAACGTTGGCCTAGGATCATTTTCTGTCCCTAAGTCAATTTTTCTTAGTTTTTCATCCGTAGTGTGTATCCCATCTTCCAGCTCTTTTGGTGCTGGTGGAAACCCTGAGATCACCTCATCCTCTTCTTCATTTAAGAAGAGCTTGAGGAGGTCACTTGTACTCTCATGCCCTCCCTCTTTTGAGAGTGTTATTATATGGAAGGTATGAGTTCGCTTTCATTCTCGCGGTCAAACTGGTCCTATCCTGACTGTATAGGTCCTCTTTGGCTCATGCTTTTATAGCGGGGTTACTCTCCAGTTGTCGGATAACGTAAACCTTCCTTGTCAATACAAGTGTTCTACCTAGTCCTTGAAGGTGAAGCGGTTTTCAAGAGGGTGACCTATTACTCGGTGATAGCTGCAATAATCCAGATAATGGACCTCATTTATTTTTTTAGGGTACCGAGACTCTAGAAGCGTCATCATTTGGTGTTTCATGACAAAGTTGAATATTTTCCATGTCGTGTCTTGCGGGAAAGAGTATTCCCGGCCCATCTTCTTCATAAAGGACGGGCTCCAATCGAATATTTCTCGATCGAATGGCATCTTGGATCCGCTTTTTTGTCTTCGAATGTTGTTTGCATTCTTTTCCCAGTTTTTACCTCCATTTCGGGGTTTTCCCATTTCGCGAGAACATATAGCGGGCTAGGGATAAAGAGCATTACGGTCTACTTTCTCCGCAGATTACTGACTAAGACGCTGCGTCCTGACCTTTTCATAAATGGCAATTTCACGGTTGTGGTTGTCCCGGCTTACGTGACAAGCTTATTTTATTAGCTTGTCGATTTGTTCTTCGAGTGACGGACTTAACGTTTTCAAAGCGGGATCTCGCTCCGATTCGACGTCATAGCTGCCTGGAAGAACGTTTTCCTCTTCACTCGAGTTGTTTATTCCGTGGTAGCTATATATTTTCTCCCGTTTATTGGACCGAATGTATCCCAACCCAGTTTTCTCCATCTTCCCGTTGGGCTTCTTTCGCCGAGTCCCGGGAATATCCTAAATCTTTTTGTAGAATTGTGCTTTTCGAACAGTTTTTTCGAGAGGTATGCCTTGGTTTCTTAACAGCTCTTTCAATCCCACCACGTAATATCTTTGCAGACGAATGGGTTAAAGTTTAGCGGCACCATGCCAAACTTCTTTTTCTACTCTGTTTTCCGTTGATTTGTAGAAGAGGATCGCCTTTTCACCTCTTCGCCTATGAGGTACATAGAAAGTTTGCAGTTTTTGTACGCTGTATGTATCGAGCGCATCAAGTTCCTTATAGTGTCGAGGTGGAGCCATCATGATTTGTAGACTCTGATCCGCTTCGGCAAGAATCTGTATTGACGGGTGGATGGAGAACACTGCATTGGTCTCGTCCTCGAAGTCGCTACCAAAGACCAAAATAGGAGTAGATGGTCCGGGCTTATTTTTTTCTTTTTATGGCTGCCCCTAGTAGACTATTTGTTTCTCTTCCTTGGTGTCTCTTCCAAAGATCAGGATGGTGGCTGCGGATTTCTGTTTACTCTCTGGCTTATGACACCTGTCAGTATCCTCGAAGTCCGAGAGAAAGTACTTCGCATCTTCATACTTCCATACCTCATTTACTAAGAACGGTTTTAGTTCTCCCGTGACCGTGTACTTCGAGCCATCCTTGAAATACTTCATACACTGATTTTGTGTAGAAATTACGATGTTGTACGCGTGTAACCAAGGTTTGCCAAGCAAAGCGTTATAGTAAGTCTTGGCGTCAATAACATGAAATTTGATGTCAGTGACGAGCAGCCCGAAGCATAGCGTCAGTATTACGGACCAAAGCGTCCGTGATGACTGTGAGTTGAACCCGAAGATGGTAATTTTATCTCGGGCAAGGTGCTGAACGTTTATACAAATTTCCTTCATCACTCTCACGTTGAGAAGGTTAATGGAGGATCCGTTGTCGACAAGGATTTTCCATATCTTGATTTCATGGCAGTACCCGGTGACGTATAATGGGCGATTATGTTCGCATGTACCGAGGAGTAGATCTTCATCGCTGAATGTAGTATCATCCGTGTGGACCTCTGCTATTTCATCTTTCATCTTCTCTTCTGCGAGAAAAACTTGGAACTGATCGGGCTCTTGTAATGCCTTGATCAGGGAATTCCGTGTCACTTTAGATAGGAGGAGGGCATCCAATATGCTTAGCTGCAAGGGTATTTTTCTCAGATGTGCTAGGACGTTATAATCCGTCTTTTTTTCATTAGGTGGGTCCTTTTCGGCGAGCTATTTTACTGCTTCTTCATCGATAGTGATTTTTCGGGCATTTTCCCTTTCCCTTTGTACTTTTTGTTCAAACCTTTGTTTGCAGGTCCGAGGTTCCTTTCCGGCAGCGTACGGTTACACAGTTGAATATTCTCACAGTTTTTCTCCTCCTCGTCTTTTTCGGAGGTGGAGTCTTTGAAGAGAGAGTTGAGAGGGTGTTTCTTCCTCAGAATCACTCCCGAACGTGAGAACTGGAGGTTTTTCTCCTTCTGAACTGGTACCAACCATATGACAGTTATTAGTCGTTTCTTCATGCACGTTCGTCTCGCCATTTTGATGTTGATGAGCGTGAGCTTCGCGCTTCACATTCTTGAAGTGTTTTTGGTGTCAACGTATCCTTGCCACCACTTTTTGAAGGCTCTGCATTCCTCGATGGGGTGGGTGGCTCTTTGATGATATAGGCAGTATTTTGGATGTGAGTCTTCTCGGTCGAAACATGTGACCCCAAGAGTATACTTTATGAGAGGTGGTAGCTTCATCTCCATTGATAGGGCTTTGGTGATCTGCTTCTCTGTTTTGGTCCTGCTTTTATTTGTTGCAGGTGTGCTTTGGTTTGGTCGGAGCACTTTACGACTCGTCCTCACTGCAGCTTCTTTATTCAGACGCTGACGCTTAGCCTGTTCATATATAGCTGTCTCGCATTCTCGGTCGTCTTTGATTTTTTGAAAGGCTTCGTTTAAAAGTCTCTCAATCGGGTCTTTTTCTGGCAGTTTCGGGGATTTTATCGCCGATTCGGCCCCCGGTTCCTCTACGTCGTTTTCTGACACCGAGGGAGCTTCTTCGCCATATATCGATGAATGGTAGAGCATGTGGTAACTTACTACATAATCTTCTGCTTCTTATGATGAGTCATTTCCTCCATCATTGTTACTGTCTCCATCCTTAAGAATATGCTTGAGGAATTCTTCGAGCGTGACTGGTGTCCGCGCCTTCTGCTTATACTCCTCCATCACATCTATGCACTTTTTTAGATCTGTGTGCTTGTCATCATACTCGGCAGGCTGCACGAGTTTCTTGGTCTTCTTCTTTTTCTTAAAAGACTTTGAAGGATTAACTTGAGGGCTTTTCCCCTTGTCAAAAATTTTTGGTGCAGGACGCGGTTTCAACATCCCTTCAATAATTTCAGGTTCAAGTGGGCTTTTCCACTTGATTGCCAGACATGCCTGAAGATTCTTCAGCATTCTTTCAGTTTTTGCTGAGAGGACTACTCCCATGTAGCTTCTTCGACGCGTGAGCATGATGCACCTTGCGCGTCCACCTTTTTGGGAGCGTGCTTCTGGGGCGGGTTTACTCTCCAGTTATCAGACAGCGCAAACTTTTGTTGGGTTTCCTAGCGCCGTGTCCATCTGCCGGGGCCGTTGCGGAAGGAAAAGCTTTGATTTTTAAAAATCCGGCGCTAGAAAACACATCCTAGAATCTAACTATGCACCGAAACTAGCTAGCTAAAGAGATCTAGCTACTGTGATAAGGAGTTATACCTAGAGACTCATGTCCTTCGGGTCTTTACCCATCTTCTTAAGCTCCTTAGGTGATCTTGATCAAACTTGATGGCCGGCCTTCTCGGTCCCAGATGATCCACCTGAAGGTCCTTGGTCCAAGCTTCTACTTCTAAAAGAAGTAAACTAAGCAAACTAGTTTGCTAAACTAATTTCTTAGGTGATATGGTAATGTTTAGTGGTAATTTTCCATCTCAAATCCTTTGGCTCTCAACACATGAGATGGTTAAGGATTTGGAATGAAGATGAACTCAAGAAGAAGAGAGTGAGAGATCTCTCAAAGATGAGAGAGAAAAGCAAGTCAAGAATGACTCTCACATTTAGCATGAGAAGAAAATGATGGCTAAGTCAAGAGAATGGCTAAGTAATTTCCTCTTTTAAAAAAGCCCACCATACTTCAATAGTATGAGCAATAAATAGCCAAGCCATGCTTCCCCTTTCCACCACATTTTTCTATTTTCAACAAAATAGAAAAATACAAGATGAGGTGTCATCTTCTAGAAGGTATTTTGTATTTAGTATAAATACAAAATACTTTCTACCGTATATACATACCCGTATTCGAACCAAAATACGAATACCCAAGAGATAGAATAATACCACTAAAATAATACTAGCATTAAATCAATATCCGATTTAATGAACCATCTTAATCCTAAGCACGCTAGTATTACCAACCGTCCGATCGAAAATCTGGATAACACTAGAATATACATATCAAAATATGTACACGTAAACTATTTAATCAATACCTGATTTAATAATCGAGCTTAATCTTAAGCCGGTTAGTATTATTGTTCAATCGGAACCCTGCTCGATCGAAAACCTAAATGAAACTAGAATATACACATCGAAATGTTTATATGTAAATTATCAAATTAATACCTGATTCAATAATCCGGCTTAATCTCAAGCCGGCTAGTATTATCATTCGATCGAAACCCTGTACGTATAAATATATGGCTACCACATCGTTTTGCCTGAATCAGAGAAACCCTCTGTGTGGGATTCTAAAGACTCAACAATACACCGGCAGTGGGTTTAACCACAAGCACGTTAGCGGCACTAGCTGTACGTAACGGCTACCTAGGTACCTGTTGAAAAGAAGGCCGACGAGTAAGCCCATCAGGACCCTTACTAAGCCTATCTGTGACAATCATCGTACAGTCCGGTCTCTTCGTCTAAGATGATCGCATACCGGGTCTAAGGGGTGGTAAACGTCATACCCCTACTGAGCTGATAAGTCGTGTCGATTTGGCTCAGGACCAATCCGAGAAACTATTGATCTAACTATCAGTAGTCCTCAACTCCTTGGCCAAGGTTTTATGGTTCTGGCCAACCGGACACAGTGCGATATCGAATCCCAATACTGGAAGTGGTGAATCCCTGACAATTACTCACTGCCTCCATATGGCTCAGGACTGTACCCAACCAAAACCCGTTTGCACGACTCAGTAGAGCTGTGGTAGGGCAATGATCAAAGCACAGTGGGAACTCACACGAGACAAATGATGACCTCAGGTCCTAAGACTAACCCATACTCTCGTCACCTGAGAACCGCTATCTGACGATAGGTATAATACCATCTAGAGGTTCTCGGAGAGTCCGTCCAGTGTACTCACCCCTAGTGAGAACCTGTATACAATCTTAGGTGATCACACCAATGATTGTGGGACCAACCACCGCCCCTTATCGGGGTCTAGAAACGTATACACAAGTCTACTCTGGAGGTTCCATAGCGCGGCAGCAATGTTTCGGGAGGCAACGTCCATGCCGTTTTCAAATTTTTGCCGCACTAAAGAACCCTAACCTTTAGAATCTTAACAAGAGATTTAGACGAACTAGCAATGCAAATATATTTACATCTAAGTGAATGAGGAATACAACCTTCGTAGACCGGTCCTTCACTTCTAAAGCTCCGTGTAGTAGTCCCTTCGCTCCAAGTAGTGAACACCCGAACTCTAGTAAGGGTTCACATGAAGAAATGAACAAGCTTTCTTGAAGTCTTCGAGAAAGAAGATGATCTACGTCGAAGAGACTCAAGCTCATGCTACCTCTTCACTAATGGTAGATTAGTGAAGCAAACACCCTAAACTAAATGGCTAATATAGTAGAGGATGATGAAGTAGAATTGGGCACACTTTAGATTTATTTTTCTCACAATATTTCATCACCTTGAGAAAAGCTAGTGAGCTTTCTCTTGATGAAGAAGAAGATGAAGTGAAGAATGAGAATGAAAAACATATGAGGTGAGAATTGCAACCATAGGTGAGTTAGTGACATAGACTAACTCATGTAGAGAATGAACCATGGCTAAGGTATAATGGTTAGGTTAATAAATATCTACAAGTGAAAAAAAATGGTGGACTTGGTCAATGTTTCCACAAGCTTCTACAAGCTTGTAGCCATGACAAAAATCCATCCAATTTTGAATTACATCGATAAATATAAACCCTACATTATATCAATCATGGTGTAAGTCTCATACACCCATGAAGCATGTAGCATCAAGCATGACACAAATAAAATGTACATTAATATATATCACATATATACTATATGCACATAAGTGAGAAAAAGAATACTTAGTGAGCAAATATTAGTTAATGTAAGTTAATATATCAAATATATAATTATACATTAAATTATCAAATCAACACTTGATTTAATAATCCGGCTATATCACATACAACCAACTAATATCATATGAATCATCTTTTCGAATCAACACTTGATCTGATAACCCGACTATATCTCATATAACCAACCGATATCACTTATCGCGAAAATAGAAAACGGTATCACATACTCATATTAATCTCGGTCCCGCACATATCACATATGTGCTCCTACTTCATTTCGCATGAACCAGGAAACCTCTGTATAGGACTCTAAAGACTCGTCAATACGCCGGCAGTAGGTGATGATCATATCAAACACCCACAAGCCGCAAGCAGTTTGCTAAACGTAACGGCCACCCGGGTATTGAGCGATCAGAAGATCAACAAGCAAGACTGCTCATATTCCTGCGAATCCAATCAGTAACACTACAGTACAGTCCGGTCTCTTCATCTGATACGTCAGAACCCAATAGCCTGATAAGTCATGCCGATGCAAGGTCTATAACGGTTCGAGAAACTACTAATAACACTTACCAGTAGATCTCAGCAATCATTGCTAGGGATTTCTTGTTATGGCCAATCAAGCATAGCGTAACATCAACCCCCAACACCGAGAGAGACAAATCCTCTCCTATCGCTCATTTACTCCATGTGACTCGGGACTGTACCCAAAAACCACCGTTTTGCACGATCTCTTGAACGTGGTAGGGTGAAAATCAAAGCACAGTGGGAATCACACATGATTCTATGACGCTCTCGGGTCGACAGACTAACCTGTACCAGTGTCACAAGAGAACTGCTATCTGACGATAGGTATAATACCATCTAGGAGTTCTCGGCGAGTCCGTTCAGTGTACCCAGTCTCCACTGAGAACCCATATACTTTCTCTGATGTCAAACACCAATGGATATGGAATCATCCATCGCCCATCATATGGGTCGAGAAGCGTATACGCTAGTCTACTCTGGAGTATCGATGCCCTGTCTCGATACTCCCACAACTAGGAACATTTGAAGGATGTACTTACCGACTACCCTGTCCCCACTAGTATGATCTGCATCATAATCCTTATAGTCAAGTACTCATCCTAAGGGCTTTATCAACATGTAATAGAGAGACAATAAGTGTACATGTTAAGATAAAGAGCAACCAGATAGCATACTATCATGTCGAGCAAGAAAGTCCTTCCTATATATGTCCAAGCATCCACTACAATATACATCCCATATACAGTAATGGCCTCTAAGGCATACATATAACTAACAATCTCCCACTTGCACTAAGGCCATTTTTTGCAGTATCTCATACTTAACGTCCTATAGAAGTCTCTCTAGGGTAAGGCCTTTGTGAGTTGATCCGTCGTGTTATCCTTCGCTTATACTCTCCTCACCTCGATCCCTTGGAGATCAACCATCTCCCTGATGATGTGATATTGTCTTCAGAATATGTCTGGATCGCTGATGGGACTGGTGTTCCTAAGCCAAAGCCACAACTCCATTGTTGTCATAATAACAATTATTGGACGCTCAATGGTAGGAATCTTGTTCATCTCATGAACAAGAAATATCCATACATCTACTTTGGTAGCATCATTGGTAGCAATGTATTCGGCCTTTATCGTCTATTATGTCACGATATCTAACTTGGAACTCTTCCAACATACCGTCCCTCCACTGAGGGTAACGACAATGCATGTGACTGACTTTCATTCGACCTTATCACTCTTGAATCTTGAACCAAGAACATTCTTGTAGTGCTTCTCAAGTACTTAAGAATGTCCTCCACAGTTTTCAAGTGATTCTCTCAAGATCCGATTGATTCCTGATCACTACACCTAGTGAGTTAGCTACATCTAGTCTGGTACATAACATCGCACACATGATAGAGCCTACTGCCGATATAAGTGCACGGAGGCGCCCCGGCCGTCAATCCGACGTCGGAATGCGGAAACGAAAAACTTTGAAAACTAGCAAACCGGCACTACCGCGCACTAAAACCCGTATCGGGCCATTAAACTAGTCCTAGCTATCTAGAGAGGGGGTAGAGAGATATACCGAGCGATCCAAGTCCTTTGGTCTTCTCGTCGTCGTCCCGATCTCCCGCGGAATGTCCGGTCTCCACCTCCTCGCCGGAAGGGCACCACATCGCCGGCTTCTTTTACGGGCTCCCACCTCTGGACCGAGGCAACTCGGGCATGAAGTTGGCGAGTCGACGTGCCCAAGATTTGCTGTAGAATAAGTGTGGAACTCTATGTCTCATGGGGTTTTAAGGAGTTGCCTTTTGGTGGAGGAAAATAGATCAAAGCTTTTTGTGGATGAACTTGGGAATTTTGTAGCATGAAAGGAGCAAAAATTCCCACATCAAAAATTGGGTAGCCCCTTCCCTCATTTGGCCGGCCCCCCCTTCATGGTGGTGAGTGAGAATGGCGTGAGAGAATGAGGGAGAGCCTCACTAGAATAATGCAAGAGAGAGATCAAAATGTGATGATGAAAAACACAATGATCACAAAGCAAGAACCTCACTCAACCATCACTCATCAAACATCATCATCAAGTATGATGATTCCAAAAGTGAACCGTGATGAATAAGAAAGTCAAGCTATGATGACAATAAGAAGTCAAATGGTGGAGGAATTATCATGAAGCAATAAAATGCAAAGACCACCCTCCACAAATGCTAATTTGCACAAATGCAAATAAGCCCTCCTCCACCAATCTTCGGCCAATGAAAGATACAAAGAAAAATGGCCGAAACAGAAAGCAAACTGGCAACTCCAAAAAACTGATCCCGTAATAAATTACAGGAAAACCCCGCTGCTGTGTATACACACCCGCATTTGTATTCCGACTGAATACAAATCCATTGAGACAAAGTCTACACTGTACAATACTAGGATCCGGCTTAAACCAAAGCCCTCTAGTATTAACCGTCTGATCCTGATCCGTGCAATACCACACGTATCTGATCGAACCCTGCCATATCTCCATACGTCCTCTACAACGTTTCGCCCGAAAACTTGAGCAACTGAATGTGGGGGACTCTAAAGACTCATCAATACTATGGCTGTGGATTTAACCACTGGCACGTCAGAGGTATTAGCCATACATGACGGGCTACCAGCTATTGACCAAAAGGGACGTCGATGAGCGAAATCAACCTGACACCCTACTGAGCCTGTCAGTGACAATATCCATACAGTCCGGTCCGTTCGTCTATAAGCATCGCATGGCGGGCCTAAGGGGTTGGTAAAATTCAGACCCCCAAAAGCGGTACAAGTCGTGTCAGAGATCAGCCCAGAACACCCTGAGATACTACTGGAATACCTACCAGTAAATCTCCTGCCTTGGCCAAGGACTTCGTGTAATGGCTCTCCTAGACACAGTGCGACCTCACCCCCAATACCGGGAGAGACGAACCCCTGAAGATCCGCTCACTGCCTCCATGTGGCTCGGGACTGTACCCAACTAAAACATGTTTGCACGTCTCCTTTGAGCGTGGTAGGGTAGTAATCAAAGTACAGTGGGAACTCACATGAGATAAATGACGATCCCCAGGTCGATGAACTAACCTGTACACATGTCACCAGGGAACTGCTATCTGACGTCAGGTATAAGACCAACTAGCATGTTCCCGGCGAGTCCTGTCCGTTGTACTCATAACCCAATGAGCACCTGTATAAATCTTAGGTGAACCAACTGACACCAGTGGCTTGTGAGACCGGCCACTGCCCCTCGTCGGGGTCTCGACTGAATACACTAGTCTTCTCTGGAGTATCGATGCCCTGTCTTGAAACTCCCACGACTAGGGACCTTTTAAGGATGTGCTTATAGACCACCAGCTCTCATGTATATGATCGCCCTCAAATTGCTGGCAGTCAAGCAAGAATCCTAGGGGCTCTATCAACGTGTAATAGCGACCTGTCATGTCTCCTAAAGCAGTACACCATGATAAAGATAAACCAGATAGCATACTATCATCTTGAGTAAGACTGTCCTACCGGAATAGGTCCTCCCTCAATCATTGCAATCACGTGCCTGTGATCCAATAATTGACTCTGAGGGCACTATCTCCAACAATCTCCCACTTGCACTCAAAGCTAATTATTGCGATGTCGCATACTCACATCCCGTGTGATACCGAACACCCAACTCCTCTACTTGTCAGTCTCACAAAGCTCGTTTGCAAAACTATTGCGTTCGAGGAATAGCCTCAGTGAGTGGATCCGCCTGGATGTTTCCTTCTATGTCTCTCTATATCTCATGTTCGCGGAGAAAGCCATTTCCCGAAATGAGCAATACTTGTCTTAGAATATGTCTGGATGTCTGATGGGACCTAGCTCATAAATGAACTCCAAATCCAAACTTCTTAGACTGTATCGTCAACTGAACTTAATCAGTATCCTGCGCCATGCCTCCCTCAGTATTGCCTTGGACCACCTGTCTAAAATACTGTCCCTCGTCAGAAGTAAAACTATAACTCTGACAACCTCCTTGTTGTCCAGGTCACATTGGAAGCCTGGAATGATAACTGTCTGCCGAATGAGGCTGTCGTTATCATATCCCTAGAACATCCACTTATGTTCTAAAACTGCTTCCGACTGTTTCTCTAGGATAGGATCAATGTCAACTTATTGCATCTAGTGAAAGAACAACATCTGGTGTGGTACTTGACATCTCATGATTGACTCAATTGCCTGAGTAAGTGATCTGCCAATCATGCACATCCCTCTCCCCTTTAGTCTGTAAGACACCTTTAGAGAGGGTGACTCCATCACCTGCAGGTACACCACACTGCCTGGAGTCGTCCATTCTAAATACTCTTAGAATGCTGTCTAAGTACCCTTAATTGGGAAACCACCCAAATCTAGATCTAAAACCATAGATCTAGTAACCAGTATGTCTGATATAATATCCAAGTCCTAGGTGGAGAAACTACTGTGTGACAACCAAAGTATAACCGATTGTAGTATAGGAATATCACTTCCTACTCTGTGTATGTCATCCAAATACCAGGACATCACACCCAACTACCTTCTTAACAGATCCATCCCCTATTCTGATGAAGTCAAACCTATGACTGTCACATCAGAAATGGATGATCTATCTCTGCTATATCTGCTTTAGTCTAAAAATAGACATAAGCCACTTGTCCACCAATGCTTCCGCTGCTCCCACTGACCACGACAACCCTCTGGCAGAGTCATATAGACGTACACTTCTAAAGCCAGTTTAGAACGATGCTATACTCATCCCCCCGCCGGGTCTCGCAGCCTGGAACAACAGCAATGGCAAGTGTGGGTAAACAAGAACTTCCCTGTCACCGTCCTTGAGGCTACCGGAGTACCTCTCGGGTGCCTGAAGTTACCCACCGTATCTGCGGAGTGGCCAATGGAATGTCAAACCAGATTGAATCTTTAGGTTCCTATCAAATCTTCAGTAATCATTTGTGGTTCTGGAATCACTTCCAGTTCTACCATACTCCCACTACTGTTTTCTGAAAAAATCCATTTTTAATAAAACTGTGGTGAGTCTAGAACAATATCACTATTGATCTTCCAGATGGTAGAAAGTCAACCCTCGTCATAGCCTGGGTCAACCCACAAACAACCATTCCAGAAAACGTGCCTTGAGTTATCCAGAGTCTGGTTTTAAGCATAAGCCGGACAACTCCCCGTACCTTAACATCGTTAAGATATGAACTTTTCTATATCCAATACAGAAACAGAGGCACTGATTTAATTGAACCAGATTCAAATCATGTAGCTGTCTCCGGTGCATGTCAATTAAATGGAAGGAGGCCGATCAATGTTACTCAACTTAGGAACGCTTCCAATTATGAGTAACCTGAAAGAGAAGCAAGTTCTCTTAATCATTACTATCAACTGAATACCATACACAAGTATCTACATCTTCTATCACTTTGAAGAATCCCGATACTTGCAACACCTGGTTCTCTACTTTATTCATATACCCATAACTTCTCAAAATTCGGACCCTGTGTTTCTACGAAACACCTGTCTAAAAACTAGAGATGTCATAAGTAACCGAATATAGTACGAGAACCAACCCCCTTGTCCTCATGGACGCTGGACAGCATACAATACTCTGTATAAGTCCCCTGAGTCTAATAACTCACTCCCTGTGTGTCGTAGGTTGAAAACTGTACTTATGGTTAAGAAGAATTACACCGCTGTTCACTGCTCCTTACCTAACCATCCACTGATATAGGTAAATGTCAGGGACATAATTTCAAAAAGGTATATCTCACTCTATAAAAATAGACGTACAGATATATCAATTTGAAATTGGTGCATAACAACGGATATTCAAAACCAAATATTTGCCGTCCGGTAAACCGCCCAGGTGACTTCCTCAAATATCACCGATTACAACGAATCCCGATATAATGAGGATGATCACCTAATTCCCAATAACTTACTCCCACTCATCATCTGTAAAACCATACAGATGTGAGAGTCATACCTGGTAAATACATACCCTGGAGTAAGTATCTAATCGGGAAATCTGTTTTCCTTTAACAGTACACAGTGAAACTGAAACATTGAAATGTTTCGATGGGGTATCCCGGTATTCCTAGTAATGCCTCTTCCATTATCCAGATTCACAACTGTAACCGTGTAATTCTTTTCCACCTCTCCAAATCCCTATATATGTCTTTAGTCATTACCTTCTGCACACCCCTTTAGGCCAAATGGTTTTCTTCCTTCCCTACAGTTCTGCACCAGCCTATGGTTTGGAAGAAGACTATCCAATAAGCATAATGGGTGTACTGTCCTAATCTCAGGAGCACTCACAATGCGAGAGAATGTGAAGATAAAAGACAACCAAATAAACCTTATTCCTATTTCTCCTGAACCAGAATCCATCCCCGAACTGGAAAAAGTTCCTTTCGAGTTCGTATATAACCATACGATGGAGTATACAATAAACTGTGGATCTTCGTAGGGATACGGAGTGTCCTGGAGAAATACAAAGGTGAAGTGGGAGTGGTAATGAAATACTTGGTTTGGTTGTGAATAGCAGTCGCAGCTTACTTTGCCCTCCTTCTAATCCCTTTCTTTGTCTTTACATAATACCATCTGTACACCATCGTTAGGCTAATTGGTTTTCTTCATTCCCTACTGGTCGGCACTGTAAGTGCACGGCGGCGCCCCGGCCTCCATCCCGAGGCCAAAATACGGAAGCGGTGATTTACTTTGATTTTGAAACCGGCACCACCGCGCACTATATACCTGGATCGTGCCATTAACTAGTCTTAGCTAACTACAAGATGGGAAAGAGAGATATACCGAGCGATCCGTGTTCTCCGGCCTTCTCGTCGTCGTCCCTATCTCCCGCGGAATGTCCGGTCTCCACCTCCTCGCCAGAAGGGCACCACGTCACCTGCTTCTTTTACGGGCTCCCACCTCTATACTGAGGCAACTCGGGCACGAAGCTGGCGAGTCGACGTGCCCAAAGTTTGCTGTAGAATTATCTGTAGAACTCTATGTCTCTTTGGGGTTCAAAGGAGTTGCCTTATGGTGGAGGTAGATGAATGAACTTTTTAGAGGAGGAGCTCTATCATTTTTCCAAGCCAAAATGAGAGTAATTCCCACACCCAAAAATTGGACAGCCCTTAAAGGCTTGGCCGGCCATGCAAAGTGAGGGGGAGAGAGAGAATGAGAGTAGTGTCAAAAATAATGGGAGCCACTCACCAATCATCCAAGAAAGGAATGGTTATCATATGAAGAAATGATCACAAAGAAACACCAACACTCCACCAACCTCACCCTTCATCATCACCAACAATCATGTCCTACAAAAGTCAAGCCATGATGAAGATAGAAGTCAAGGTCAAAGAAGAGCTATCATGATACAACAATATGCAATCACCTCCCTCCACAAATGCTTATTTGCACAATTGCAAATAAGCCCTCCTCCACCAATCTTCGGCCAATGAAGGATACAAAGAAATATGGCCGAAACGGAAAGCAAACTGGCAACTCCAGAAAACTGGTCCCGTAATAAATTACAGGAAAACCCCGATACTGTGTATACACACCCGCATCTGTATTCCGACCGAAATACAAAGGCAATGAGACAAAATCTACACTGTACTATACTAGGATCCGACTTAAACAAAAGCCGGCTAGTAATATCCGTCCGATCCTGATCCGTGCAATACCGCACGTATTTGATCGAACCCTGCCATATACCCATACGGCCTCTAGTACTAACCGTCCGATCCTGATCCGTGCAATACCGCACGTATGTGATCGAACCGTGCCATATCTCCATATGGACTCTACAGCGTTTCGCACGAAACTTGAGTAACTGTATGTGTGGTGGATTCTAAAGACTCGTCAATACTATGGCTGTGGATTTAACCACTAGCACGTCAGAGGTATTAGCCATACGTGACGGGCCACCAGCTACTGACCAAAAGGGACGTCGATGAGCGAACTCATCCTGACACCCTACTGAGCCTGTTAGTGACAATATCCGTACAGTCCGGTCCGTCTGTCTATGAGCATCGCATGGCGGGCCTAGGGGGTTGGTAAAAGTCAGACCCCCAAAAGCGGTACAAGTCGTGTCGGAGTTTAGCCCAGAACACCCTGAGATACTACTGGAATACCTACCAGTAAATCTCCGACCTCGGCCGAGGGCTTCGTGTAATGGCTCTCCTAGACACAGCGCGATCTCACCCCCAATACCGGGAGAGATGAACCCCAGAAGATCCGCTCACTGCCTCCATGTGGCTCGGGACTGTACCCAACTAAAACATGTTTGCACGTCTCTTTTGAGCGTGGTAGGGTAGTAATCAAAGTACAGTGGGAACTCACAAGAGACTAATGACGATCCCCAGGTCGATGAACTAACCTGTACACATGTCACCAGGGAACTGCTATCTGACGTCAGGTATAAGACCAACTAGCATGTTCCCGGCGAGTCCTGTCCGGTGTACTCATAACCCAATGAGCACCTGTATACATCTTAGGTGAACCAACTGACACCAGTGGCTTATGAGACCGGCCACCGCCTCTCGTCGGGGTCTCGAATGTACACACTAGTCTACTCTGGAGTATCGATGCCCTGTCTCGAAACTCCCACGACTAGGGATCTTTTAAGGATGTGCTTATAGACCCCAGCTCCCACTTATATGATCGCCCTCATACTGCTGGTGGTCAAGCAAGAATCCTAGGGGCTCTATCAACGTGTAATAGCGACATGTTAGGTCACCTAAAGTAGTACACGATGATAAAGATAAACCAGATAGCATACTATCATCTCGAGTAAGACTGTCCTACTGGGACAGGTCCTCCCTCAATCATTGCAATCACGTGCCTGTGATCCAATAATTGACTCTGAGGGCACTATCTCCAACAGGCACCTGCCTATGGTTTGGAAGAAGACTATCCAATTTGCGTAATAGGTGTACTATCTCCTAAACCAAGGAGTACTCGCAACCTGAAAGAAGGTAAAAGGAAAATACAACTGAATAGTCCTATTCGTTTTCTCCAGAACCGGAAACCATCCTCGAATAAATTCCTTCGAGTTCGTATCTAACCATATGATGGTTTTGTCCAATGGAAGTGGACGTTCGTAGTAATACGGGGTGTCCTAGAGAAAAGGGTAAAAGTAGGAGTGGCAATGAGGTTTGCAACTCTGACAATCCAAAAGCCAGTGTTTAAGAAGGTTCAGTCAACTTGGTCACTGATTCATAGTCTTAGGGTTGGGTCAATGGTCGCTGCCAAAGAGAGAGAGAAAAGAAACACTCAGCGTGCACTCTAACCTAGATCAGAATGGTTACCAATTTATCTAATCTGGAAACCTCCCACTGTGCCGTCAAATTCTCCTCCAAACCTGAAAGAAGAATTAGTCGGGATCACCCGAGGAGTAAACCAACTCATCAGTGGGAATCGGGATCCAACTATCATCGCAGGATAACGTGACGGAATCCGCTCACGTCATCACACTCCAGAAGGTATGCGCATATCTGGCAAGTTTCAGTTTCTTTAGAAACTCCCGATGTGATTTCTGCCGCATGCTCTTATGACCTTGAATTTGGCCAACATATCATAAATCACATGTCAAGTTCTACCCGTCATTCTCCATGTTAATTTGAGCCCACCCGTACATACCCTTGACTTTGGACAAAATAGTAGAACGACTGCCCCAAACCAACACATCTATCTATGCTTCATATGAATACCCAATAGCTACCAATCACTGTGCCTTGACTTTGGCCAACATACACAGCTTGAATACTATTGACTATCCATATGAAGCGACGGAGGGCTACGAATGGTTTCTGGCGAAAACCTTTAACGTAATGAACTTGATATCGTTGAAGGAACTGATAGCTTTTTAGAAAAATATAGTGACGAAAACCTTTGCTAAAGAGGTCACTCCCGATGAAGGGATCTTGGCTCTTTCCCCGTAGAATGAGGTGCAGGATATTTCAACTGAATACCACGATGCAAAGCAAAAGTAATCGGCTATAGTGAAGTTATTTCCCTGACGCAAACTTCTGTCCAAGGGGTCACTCCCGGTGAAGGGATCTCGGCCCTTGCCTCGTCGACTGAGGAGCAAGATATTCCAACTGAATACCACGATGCAAAACAAAAGAGAACGTCCTTGCAATAACAGCTTTTTGAAAAGTGTTCCAAAAACATCAGAATAGGTTTGTTTTTAACTTGCATTGATCCGAATCAACGCAGTCCCATCAATTGATCACACCACAAAGAACGAAAATAATGACGTACGTATATGCCATCCGCATTCGCCACTGGGTCCCGTCATTACCCGTTAGGTTAGTTAACTAACGACAAAGCGGGGACTGGACTAGCGCGGATGCAAAACATATACAACATCTTCTAGTATATATATCAATATATAATATTTCGCTCAAGGCGTGTTAAAATGCAACATCACAGAAATGTACAACATCACAGAACAATACAGATATCTGGGATCCCCGGGTTTCACAGAGCCGCTACTGAAACCCGACGTTCCCCTTATCGTGTGGATAGCCCGTGCAATGAAATCCTAGACCCCTACGGGCGCGGCAAGTCACCCGCCAAAACATGAAGCGAGGCAGTCCCCTTCAGCACCGTGAATGGACCACCCAGCACTTCACGGAATCCGGTAACTTGGGCACCCCTCCTGGGTCAACTTATACCCCCTACGAGTGCGGCGAATAGCCCACTAATTCTAGAGTGAAGCCCCCTCCATCTTAATGCTATGAGATGCGGGCTTGTTGCCCTCTAGAACCCGGCTATCCGTGCACCCCACCTTGGGGTAATCCTAGTACAGAAAGTAAAATATACATACAACGGGTACATCGACCTCGACCTGGTCGTGCCCCAAAAGAATAATATACAATCAGGAAGTGACGGCAGTCCACATGTCGGACGCTCGCCCCGCAATATCAAATGTACATAATATATCAAAAACTGTACTAGCATTGCATCCAGGCTATCCTCCACGACCAATCCGCAATATCACAGCACAATCACAGAACATCAACGTGAAAGTCATGTTCGCAAATCCGTTTAACCGGGCTATAGCAGTTAGACAGGATTTACCGATCAAGTGACATTCACGGTCGCAGATATAATGTAAATACTGTGAACTAATGTGTTTAAAATATCCGATCGATCAAATTTTACCAAGTGGGCCCCCAAGGATTACTGTAGCACTTAAAGAAATTCTGGGCCCAAAATGAATATTCTAAAACCCCTATTTTCAGCCCAGAGACCCTCTATAAAAAGTTGATGCACTGAACAGAAAATAATGCGGCGGAACCGCGGCCTAAGCATGGGTTTGGCCGCGGTTCTGCGGTGGAGTAGTGGGTTCGTGCAACCAAATTTTCACAGAAGGCTTATAATTCCCTGCACATCTTTTTGCAACACATTGAAAAAAAATTTGAGCTAAAAAAATTTCGACAGAAAACTGATGTTTTGAAAAACGCGGTTTTGGAACATTTGTTCGATCGGATGTGTAAACACATTAGACCAAGCTAGACTAGGTTAATGGCGAGGCTCTGATACCACTGTAAGTGCACGGCGGCACCCCGGCCGTCAATCCGACGCAGAAATGCGGAAACGAAAAACTTTGCAAACTAGCAAACGGGCACTACCACACACTAAAACCCGGATCGGGCCATTAAACTAGTCCTAGCTATCTAGGGAGGGGGTAGAGAGATATACCGAGCGATCCGTGTCCTTCGGTCTTCTCGTCGTCGTCCCGATCTCCCGCGGAATGTCCGGTCTCCACCTCTTCGCCGGAAGGGCACCACATCGCCGGCTTCTTTTACGGGCTCCCACCTCTGGGCCGAGGCAACTCGGGCACGAAGTTGGCGAGTCGACGTGCCCAAGATTTGCTGTAGAATATGTGTGGAACTCTATGTCTCATAGGGTTTTAGGGAGTTGCCTTTTGGTGAAGGAAAATAGATCAAAGCTTTTTGTGGATGAACTTGGGAATTTTGTAGCATGAAAGGAGCAAAAATTCCCACATCAAAAATTGGATAGCCCCTTCCCTCATTTGGCCGGCCCCCCTTCATGATGGTAAGCGAGAATGGAGTGAGAGAATGAGGGAGAGCCTCACTAGAATAATGCAAGAGAGAGATCAAAATGTGATGATGAAAAACACAATGATCACAAAGCAAAAACCTCACTCAACCATCACTCATCAAACATCATCATCAAGTATGATGATTCCAAAATTGGACCATGATGAATAAGAAAGTCAAGCTATGATGACTAGAAGAAGTCAAATGGTGGAGGAATTATCATGAAGCAATAAAATGCAAAGACCACCCTCCACAAATGCTAATTTGCACAAATGCAAATAAGCCCTCCTCCACCAATCTTCGGCCAATGAAAGATACAAAGAAAAATGGCCGAAACGGAAAGCAAACTGGCAACTCCAAAAAACTGATCCCATAATAAATTACAGGAAAACCCCGCTGCTGTGTATACACACCCGCATTTGTATTCCGACTGAATATAAATGCAATGAGACAAAGTCTACACTGTACAATACTAGGATCCAGCTTAAACCAAAGCCCTCTAGTATTAACCGTCTGATCCTGATCCGTGCAATACCGCACGTATCGGATCGAACCCTGCCATATCTCCATACGGCCTCTACAGCGTTTCGCCCGAAAACTTGAGCAACTGAATGTAGGGGACTCTAAAGACTCGTCAATACTATGGCTGTGGATTTAACCACTGGCACGTCAGAGGTATTATCCATACATGACGGGCTACCAGCTATTGACCAAAAGGGACGTCGATGAGCGAAATCATCCTGACACCCTACTGAGCCTGTCAGTGACCATATCCGTACAGTCCGGTCTGTTCGTCTATGAGCATCGCATGGCGGGCCTAAGGGGTTGGTAAAAGTCAGACCCCCAAAAGCGGTACAAGTCGTGTCAGAGATCAGCCCAGAACACCCTGAGATACTACTGGAATACCTACCAGTAAATCTCCTGCCTTGGCCAAGGACTTCGTGTAATGGCTCTCCTAAACACAGCGCGACCTTACCCCCAATACCGGGAGAGACGAACCCCTGAAGATCCGCTCACTGCCTCCATATGGCTCGGGACTGTACCCAACTAAAACCTGTTTGCACGTCTCCTTTGAGCGTGGTAGGGTAGTAATCATAGTACAGTAGGAACTCACTCGAGACAAATGACGATCCCCAGGTCGATGAACTAACCTGTACACATATCACCAGGGAACTGCTATCTGACGTCAGGTATAAGACCAACTAGCATGTTCCCGGCGAGTCCTGTCCGGTGTACTCATAACCCAATGAGCATCTGTATACATCTTAGGTGAACCAACTGACACCAGTGGCTTGTGAGACAGGCCACTGCCCCTCGTCGGGGTCTCGACTGTATACACTAGTCTACTCTGGAGTATCGATGCCCTGTCTCGAAACTCCCACGACTAGGGACCTTTTAAGGATGTGCTTATAGACCACCAGCTCTCACGTATATGATCGCCCTCATACTGCTGGAAGTCAAGCAAGAATCCTAGGGGCTCTATCAACGTGTACTAGCGACCTGTCAGGTCACCTAAAGCAGTACACGATGATAAAGATAAACCAGATAGCATACTATCATCTTGAGTAAGACTGTCCTACCGGAATAGGTCCTCCCTCAATCATTGCAATCACGTGCCTGTGATCCAATAATTGACTCTGAGGGCACTATCTCCAACAATCTCGCACTTGCACTCAAAGCTAATTATTGCGATGTCGCATACTCACAGCCTGTGTGATACCGAACACCCAACTCCTCTACTTGTCAGTCTCACAAAGCTCGTTTGCGAAACTATTGCGTTCGAGGAATAGCCTCAGTGAGTGGATCTGCGTGGATGTTTCCTTCTATGTCTCTTTATATCTCATGTTCGCGGAGAAAGCCATCTCTCGAAATGAGCAATACATGTCTTAGAATATGTCTGGATGTCTGATGGGACCTTGCTCATAAATGAACTCCAAATCAAAACTTGTTAGACTGTATCGTCAACTGAACTTAATCAGTATCCTGCGCCATGCCTCCCTCAGTATTGCCTTAGACCACCTGTCCAAAATACTGCCCCTCGTTAGAAGGAAAATTATAACTCTGACAACCTCCTTGTTGTTCAGGTCACCTTGGAAGCCTGGAATGATAACTGTCTCCCGAATGAGGTCACCTTAGAATCCTCCATACTGAACCCCTTTAGTATGGTGTTAATGTACCTGGATTTGGGACACTCCCAACATCCATTTAGATCTATCACCATAGATCATAATCCACAAGATATAGTAGGTATCATCCAGATTTTCCATGGAGAATCCTCGTGATAAGAGGAGCTTGACCGAGTGTAGCATAGGAAACCATTTTCTATCATTAGTATGTCATCTACGTACAATACGTGGAAGACAACCTTATTCTCTACAACCTTCTTGTATATACAAGGTTCATCTACCATTTTGATTACGTCAAACTCTTTGGCTGCCATATCAAAACAGATGTTCCAACTCCGCGATGCTTGCATTGATCCTGATGGACTTAAGCATAGCTTTGAAAGTCTCAACTTTTCCATTTACACCAAGAATCTTATCAAGATCTATTTGCTCCCAATGGGTTTTACCCCTTCAGGTGCAACATTCAAAGTCATACTTTGTTGGTGTATATGGATTCCATCTTTGATCGCATAGCATCCAGCCATTTCACAAAGTCTCCACTTGTGATGACATGTATAAACCTAGTTGGGCCATCATCTACCATGATGCAATCCTCGCTCCTACTGTCACCGAGAAGACCGTAGTATCTCTCAAGTGAATGAGGAACCCTACCAGATTCACGGAGAGGCCGAGGTTCGTTACAGACTACTGAATCCTTTGGTTTCACCAAATCATGAGCTGTTAGTTTGTCTAGCTGGAACTCCTTCCAGTTCTACCTCATGACCACTAATTTCTTCATAAGAAATTCCTTTTCAAAAAAGGTGGCATACTGAGAAACAAAACACATTTTGCTCCTCAGTGTGGTAAAAGATATTCCCTTGCGAATGTTCGGGATATCCAACAAACTTATACAGAACTGACCTTGCCTCGAGCTTGTCCGGATTTTTCTTTTCAACATAGGCCGAACAACCCCATATCTTAACTCGTTTTAAGACATGGTCTCTTCCCATTCCATATCTCATATGGAGTGGTAGGCCCCTAATTTAGATGGAACCCCATTCAATGGTATGCAGCTTCTCAAGTGCATAACTCCAAAAGGAAACAGGTAACTCAACAGTACTCATCATAGAGTGCACCATATCTCATAGGGTGCGATACCTCCATCCCGATACACCGTTGTGTTGTAGTGTATACGAACGAGTAAGCTGAGAGAGAATCCTATTCTCTGTTTAGAAAATCCAAGAACTCCATGCCCAAGTATTCGCCCCCTCAATCACATCGAAGGACTTAATACTTCTACCCCTATGGTTCTTAACTTTCAAGCTTATATTCCTTGAATTTCTCAAAAGTTTCAGACTCGTGTTTCAACAGGAACATATGTCCAAATCTTGAGAGTTGATCAGTGAATATAATGAAGTACGAAGAACCAACCCTGGCATTTGTAGACATAGGACCGTATACATCATCATGTATCCGTCCCAAGAGTTCAGTAACTCTTTCTTTGTTTCCAGTAAACAGAGTATTGGTCATTTTACCTTTGAGACAAGATTGACAAGTATCATAAGATGAAAATTCGAACTTATTCTAATATTCATCCTTATGTAACTTAGCTAGTCGTGTCGAATTGATATGACCAAGTCTACAAAGCCACAAGAAGGATTCGTTCATTTCTGAACTACTCCTCTTGTGTGTGTTCTAGATACTTTGAATTGTGGTATGATTTAGAACATATATGCCATTTCATAATGTGCATGATCCAATCAACTCTTGATTAAAGAAAATGTTCACAACATTATCCTGCAATACAAAATTATATCCTTCTTTAACTTAATAAAGAAACTGATGTAATGTCGTATATCAGGTTCGGTATCTAATGGCATTTGTTCAGAATCAATATATTTACCATTTGGTAATACAAGGTGATATCTGCTAACTGATTTGGCTGCAACAATTGCATCATTCTCTAACACTTAGAGACAGATCACCCAATCCCAGTTCTCTACCTTTCTGTAGCCTATGTAATATATTACATATGCGGGATCCTGATCCGGTATCACATACCCAGGACGTAGAGGATACTGAGAAACAGTTCTCGGAAATGAACACACCTAAAGAAGATGCATCAACATGCACTTTCTTCGATTGGGTGGCATGGGAATCCGGATATTCCCCTATTTCTTGCTCGGACTTATAACAATTATAAGATAGAGTGGAACCAACGTTTCCCAGCTCAGTATGATAAGCAGGTTCAGTCAATGGATCCATATTATTATCTTGATTAAGGAGTGACATGGTCGCCACCAGGAGAGAGAGAAGAAAACAGTCTGCATGTGCTCTTACAAGATTAGATTGGTTATTATTTTATCTAATCAGGATGGCTCCCACTGTTTTTATCAAATCTTCTTTCAAAAACTAAAAGGTAAGACTAGCTGGGATTAATTACACCCTACAAGTTCACCAATCTTTCGGCCAGGCTAGTGTCGGTACTTTGAGGGAGGTTCCCCGTGCTTTCGCAATGACCTAATTAAAATAAACCTCATTTTCCAAGGAGCGTAACCCCATTAACACCTTTCTAGACACCTACTTGATTGGCTAATTGTAATGTGTAAAACTCTCTTAGGAGTAACTTTTACTTGTAGTGGGTATCGGGATCCAACTATCTTATAGAAGGTATACAATCTCATTGCAAATTTCAACACTTGAAATTCCCGATAATATTTTGCCCCTAGTATCCTATGACCTTGACGGAGGTCAACAAACCATAGGCTGCTAGTCAAGTTCTACCCGTACATTTCATGATTGAATTAAACCCACCGGCACGACTCTTGACGGAGGTCAACAAGGCCGCACGACTAACCTAATCTAATCGCAACATATGCAGTAGATAAGCACTAGTCAGTTACCGCACACTACGCCTTGACGGAGGTCAACAAACGTAGAACGAATATTTAGTACTACTTATCTGAAATGACGGAGGGCTATGACAGGTTTTTAAGAAGAACCCTTTGCGTAATGAACTTGATATCGTTGTAGAATTGAGTGATTTGAAAATGAGTGTTTTTGAGGCTTTTACTAGTTTTGCTAAAGAGGTAACTCCCGGTGAAGGGATCTCGGCTCTTTCCTCATCGAATAAGGTGCAGGATATTTCATAAATACCACTATGTAAAGCAAGAACTAAAAAAGAAATCAAAAGACAAACCGAGTGGGTTGTAGCAACTGCTAGTTTCGCTAAAGAGGTCACTCCCGGTGAAGGGATCTCGGCTCTTTCCTTATCGAATAAGGTGCTGGATATTCTACAAGGAATACCGCTATTCAAAGCAAGAACTAGAGCTACCTGTTTTTAAAACAAGTTTCTACAACATCTTTAGGTTTCTTTTATTTCATTAATCTCATTAATGAAGTCCCATCAATTATGCTTCCTAAGTATCACAGAAGAAATGAAAGCATCAATATTTACTATATATCATTATATATATAATATTAGCATTCGTCTCAATATATCAAGTGATCACATCACAGAATATCAGCAGCAGAAGAACACATATGAAATATTGGATATACTAGGAATTCTGTGTTTTAAATTAAGCCTGTAAAAAACACGGATTCCACGGTCGCGATGAATAGCAAAACCCACATCCCTAGACCCCTATGAGAGCGGCAAGCAACCCTACCAATTCTAGAGTTAGGAGACCCGGTCTCGACTCCTCGAGATGGTCTCCACTGGACTCTAGAACCCGATTACTTGTGCTTTCCTCCTTAGGTCATCCTAATGCGGAAAAGTAAATAATATACATCGATGGTGACATCATCCTCAACCTGGAAATGTCCTAATAAAAGAATATTACATAAAATCTTTTACATGAAAGAAAATAAAAAACTCTCATCTCACATAAAAACCCCGGCTATTCAGAACACGACGATCCAATATAACATATCACAGCAACACATAACATCACATATCATTAATGTAAGTAAATATGCGTATCCCAATTGTCATTGACATATAGCAACAAAACCGGCGATACACCACATATTACACTTACGGTCGCAGAAAAGACAGTGAAAAACTACAACTATTGGAATCTGCGACCACCTTAGACATCATAAACCCAATGAATCTTATACTTTGGATTTCATGCCTAACCAAATGAATTCCATAGACATCACATGCCTAACAATTATATGCCCCGCATTTTAGTCTCGATATTGAAAACACTTTCCAATAACTAGTCGGGTAATTCAACAAGATTCCCGACAACCTGATCGAATGCTCGTCGGAAACTATAGTAGACGGCCGCACCCCAGATGCCGTCGACGAAGTGCACTAAGGCGGAACACCGCGGCCGCGAGAACCCGAACGGATGCTTTTGGTGGCGGGGTTCTCCTACAGTCACTTGGTCGGGGCTATGAGGCATGGCTATCTAGTAAGGTTACCCGGTGAGTATTCACGTATACTACGTAATTGCGATGGGCTTTTGATCCACATTTAAATCCCATGGCAACCGATCAAATGAGCTAAACTGCTAGATTTATAAAATTAAAACTAGTTATCACATAACTAAATATTGTGGATTCTAAATATTTTATCACAATCACAGATAACTAGACGATGTTAAACTTTTCGATCGAATAAACAAACACCCAAAATTTCCCAAAGAGCTCAACACTTGAGCGGAGTTCAAAAAGTACCCAGAACATGCCACAATACCTATGAACCACCGTAGAAGGGCCGACCCATGCCTCACTCATGTCTCCGCGGAACTGCCGCAAACCCTAGGGTATGACCGCAGTTTCGCGATCCAAAAAAGTCGAGTTTGGGTATCGTTCTTCTAGAGGGTCTACAGAATCACTTGCATGTTTTTCTGAAGATTTTAAAATGGGAAAAATTCCAACTCTTGGATAATTTCCAGCCAGGGAAATATGAGTTATTGATACCCGTTCAAACTTTTTAACGTCGTCTAAATAACCCGAATATATGTTAGAATTACGATTACGAAACACTCCGAATTTCCTTTACACAAAAATAACATCACATGCAAATTTAGCAAAAACTAGCAACACCTGAAACACAAAAACCCAGGGACTGGAACACAGAAAAAATTTGAAGTCCAGAACCCTACACAGGGCCGGCCTGCTCTGATTTTTTCTTATTGTGGCCGACCATTTTTCGAGCAAACCCCTTCAAATTTTCTTGGTGTTCATGTCATATCTCATACAACATTCTGCAGTTGCTAAAAAAAATTTTAGAGGCCATTTAAAATTCGACAGAAACTAGGATTTAGCGTTGCAAGTTTCGGAGTAGTTTCGGTTCGTAATCTAACAAACATCTTCTAATTCTCAAGCTTGGCTCTGATACCATTGTAGGGTTCCGTAGCGCGGCAGTAAGGTTTCGGGAGGCATCGTCCATGCCGTTTTCAAATTTTTGCCCCACTAAAGAACCCTAACCTTTAGAATCTTAACTAGAGATTTAGACGAACTAGCAATGCAAACATCTTTATATCGAAGTGAATGAGGAATACAACCTTTGTATACCGGTCCTTCACTTCTAAAGCTCCGTATAATAGTCCCTTCACTCCAAGTAGTGAACACCCGAACTCTAGTAAGGGTTCACATGAAGAAATGAACAAGCTTGCTCGAAGTCTTCGAGGCCGAAGATGATTTACGTCGAGGAGACTCAAGCTCATGCTACCTCTTCACTAATGGTAGATTAGTGAAGCAAACACCATAAACTAAAAGGCTAATATAGTAGAGGAAGTTGAAGGAGGAATTGGGCTCACTTTAGATTTATTTTTCTCATAATATTTCATCACCTTGAGAAAAACTAGTGAGCTTTCTCTTGATGTAGAAGAAGTGTAAGTCCACGTTGCCCACCCCGGTGCTTACGGGGAGGCGGAAAACGGAATAAAAATCAAATTTTTATCAACTATAGGCAACATGGACTAGACAAAGAAGGATCTTTGCTAAATAAAAACAAGCTAAAGCTAACTAGAAACTAGCTATGGGTAGAATGGTTATACCTAGGGCTTTATGTCCTTCTCTCCTTGCTCCTTGGAGTAGTAGAAAGAGGTCACCTTTGTTATCTTCTCACGTCGAAGAAGGATCCACCCGAAAGCCTCAACCTTTGGCTTCAACTCCAAGCTAGAAGTAACTAGGGTGCTATAAGTGCTAATCCTAGAACCCTAGATGAGAGTAGAGATTATCAAGAAGAGGTTTTTCTCAAGCTCAAGTGTTTCTCAACACATGAGAGGGGAGAGCTTAAGGGAGAGGAAGAACAAGAGAGAGAAAGTGAATCATAGAATGAGAGAATAAACAACCATTCTCACATATATGTGTGAATTATTTTAATTAGATAATTAGTGAGATAATTGTCATGGCTTAATCAAGACATGACCATTATCATTTCATATTTAATGCTAATTGCAAGGATCAAAGAGCATCTTTTATATGGAATGATCATGGTCAACATGTCAACTAAGGTCAACAAGTCAAGATAGTCAAATGGTCAACAACCATAACCATGCACAATTATATTAGACTAATATCAATTAACCATAATACACACATAAGCATTAGGGTTAATAAAATGACAATGGTCATTAACCCTAATCAAAGTCCTCTCCCTCTGTCTCAAGCAACTATGCATACGCACCCGTATTCGTGATCCGAGGAACACGAATACAATGAGAAAAAACCAATCCCAAATCATATACTAGGATCTGGCTTAAACCAAAGCCCGCTAGTATAAGCTGTCCGGACAACAAACGTGCACAAGTGCGCGGATGTGAACGAACCCTGTCGCAAAACTATGCGACCTCTACTCATTTTGCCTAAAGGCAAATAGCTCTTTGTGTGGGACTCTAAAGACTCGACACTACGCTGGCAGTGGGTTTAACTACAGACCGCAAGCGGCACTAGCTGTACGTAACGGTCCCCAGGTAGATGACGATAAGAAGACTGACGAGGTGAACCCCATCTGAACTCCTACTGAGCCTGTATGTGACAGTCTCCGTACAGTCCGGTCTGTTCGTCTGATACATCGCATGGCGGGCCTAGGGGGGCGGTGAACGTCAGTCCCTTAATAGCGGTACAAGTCATGTCGGAGAGTAGCCCAGAACACCCTGAGATAACACTGGAAACCTACCAGTATATCTCGCTTGCTCTGGCCAGGGACTACTTGTGTAATGGCTCTCCTGGACACAGCGCGATGTCAACCCCCAATACCGGGAGAGACGAATCCTGTCTAACCGTCACTGCCTCCAAGTGCTTCGGGACTGCACCCAAAAACTACCTGTTTGCACGACTCTTTTGAGCCGTGGTAGGGTAGTAATCAAAGTGCAGTGGGAACACACTCGAGGCGAAGTGACAGTGTCAAATCAGCGGACTAAGCTGTCCTCATGTCACCTGGGAACTGATAACTGACGATAGGTATAATACCAACCAACAGTTCCCGACGAGTCCTGTCCAGTGTACTCGTAACCTAACGAGCACCCGTATACTATCTCAAGTACGACGTACTGACGGCTGTGGGACAGACCGTCTCCCACACTGGGATGAAAAGCGCATACGCTAGTCTACTCCGGAGTATCGATGCCCTGTCTCGATAGTCCAACGACCAGGGACCTGTATAAGGATGTGCTTATGGATTACCCAGCCCCCACGAGTGTGAGCGCCATCACAACGCTGGTAATCAAGCAAAGATCCTAAGGGCTCTACTAATATGTATATCAGCGATATGCTAAAAGAAACACATGCACATATTAAAGCAGAGACAAACCAAGTAGCATACTACCATTTCGAGCAAGATTGTATATACAACTGTGAATATCCCAAGCTTCCATCAAGTAATATACAAACTAGTATGATACAGTAATGGCCTCTAGGGCATATACACTAACAATCTCCCACTTGCACTAAGTCCATGTACTGGCGTATCGAAGACCTATCATCTCGATCAGCCGCTTGAACTGAGTCTGGGGTAGGGCCTTCGTGAGTGGATCTGCAGTGTTGTTCTCCGTATTTACTCTCTTCACCTCGATCTCATGGCGATATATGATCTCCCTGATCAGGTGGTACCGCCTCAAAATGTGCCTGGACTTCTGATGGGACTTGGGTTCCTTCGCTAAAGCTATAGCGCCATTGTTGTCGCAATACAGCGGTATTGGATCAACAATGGTAGGAACCACCTGAAGCTCCGTGAGGAACTTCTTCATCCAGACAGCTTCCTTTGCGGCATCGCAAGCAGCTATGTACTCCGCTTCCATAGTTGAGTCAGCAACGGTCTCCTACTTGGAACTCTTCCAGCAAACCGCCCATCCATTGAGGGTAAAGACATAACCCGACATGGACTTGGAGTCATCCTTGTCACTCTGGAAGCTGGAGTCAGCAAAGGCCTCAAGCTGGAGGTCTTTTCCGCCATACACCAAGAACATCTCCTTAGTCCTTCTCAGGTACTTGAGAATGTTCTTTACCGCTATCCAGTGTTTCTCCCCTGGGTTCGACTGATACCGGCTTACAACGCTCAATGCGTATGCTACATCTGGTCTGGTACACAACATCGCATACATTATAGAGCCTACCGCAGAAGCGTAGGGTATAACAGACATGCGATCCCTCTCCAAATCAGTCTTGGGAGACATCACCTTGGAGAGGGTGATCCCGTGACAAGCCGGTAGATTACCGCGCTTGGAATCTTCCATACTGAATCTTTTCAGTATGGTGTCGATGTACCTTGACTGTGAAAGTCCTAACATCCTCTTAGATCTATCACGATAGATCTGGATCCCCAGAATGTAGTTGGCATCGCCCAGGTCCTTCATGGAGAACCTCTGCGACAAGAATCCTTTGACTGACTGTAGCATAGGAATATCATTTCCTATTAGGAGAATGTCATCCACGTACAAGACGAGGAATACCACAGTTCTCCCTACAATCTTACTGTAAATGCATGGTTCATCTGGGTTTTTGATAAAGTTGAATTCTTTGACAGTATCATCAAAGCAGATGTTCCAACTCCGCGATGCCCGCTTAAGTCCATAGATGGACTTTAGCAACTTGCACACTCTACCGCTGCTCCCATTCTGAATGAATCCCTCCGGCTGATCCATATAGACGCACTCTTCTAAATTTCCATTTAGGAAAGCCGTCTTTACGTCCATCTGCCAGATTTCATAATCGTGGAAGGCAGCAATGGCAAGAAGGATCCGAATGGATTTCAGCATAGCCACTGGAGAAAAGGTCTCGTCATAGTCAAAACCAGGTCTTTGACGAAAATCCTTTGCAACAAGTCTAGCTTTATAGGTCTCAACCTGCCCATCTACACCAATCTTCTTTCTGAAGATTCATTTGCAGCCTACGGGTTTTACCCCTTCGGGAGCAAAGTCCAAAGTCCAAACTTTGTTGGCGTACATGGACTCCATCTCAGCCCGCATTGCATCCAGCCATTTTACCGAGTCGCCGCTCTGAATGGCTTGCTGGAAGCTTGTAGGCTCACCATAATCCATGGTGCAATCCTCTCTAACCCCGTCAATGAGAAAACCGTAGTATCTCTCGGGCGGATGAGACTGCCTACTACTCCTGCGGAGTGGCGCTGGGATGTCCGGTTCTCTTGAAACTTCTGGTTCTTCCTAGCTTTCAGTAATAGCTTGTGGTTCTGGAATTTCTTCTAGTTCTATTGCGCTCCCACTTATCTGATTTTCTAAAAATTCAGTTTCCAAGAAGTGGGCATGCTGAGAAAAAAAAAACCTTTTGTTCCTCTGCGGAATAGAAAAGATACCCTCTAGAGTTCTTTGGGTATCCCACAAACTTACACAGTACTGAGCGTGCCTCGAGCTTGTCCGCATGCTGCTTTTTTACAAAAGCTGGACATCCCCATGTCTTAAGGTACTTGAGACAGGGTTTCTTCCCACTCCATATCTGATATGGGGTGGTAGGCACAGTCTTGGTTGGAGCTTTGTTCAAGAGATTTGCAGCTGTTTCTAGCGCATAACCCCAGAAGGATCGCGGTAACTCAGCCTTACTCATCATGGAACGAACCATATCCAATAGGGTTCGATTCCGCCTTTCCGATACACCGTTGTGTTGTGGTGTGTATGGAGGAGTAAGCTGAGAGAGAATTCCATTCTCTTTTAAGTAGCCCAAAAACTCGGCACTCAAGTATTCACCACCTCGATCCGATCTCAGTGTCTTGATACTTTTGCCTGTTTGTTTTTCAACTTCATTCTTGTATTCTTGAAATTTCTCAAAGGCCTTGGATTTGTGCTTCATCAAGAAGACATGCCCATACCTAGAGAAATCATCTGTGAAAGTAATGAAGTATGAATAACCACTTCGCGTATGTGTAGACATTGGACCACACACATCACTGTGTATGAGTCCCAAGAGCTCGCTTGCTCTTTTTCCGTGTCCAGTGAACGGAGTCTTTGTCATCTTTCCCATGAGACAGGATTCACAAGTGGCATAAGACTGATACTCAAACGGATTCAAGTATCCCTCTTTATGTAACTTTGTCAACCGTGTCTCATTAACGTGACCCAGTCTACAATGCCATAAGAAAGCCTGATTTGTTTCCGGAGACTTTCTTTTAAGTGTGTTCTGGACACTGAAGATCTGAGCTTGATTCAATACGTATATCCCGTTTTGCAATGTACCTGACCCAATCAGAACTTGATTTAGGTGGATGTTAACTACATCGCTTACAAAAGTAAAATCATATCCTTCCTTAGAAATTAAGGATACCGATATGATATTACAAGTCGCACCTAGTACATAAAAACAGTTACGCAGAATCAATATCTGCCCAGTTGTCAGTCCTAGATGATATTCCCCTACGGATTCAGCATGCATGCTCATTCCGTTAGCAACCCTGAGAGTCATATCACCTTTCCTGATAACCCTACGGTTTCTCAGAGCCTGTAACGAGTTACAGATATGAGATCCTGATCCGGTATCCAATACCCAGGAAGTAGGGTTAACTGACATACAGTTCTCTATTACAAACACACCCGAAGCCGAAGCCACAACATGCTTCGAATTCTGGCTACTGGCTTTGCCAGCCCTGCAATCCTTCTGCCCATGTTCATTCCCATAACAATAGGAACATCCCTCTTTTACTGCATCCATTCCTGAAACTTCTGCCTTTCTCTTTCTTTCTACTTCCCTGGTTTCCTTCAGGGTAGTAGGTAGAGACTGTTGAACTAAGTCAGCATTTGACCCGTTCTTCAACGTGGTCTTCAGGTCTGAGAGCTCAAAAGAGCTGGTCTCTGTAAGGACGTTGTCCCCTACAGATGACCCGATAGCCAACCTCGCTGGAAGCAATTCGTTCGAGGTCTCATATCTTGCGATACGAGATTGCTCTCCATATAAAACTTTGTTATGGAGTAAGATAGAAGCTGAGTCCATCTTCTCATGCTTCCTCTGGTATATACCATCAACTGAGGCTAACACGAGGCACTTGGCTTTCGCACAGTCTTCTTCCGATGTCCTACGGATATCAATATCCGTGACAGGGGAAACTGGACCTGAGACGGAAGGGGTTGTATCAGTCAAGAGGTGTCCCAGCTTGTCCTGGGCAATGGACATCTGGACAGACCTTTGCCTGTCAAAACTGTCAGATTCAGTCATTTTATTATCTAGATGTAACCTAGGTGCGGTCATTTGTTCGCTGCAATTAAGAGAGAGAGAAGAAAACACTTAGCATGATGCTCTTGCAAGTTTAGATTGGTTTTTAATTTATCTAAACAGGATGGCTCCCACTGTCTCTCGAATCCCTCCTCAAACCACAAAGGAAGAATTAGTCGGGATCTTTCTCACCGTACAATACTTGCTTAACCGTTCAGCCAGGCCAGTGTCGGTACTTCGAGGGAGGTTTTCCAACGCTTTCGCGAAGTTCCTTAATTTAAGAACCTCTTTTCCCTGGGGGCGTAGCCCCGCTAACACCTTTCTAGACACCTGCTAGGTTTATAGCATTGATCGTTAAGTGAGAGTTTTCCCGAGGAGTAGCATAGACTCACAGTAGGATCGGGATCCAAAATCATCGCGTGATAAAACCGAAGGAATCTTACCAGAATCATCACACTCCAAATGGTATGCAGCGCTAGCAAGTTTCAGTACTTATGAAACTCCCGATATGGATTTTTGCCCCATGCTCTTATGACCTTGACGAAGGTCAACAAATCATAAGTCACATGTCAAGTTCTACCCGTCATTATCCAAGTTAATTTGAACCCACCCGTACATACCCTTGACGAAGGTCAACAAGGTAGCATGACTGTCCCAAACCAACACATCTATCTATGCTACATATGAACACCCAACAGCTACCAATAACTATGCCTTGACGAAGGTCAACAAGCATACCTTGAATACTATTGAATATCCATACGAAATGACGGAGGGCTAGGAATGGTTTTGGCGAAACCGTGAACGTAGTGAACTTGATATAATCGATGGAACGAGATGGCTTTTAAAAGGAGTGGTTCAAGCTCCGTATTTAAAAGTTTAGTTTTGAAAAGAACCGAGTGGTTTTCAAAGTGTTCCAATCGACTTTTACTTGGTTTATTTTCTTGCATTAGTTCTTTTAATGCGTCCTATCATTTAATCCTACCATTGCAGAAAACAACCAAAATATGACGTACGCTTATGCCATTCGCATTCGCCACGGGGCCATGTCTTCACCTGTTAGGTTACTTAACTAACGACAGAACGGGGGCTGGGCTAGCGCGGCTGTAAAACATAAGCAACGCCTAAATAGTTATCATATATAAGTATATAGCAATGATAGACATTACAGATCACAGATGAATACATTGGATATACTAGGAATCCGCAATACGTTCGAGCCTGCAACGAAAAGCGGATTACACGGTCGCGGTGAATAGCCAATACCCCACCCAAGACCCCTACGGGTGCGGCAAACTACCCGCCAAGTAACCGAAGCGAAGCAACCTCCCTCAACACCGTGAGTAGGCCACTCGGCACTTCGAGATACCCGGTAGTTTGTGCACCCCCTCTATGGGTCTATCCTAGGAGCAAAAACAGTAAAAAGAATTATACAATGACGGCTACAACTCCGACCCGGTTGTGCGGCCATACAAATAATAATATTACATCAAGTTACATATTACAATGAATGAAAGAAAAAGAAACACTCATCTCACATCCACCCCGGCTATTCACCCGCGACAATCCAACGCATTCATATACACATACCATCATCATACACATATCACAGATATGTATAACCACGACTAATCGACATATAGCGATTAGCCGACGTTCAATACAAATAAACATCACAGATATAACCCTTATAGTCAAAGTGTAGTGAAGTTCGATAAAAAATACGGATTTATAGGCCCCCAAAAACAAATTTCTATTCTGGAAAACCTGGGCACATATAAACCATCTTAAAAATCCCAAAACCAAGCCAGAAAAACACTGCACCAAACTCGACCCAGAGCCGAGCCAAAACGGCCGCGGTTGCGCGGCAATAGCTTGCTATTGCAGCGGAACCGCGGCTCTTTGAGCGATTCTCTAGATCGTTTTTGGTGGATTTCTTCACAAAACCCTGAGATGATTTTTGGAGTATGATTTATTTTGTTTTGAACAGAAAAAAATTTAACAGAAAGTTAGGGTTTTGAAAACTCGGTTTTTCGATTTTTCCGATTGAACTTCCATACACTTTACTACCTAGATAGTTTATATTTAGTTAGGCTCTGATACACTTCAAGTCCACGTTGCCCACCCCGGTGCTTACGGGAAGGCGGAAAACGGAATAAAAATCAAATTTTTATCAACTATAGGCAACATGGACTAGACAAAGAAGGATCTTTGCTAAACAAAAACAAGCTAAAGCTAACTAGAAACTAGCTAAGGGTAGAATGGTTATACCTAGGTCTTTATGTCCTTCTCTCCTTTCTCCTTGGAGTAGTAGAAAGAGGTCACCTTTGTTGTCTTCTCACGTCGAAGAAGGATCCACCCGAAAGCCTCAACCTTTGGCTTCAACTCCAAGCTAGAAGTAACTAGGGTGCTAGAAGTGCTAATCCTAGAACCCTAGATGAGAGTAGAGATTATCAAGAAGAGGTTTTTCTCAAGCTCAAGTGTTTCTCAACACATGAGAGGGGGGAGCTTGAGGGAGAGGAAGAACAAGAGAGAGAAAGTGAATCATAGAATGAGAGAATAAACAACCATTCTCACATATATGTGTGAATTATTTTAATTAGATAATTAGTGAGATAATTGTCATGGCTTAATCAAGACATGACCATTATCATTTCATATTTAATGCTAATTGCAAGGATCAAAGAGCATCTTTTATATGGAATGATGATGGTCAACATGTCAACTAAGGTCAACAAGTCAAAATAGTCAAATGGTCAACAACCATAACCATGCACAATTATATTAAACTAATATCAATTAACCATAATACACACATAAGCATTAGGGTTAATAAAATGACAATGTTCATTAACGCTAATCAAAGTCCTCTCCCTCTGTCTCAAGCAACTGTGCATACGCACCCGTATTCGTGATCCGAGTAACACGAATACAATGAGAAAAAACCAATCCCAAATCATATACTAGGATCTGGCTTAAACCAAAGCCCGCTAGTATAAGCTGTCCGGACAACAAACGTGCACAAGTGCGCGGATGTGAACGAACCCTGTCGCAAAACCATGCGACCTCTACTCATTTTTCCTAAAGGCGAATAGCTCTCTGTGTGGGACTCTAAAGACTCGACACTACGCTGGCAGTGGGTTTAACCATAGACCGCAAGCGGCACTAGCTGTACGTAACGGTCCCCAGGTAGATGCCGATAAGAAGACTGACAAGGTGAACCCCATCTGAACTCCTACTGAGCCTGTATGTGACAGTCTCCGTACAGTCCGGTCTGTTCGTCTGATACATCGCATGGCGGGCCTAGGGGGCGGTGAACGTCAGTCCCCTAATAGCGGTACAAGTCGTGTCAGAGAGTAGCCCAGAACACCCTGAGATAACACTGGAAACCTACCAGTATATCTCGCTTGCCTTGGCCAGGGACTAATCGTGTAATGGCTCTCCTGGACACAGCGCGATGTCAACCCCCAATACCGGGAGAGATGAATCCTCTCTAACCTTCACTGCCTCCAAGTGCTTCGGGACTGCACCCAAAAACTACCTGTTTGCACGACTCCTTTGAGCCGTGGTAGGGTAGTAATCAAAGTGCAGTGGGAACACACTCGAGGCGAAGTGACAGTGTCAAGTCAGCGGACTAAGCTGTACTCATGTCACCTGGGAACTGATAACTGACGATAGGTATAATACCAACCAACAGTTCCCGACGAGTCCTGTCCAGTGTACTCGTAACCTAACGAGCACCCGTATACTATCTCATGTACGATGTACTGACGGCTGTGGGACAGACCGTCTCCCACACTGGGATGAGAAGCGCATACGCTAGTCTACTCCGGAGTATCGATGCCCTGTCTCGATAGTCCAACGACCAGGGACCTGTATAAGGATGTGCTTATGGATTACCCAGCCCCCACGAATGTGAGCGCCATCACAACGCTGGTAATTAAGCAAAGATCCTAAAGGCTCTACTAATATGTATATCAGCGATATGCTAAAAGAAACACATGCACATATTAAAGCAGAGACAAACCAAGTAGCATACTACCATTTCGAGCAAGATTGAATATACAACTGTGAAAATCCCAAGCTTCCATCAAGTAATATACAAACTAGTATGATACAATAATGGCCTCTAGGGCATATACACTAACAAGAAGATGAAGTGAAGAATGAGAATGAAAAACATATAAGTTGAGAATTACAACCATAGGTGAGTTAGTGTCATACACTAACTCATGTAGAGAATGAACCAAGGCTAAGGTATAATGGTTAGGTTAATAAATATCTACAAGTAAAACAAAAATGGTGGACTTGGTCAATGTTTCCACAAGCTTGTAGCCATGCCAAAAATCCATCCAATTTTGAATTACTTAGATAAATATAAACCCTACATTATATCAAGCATGGTGTAAATCTCATACACCCATGAAGCATGTGGCATCAAGCATTACAGAAATAAAATGTACATTAATATATATCACCTATATACTATATGCACATAAGTGAGAAAAAGAATACCTCGCGAGCAAATATTAGTTAATGTAAGTTAATATATCAAATATATAATTATACAATAAATTATCAAATCAACACTTGATTTAATAATCCGGCTATATCACATACAACCAACTAATATAATATGAATCATCTTATCGAATCAACACTTGATCCGATAACCCGGCTATATCTCATATAACCGACCGATATCATATATCGCGAGAATAGAATACGGTATCACATACTCGTATTAATTTCGGTCCCGCACATATCACATATGTGCTCATACTTTGTTTCGCATGAACCAGGAAACCTCTGTGTAGGACTCTAAAGACTCGTCAATACGCCGGCAGTAGGTGATGATCATATCAAACACCCACAAGCCGCAAGCGGTCTGCTAAACGTAACGGCCACCCGGGTATTGAGCGATCAGAAGATCAACAATCTATCCTGCTCATACTCCTGCGAATCTAATCAGTAACACTATCGTACAGTCCGATCTCTTCATCTGATATATCGCATATCACAGCCTGGGGGTGGTATAACGTCAGACCCCAATAGCCTGATAAGTTATGCCGATGCAGGGTCTATAACGGTTCGAGAAACTACTGATTACACTTACCAGTAGATCTCAACAACCCTGGCCAGGGATTTCCTGTTATGGCCATTCAAACATAGCGCAACATCAACCCCCAATACCGGGAGAGACGAATCCCCTCCTATCGCTCATTGCCTCCATATAACTCGGGACTGTACCAAAAAACCACCGTTTTGCACGATCTCTTGAACATGGTAAGGTGGAAATCAAAGCACAGTGGGAATCACACAAGACTCTATGACGATCTCGGGTCGACAGACTAACCTGTACCTGTGTCACCAGAGAACAGCTATCTGACTATAGGTATAATACCATCTAGGAGTTCTCGGTGAGTCCGTTCGGTGTACCTAGTCTCCACTGAGCACCCATATACCTTCTTTGATATCAAACACCAATGGATATGAGATCATCCATCGCCCATCATATGGGTCGAGAAGCGTATACGCTAGTCCACTCTGGAGTATCGATGCCCTGTCTCGATACTCCCACAACTAGGAACATTTGAAGGATGTACTTACCGACTACCCTGTCCCCACTAGTATGATCTGCATCATAATGCTGGTAGTCAAGTACTCATCCTAAGGGCTTTATCAACATGTAATAGAGAGACAATAAGTGTACATGTTAAGATAAAGAGCAACCAGATAGTATACTATCATGTCGAGCAAGAAATTCCTCCTTATATATGTCCAAGCATCCACTACAATATGCATCACATGTACAGTAATGGTCTCTAGGGCATACATATAACTAATAGATACTCCTGAGACTTAGGACCTTTAAGGATATGCTTATGGACTACCCAGCTCCCACAAGTATGATCGCCATCATTCCGCTAGTAGTCGAGCACCATCCTATGGGCTTTATCAACATGTAACCGCCATATGTTATATCAAGTATAACGTGTGCACATTTTAAGATAAAGTCAAACCATAATAGTATACTACTGTATCGAGTCTTTATCAATATACAAGCAATATAAAGCATCATTAGAAAGAAATACACATATCAAGATAAAGAACATTCAAATAATATACTATATACAATTGAGTAATATTGTCCTGTACATACATATCACTAGCATCCTATACAATACATGCCTCTAGGGCATACATATCCAACAATTTCTCACTTGCACTAAGGCCTGTAATTGGCGTACCGAATACCCAACGTCTACTCTAAGGCCGGTAGTTGGCGTGCCGCATACCCAACATCTCAAAAAGTCGCTCGAACTGCGCTTGAGGGAGGGCCTTGGTAAATGGATCCGCCGTGTTGTCTTTCGTATCTACTCTCCGGACCTCGATCTCTCGGCGATCTGCGATCTCCCTGATCGAGTGATACCGCCTCAAGATGTGTCTGAATTTCTGATGGGACTGTGGTTTCTTCGCTAAAGCTATAGCCCCATTGTTATTGCAATATAAAGGTATTGGATCAACAATGGATGGAACCACCTTAAGTTCAGTAATGAACTTCTTCATCCAGACCGCTTCTTTTGCGGCATCGTTTGTAGCAATGTATTTAGCCTCCATCGCCGAGTCTGCGACGGTGTCCTATTTGGAGCGTTTCCAACACACCGCCCATCCATTGAAGGTAAACACAAAACCCGAGATAGATTTTCTATCATCCTTTTCACTCAGGAAGCTTGAGTCGGTAAAAGACTCAACCTTAAGGTCTTTATTACCGTATACCAGGAACATCTCCTTAGTCTTTCTCAGATACTTGAGAATATTCTTCACAGCTGTCCAATGATTCTCATCCGGGTTTGACTGATACCGGCTCACCATGCTATGCACGTATGCTATATCTGGTTTGTTACACAACATCGCATACATTATAGATCCTACCGCCGAAGCGTAGGGTATAATGCTTATGCAAACCCTCTTCTCATCAGTCTTGGGAGACATCACTTTGGAGAGGGTGATTCCATGCAATGCGGGTATATTACCGCGCTTGGAATCTTCCATACTAAATCTCTTTAGTATGGTATCTATGTTCCTGAACTGTGAAAGTCCCAACAATCTCTTAGATCTATCTCTATAGATCTTAATCCCCATAATATAGGACGCATCACCCAGGTCCTTCATGGAGAACTTTTGTGACAAGAACAACTTGACCGATTGCAGTATAGGAATGTCATTTCCTATCAAGAGAATGTCATCTATGTACAAGACGAGGAATACGTCAGTTCTCCCTACAATCTTCTTGTATATACATGGTTCATCTTCGTTTTTGATGAAGTCAAATTCCTTGACTGTCTCATCAAAATAGATGTTCTAGCTCCACGACGTCTTCTTTAATCCATAAATGGATTTAAGAAACTTGCGCATCTTCCCGCTGCTCCCATTGTCTACGAATCCCTCCGGCTGATCCATATAAACACACTCTTCTAAACTTCCATTTAGAAAGGACGTTTTTACGTCTATTTGCCAGATATCGTAGTCATGTTAGGAAGCAATGGCATGTCAGATCCGAATGGATTTCAGAATAGCCACTGGAGAAAAGGTTTCATCATAGTTTACTCCTGGTCTTTGACAAAAACCTTTTACAACAAGTCTAGCCTTATAGGTTTCAACCTGTCCATCTGCACCAATCTTCTTTTTGAAGATCCACTTGCATCCAACGGGTTTTACCCCAGGAGGAGCAACATCCAAAGTCCAAACATTGTTAGTGTAAATGGACTCCATTTCGGATTTCATAGCGTCAAGCAATTTTATAGAGTCCCTACTGTTAATGGCCTGCTTAAAACTAGTAGGATCATCTTTTTCCAAGATGCAATCCTCTCAATCCCCATCTATGTGAAAACCGTAATATCTCTCGTGCGGACGAGAGATCCTACTAGATCTGTGGAGTGGCTGAGGTTCGTCCGAGATTTTTGGATCCTCTGGTTCTACCAAATTTTCAGTTGTAGTTTGTCCTTCTGGAATTTCTTCCAGTTCTACTGTGCTCCCACTAATTTCTTTTGCAAGAAATTCCCTCTCTAAAAAGACGGCGTGCTGAGCAACAAAAACCTTCTGTTCCTCGGTGTGGTAGAACATATATCCATTTGAATGCTTTGGATATCCTAAAAACTTACTCAAAACTAACCGTGCCTCTAACTTATCTGGATTCTATTTATTAATATAGGCTGGACAACCCCATATCTTAATACGCTTAAGACATGGTTTCTTTCTACTCCATATTTCATATAGAGTCTTAGGCACGGATTAAGAAAGAACATGATTCATTAGATATGCCGCTGTCTGTAGCGCATGACCCCAGAAAGAAAGAAGCAACTCAGCGTTACTCATCATGGAGCGAACCATGTCCAATAGGGTACAGTTCCTCCGCTCTGATACACCGTTGTGCTGTGGTATATACGGAGGAGTAAGCTGAGAGAGAATACCATTCTCTTTTAGAAAGTCCCGGAATTCCATACTTCAGCAGTCCACTCCTCAATCAGATCGAAGGATCTTGATACTTTCTCCTATATGGTTCTCTACTTCGTTTTTAAATTCTTTGAACTTCTCAAAAACTTCATATTTATGTTTCATGATAAACACATATCCGAACCTAGAGAGATCATCAGTGAATGTAATGAAGTACGAGAACCCACCCCTCGCATGTATAAACATCGGACTACATGCATCACTGTGTATGAGTTCCAAGAGCTTTGTAGCTCTCTATCCGCCTGTCTAGTAAAAGGAGATTTGGTCATTTTTTCTTTGAGACAGGACTGAAAAGTTTCATAAGACGAAAATTCGAATGAATTCAGATATCCACCCTTATGCAACTTACCTAGTCTTTTCTCACCGATATGACCAAGTCTGCAATGCCACAAGTAGGTTTCGTTCGTATCTGAACTCTTCCTCTTGCGTGTGTTTTGTATATTAAAGACTATATTTTGATTTAGAACGTAGATACCATTACACAGTGTAACTTCTGCAACCAATACCTGATTAAGGTAAATTTTCATGATATTTCTATCTAGAACAAAGTTATATCCATCTTTATCGAGTAAAGAAACTGATATGATGTTGCAGAGCATGGAAGGTACATAGTAGTAATTGTTCAAAATCATAGTATTTTCGCTTGGCAATACTAGGTGATATTCACCGACGGCGGTAGCATCAACTTGTGCTCCGTTCCACACTCTGAGGAACATATCACGTGGTTCAACCATTCTAGTTTTTCTCAGTTCTTGTAATAAATTACTGATATGAGATCCTGACCCAATATCTAATACCCAGGAGGTAGGTTTGACCGAAAAACAATTTTCAATAATAAATACACCTGAAGAAGATGCATTAGAATGCTTCTTCTTCTTCAATAGGGACATTTGGAATTCCTTAGAGTCCTCTTTCCCTTACCCATACTCGTGACAGTTGTCACAAGTTAGAGCCAAACCGACTTTCCCCAGCCCAGTGTAATAAGTTGGTTCGGTCAAGTCAAACATTTTATTATCTTGATTAGGGAGTGAAATGGTTGCTACCTGAAGAGAGAGAAAAGAAACACTCAGCGTGCATTCTTGAATGATTAGATTGGTTATTAGTTTATCTAATCAGGATGGCTCCCACTATTTTCTCGAATTTTCCTTCAAACCTTTAAAGGAAAATTAGTCGGGATCATTCGCACTTTATAAGTTCTCTAATTGTTCAGCCAAGTGAGTGTTGGTACTCCGAGGGAGGTTCCCCGTGTTCTCGCACGGACCTCATTAAAATAAACCTCGTTTCCATAGAGGCGTAGCCCCGTTAACCCTTTTTTAGACAACTAATAGGTCAGCTAATTATGAAATGAGAATTATTTCCCAAGAGTAATCCTACTCATCAGTGGGATCGGGATCCAATTAACAGAGGTGTAAGCCACTCAAGTCATCACACTTCAGTAGGTATGCAACACTAGCAAGTTTTCAGTATATTTGAAACCCCCGATGTGGTTTTTTCCCCAAGGAAGTTATGACCTTGGCAAAGGTCAACAAATCATAAGTCACGAGTCAAGTTCAACCCGTCATTATCATGGATTACATTAGACCCACCCGTATGACCCTTGGCAAAGGTCAACAAAGTCATACGACTGTCCTAATTAATCACATCAACATGCAACAGAAAAGAAATACATAGCTACCGAACACTGCGCCTTGGCAAAGGTCAACAAACGCAGCACGAATACTATGTATTACTAATATGAAATGACGGAGGGCTACGGCTGGTTTTTGGCGAAAAACCTTTAACGTAATGAACTTGATATTGTTGAAGGAACCGAGTAGTTTTGAAAATGAGTGGTTTAGACTCCACTTTTGAAAACTAGTGGTGTTCACCGCCGAAAACATAGACGAACTGGGATAGATTATCTTGCCTGAGTTTGGGGGTAGATACTATTTGGATTTATCCATCCACCTCTCCGAAGATACCAAGTTGATTTATGGCACCATATATCGGAAATTTGGATAGATGCGGCCGTTGTAGCAGACTTCATCAGATTCCCCTTCATTTTATAAGGGGTTTTTGATTGTGGGGACGCTCTTCCCTGCAGGCGCAAGCCCCTGCAGTTAATTACGTTACCGCATTGCGATAACCATTTTCTCCTGCTCCAGCAGTTCACTTCGTGTCGTGTGTATATTTTGTTTTTTTTGGTTTACCGCGAATTGTAGACGGAGATTATTTTATGTCGTCGCCCGTAGGGCGCAGATTAGTCCAAATCCGTATATTTTTAGATTTGGTTTTTGGGTCAAGGATTTGCTTGACGGGATCCACGTTGGTAGCTTGGTTTGCCAACGGGAGTGAACTTAGGACACAGATCTCATATAAATGAGGTCCATCAGTTCACGGGATATTTGGGTTTGATCTAAAGATCGTTAATCATATTTGAGACTAAAATCAACTTAGAAGCAAATGATTGTATGGGCTCAATTATTTTAGTTTAAGGACATCACGATCCAACATTCCCTATTTGGGACGAATGTTAGTTTAAGGACGTTTCGGTCCATTATCGCCGTATTTGGGGTGAATATTAGTTTAAGGAGATTTCGGTCCATTATTGCCATGTCTGAGGCGAAATTTTAGTTTAGGGACATTTCGGTCCAACATTCACGTTTTGGGGACGAATGTTAATTTTAGAACATTTCGGTCCGTTATTCATCTTGCACGCATATGTATTTGTTATGTGGCGGAGTGAATGATGGTGACATAGAATACTCCCAATTTGGGGTGCGATCCGATTTGAGGTGTGCACGTCAATTTGGAAGTGCATCAATGTGGGATGTATCATTCCCTATCTTGATGAAATTTTACATCAAGTTTGGACAAGAAAAGAGTTGTTGGTTGTCGGTACCCGCCACCTCTCTGTATAATTTAAAGAATTATAACGACACATATCATAGGTATGGAGAGATGTACCCTTGAACCAAATCCCATATTTGAGGGAAAAAGGGGTTGTGGTAGACCTAAGGATCGTTAGTCATATTTGGGACTAAGATTATCTCAGGAGATATGGGATATATATCATTTTGGATATCATCAATGAGAGATCGTTAGTCATGTTTGAGACTAAGATCGGTTTGGAAAATAATGAGCAATATGGGCTTTGTTGATTAAAAAACAAAGAGGTTTAACCTCAGGAAATTTAGCCCATTTGGGCTAAGATTGGGTTTCTATACAACCCAGTAGGGTTAAACACTAATATATGCAGTGCTTATGTGCATTTCACGTGGGGCACTGGAATAGTGCCGAGCACTAATCTTTTCTGGCGCTCACGTATTTTTCATGTGAGGCGCTAAAAAATAGGCGCTGCCTAACCCGGGCTACACACTTAGTCATTTTGACTGAACATGGAGTGCTAAGCACTTTGCATGGTACTCACGTGGGAAGCACTTGAGTGCCGAGCGTTGATTTCAGGTTTTATTTGCTCACCCTTTTTTACATAAGTGCTAAGCACTTGGCTGGAGCTCATGTGTGAAGCACGTGAGACGCCAAATTTTGGGTTTCCAAGAGTGTTTCACATGTATTTCATGCGATTTCTTTATTTTGGGGTGTTGGGATGCTTTATTTAGTGGCTACCTAATCAACACAAATGGGTTTTCCCTTTGGACGCTCACGTGGGAAGCACGTGAGGCGTTTTAGTTTTTCTTCTGTCTTTTTAAGCACTCACGTGGAAAACACATGAGGCAAAATAATAGTGCTAAGCGCTAATTTTACTTACGTGTGTTTCACGTGAGATGCCAAGTTCTTCTTGTTTTTAGAGATATTAATCTCTGTTAATGAAATTTTAGTCATTGATGATGATCAAGATGTTTGTTTTGAAGATCTTGAATCATCATTGTTTTTATTGGAGAACTAAGTTCTTTTTTTTTATAAGAACTAAGTTCTTTATGTAGGGTTAAACCCTAATTTTGGGGGAATTAAATTCCCAGAACATATATTCCTTTTCTTTTTCTTTTTTAACCCAGTTCTTCCCCTTAAGTTTTGAGTCTGAAGAACAGAATCTCCTCGATGAGAATTAAATTCTCAACTTGTGGGGTGATTTGCTTTTGCAAATCTCAATCCAGAGGAAGAATTAAGTTCTTGTATGAAGGGTTAAACCCTTATATCCATTATATTAAGCGAGAGGGATACTTTTAAATCTCTCCTTTGTTATTTACCTAGAGTGTTTTTGAAGGAGGAAGGTCTTCTTTCTCTGAGAATTAAATTCTCTGTTCTCCCAAGAGCTCACTGTATTTTTTTTGCAGGAGCTTATAGGGTTTTTTTTTTCTATATGAGACTTGAAGTCTCGGGTCCTTTATATAGTAGAGGCAAGCTTGTTAATTAATTTTGAGAAAATCTCTTATTGAGAGATTCCAATTGATTTAATTGGACTCAAAATTAATTTGGGGAATTTTACTCAACGTTGGATCTTTGATCCAAGTGTTTCTGTCTTATAGAATATGTTTTCTTGTTTTAACAAGATTGAGGGAATATTCTCCCATATATACAATAAAATTCTATTGAACGGTGATATTTTTATCACCATTGGATTTTTAATCAAAGGGTGCTCGGTTTAACATAGCATAAACTTTCTTTGTTTAGAAAGATATGGGAAATATCTTCTATCTCCTTGGATCTTTGATCCACCAATTTTCTGTTTAACAGAAAATATCCTTCCAAATAGAATTTAATTCTATGCTTAATCCCTATTGGATCTTTTGTCCAACGGTTTCTTGTTTGAGTAGAATTTAATTCTGCGTAAAGAGGTTCCCTCACGTGTTTAACATATTAGGCTTATTTAGCTTCTCTGATTTGGCGCTCATATGCCTTGCATATGGGCGCTTACGTGTTTAACACGTGAGGTCAATTTGGCCTATAGTTGTTCGACTGCAGCGCCTATATGCTTTGCATATAAGCGCTCACGTGTTTAACACGTAAGGATTATTTTTCCTATTAGGTGTTTTGATCGCAGCGCCTATATGCTTTGCATATATGCGCTCACATGTATAACAAGTGAGGCTTATTTAGCCTATTAGTTGTTTGATTGCAGCGCCTATATGCTTTGCATATAGGCGCTCACGTGTTTAACACCTGAGGCTTTTTTTAGCCTAATAGGTGTTTTGATTGCAGTGCCTATATCACGTGTTTAACACGTGAGGCTTATTTAGCCTATTAGTTGTTTGATTTCAGTGCCTATATGCTTTGTATATAGGCGCTCACGTGTTTAACACGTGAGGCTTATTTAGCCTATTAGGTGTTTTGATTGCAGTGCCTATATGCTTTGCATATAGGCGCTCACGTCTTTAACACGTGAGGATTATTTAGCCTATGAGGTGTTTTGATTGCAGCGCCTATATGCTTTGCATATAGGCGCTTACGTGTTTAACATGTGAGGCTTATTTAGCCAGTTAGTTGTTTGATTGCAGCGCCTATATGCTTTGCATATAGGCATATAGGCGCTCACGTATTTAACAAGCGAGGCTTATTTAAGCTATTAGGTGTTTTGATTACAGTGCCTATATGCTTTGCATATAGGCGCTCATGTATTTAACACGTGAGGTTTGAGTTGTGGGGAATTTTCTCCCCTTTTTCTTTTTTTTATATGAGGGAACAAGTGGTTTTGAAGAAAACCGAGTAATCTATAGTAACATAAACTTTCGCTCAAGAGGTCATTCCCCATGAAGGGATCTAGGCTCTTGCCTCCTCGAATAAGATGCTGGATATTCCTAACCTAATACCACTATGCAAAGCGAAAGAGTATGACTATAGTTTTTCGAAATTTGTTCCAACATCTTTTAGGTTTCTTTTCCTTGCATTAATCAAAATCAATACGGTCCCATCAATTAATTCCTATCACACCAGAAAAGAACGAAAATACAATGTACGTATATTCCATCTGCATTCGCCACTGGGCCCCGTCATGCACCGTTAGGTGATATAACTGTCGGCAGAGCGGGGGAAAGACTAGCGCGGATGCAAAACATATACAACATCTACTAGTATATATAAATATACATATAACCATTCGTCCCAGGCATGATATGAGCAACATCACAGAATAACAATAAGCAACATGGAATATCGGATAATATTGGAGCCCCGTGTTTCATTTACAGCAAATGAGACCCGACGTTCCCGGTCATGTGGATAGCCCGTGCAATGAAAAACCTAGACCCCTATGAATGCAGCAAGTTTTTAGTTATATGTATGCCCTAGAGGCCATTACTGTACACGTGATGTATATTGTAGTAGATGCTTGGACATATATAGGGAGGACTTTCTTGCTCGACATGATAATATGCTGTCTGGTTGCTCTTTATCTTAACATGTACACTTATTGTCTCTCTATTACATGTTGATAAAGCCCTTAGGATGAGTACTTGACTACCAGGATTATGATGCAGATCATACTAGTGGGGCAGGGGTAGTCGGTAACTACATCCTTCAAATGTTCCTAGTCGTTGGGGTATCGAGACGAGGCATCGATATTCCAGAGTAGACAAGCGTATACGCTTCTCGACCCATAGGATGGGTGATGGATGATCCCATATCCATTGGTATATGATATCAAAGAAGTTATACGGGAGCTCAGTGGAGACTGAGTACACTGGACAGACTCGCCGAGAACTCCTAGATGGTATTATACCCATCGTCAAATAGCAGTTCTCTGGTGACACTGGTAAAAGTTAGTCTGTCGACCCGAGATCGTCATAGAGCCTTGTGTGATTCCCACTATACTTTGATTTCCACCTTACCACGTTCAAGAGATCGTACAAAACGGTGGTTTTTGGGTACAGTCACGAGTCACATGGAGGCAATGAGCGATAGGAGGGGATTCGCCTCTCCCTATATTGGGGGTTGATGTTGCGCTATACTCGATTGGCTATAAAAGGAAATCCCTGGCCAAGGTTGCTGAGATTTACTGGTATGTGTTATCAGTAGTTTCTCGAACCGTTATGGACCTTGCATCGGCATGACTTATCAAGCTATTGGGGTCTGACGTTATACCACCCCCAGGCTGTGATATGCGACATATCAGACGAAGAGACCGGAATGTACGGTAGTGTTATTGAATGGACTCGCAGGAGTATGAGCAGGCTTGCTTGTTGATCTTATGATCGCTTAATACCCGGGTGGCCGTTACGTTTAGCAGATCGCTTACGGCTTGTTGGTGTTTGATATGATCATCACCTACTGCCGGCGTATTGACGGGTCTTTAGAGTCCGACACAGAGGTTTCCTAGTTCATGCGAAACAAAGTAGAAGCACATATGTGATATGTGCGGGATCTAGATTAAAACGAGTATGTGATACCGTATTCTATTCTCGTGATATGTGATATCGGTCGGTTATATGTAATATAGACGGGTTATCCGGTCAAGTGTTGATTCGATAAGATGATTCATATTATATTAGTCGGTTGTATGCGATCTAGCCGGATTATTAAATCAAGTGTTGATTTGATAATTTAATGTATAATTATATATTTGATATATTAACTTACATTAACTAATATTTGCTCACTAAGTATTCTTTTTTTTACTTATGTGCATATAGTATATATATGATATATATTAATGTACATTTTATTTGTGTCATGCTTGATGCCACATACTTCATGGGTGTATGAGACTTACACCATGCTTGATATAATGTAGGGTTTATATTTATCTAAGTAATTCAAAAATGGATGGATATTTTGTCATGGCTACAAGCTTGTAGAAGCTTATGGAACCATTGACCAAGTCCTCCATTTTTGTTTCACTTGTAGATATTTATTGACCTAACCATTATCCTCACCAATAGTTAAGTCTCCACATGGGTTAGTGTATGACACTAACTCACCCATGGTTGCCATTCTCACCTCACATGAGCTTCATTCTCTTCTCTCTTCATCTTCTTCTTTCTCATGAAAAGAGTTTTCTAGGGTTTGGAGAGATAAAGAAATATTGTGAGAAAAATAAATCTAAAGTGAGCCCACTTCCTATTTCATCATCCTCTACTATATTAGCCGTTTAGTTTAGGGTGTTTGATTCACTAATCTACCATTAGTGAAGAGGTAGCATGAGCTTGAGTCTCCTCGACGTAGATCATCTTCGGCCTCGAAGATTTCGAGCAAGCTTGTTCATTTCTTCATGTAAACCCTTACTAGAGTCCGGGTGTTCACTACTTGGAGCAAAGGGACTAGTACACGGAGCTTTAGAAATGAAGGACCGCTCTACAAAGATTATATTCCTCATTCACTTAGATGTGAAGTTGTTTACATTGTTGGTTCGTCTAAATCTCTAGTTAAGATTCTAGGGTTAGGGTTCTTTATTATGGAAATTTTTTTAAATTGGTATGGACGATACTTCCCGAAACCTTGCTGCCGCCCTATGGTAACCCTACACAAGTTACCCGCCAATCCCAGAAGTGAGGCAACCCCAATCAACAAAGTGAATGAGTCACCCAGCACTTCACGGAATCCGGTAACTTGAGCACCCCTCCATGGGTCATCCTATACCCCTTACGAGTGCGGCGAACAGCCCGCCAATTCTAGAGTAAGGCCCCCTCCTTCTCAACGCCATGAGATACGGGCCCTTTGCCCTCTAGAAATCGGCTATTCGAGCACTCCTCCACGGGGTAATCCTATTACAGAAAAGTAAAATATATATACATACGGTGACATCGACCTCAACCCGGCCGTGCCCCAATAAAAGAATATACAATCTGGAAGAAATGGCAGTCCACATGTCGGACGCTCGCCCCGTAATAATGAATATACAAATGAATCAACACTGTACATCTACCAATGCCCTATAGGCTATCCACCACGACAATCCATCCACAACATCAGTGCAACACAGAACATCAACGCGAATATCATGTTCGTAAACCCGTCTGATTGTACATATAGCAATCAGTCGGATTATACCGCTCAATGATATTCACGGTCGCAGAAACAAATACACAGAAAATTAAGAATTTTGAATTTTGATCGATTAAAACTTTCCGCATTTACCCTTATTATGTACAAACCAGCACACAAACAAATCTGGGAAAAAACCAAATGTACCAAAAATCACATTTCTATGACCTTGAAACCCAGAAAAAATTTGGAGCATCGTAGCCACAATTGGGCTCCGGATCCGCGGCCAAATGACCTATTTGGCTGCAGATGAGCGGTCCAATTTGGTGATCAAGTGCTCAAAATTTTTTATTTTCTCTGAAAAAGACTGCACATAATTTTAATATGCCTGAAAATATTTTTTGAACATTAAAATTCGAACAACGAATAAGGTTTTTGGAAATGCGATTCGGATAATTTTGTCGATCGAAGTTCTAAATTAGTGCAAAATAGCTAGTTAAGGTTTATGGACCGGCTTTGATACCATGTTGTATTTCCTAGCGCCCTGGCCGTCTACCGCAGCTGTTGCGGAACGAAAAACTTTAATTTTTAAAAATCCGGCGTTAGAAAACACATCCTAAAATCTAACCATGCACCGAAACTAGCTAGCTAAAGAGATCTAGCTACTGTGATAAGAAGTTATCCTAGAGACTCATGTCCATCGGGACTTTACTCCTCTTCTTAAGCTCCTTAGGTGATCTTGATCAAACTTGATAGCCGGTCTTCTCAGTCCTAGATGATTCACCTGAAGGTCTTTGATCCAAGCTCCTACCTCTAAAAGAAGTAAACTAAGCAAACTAGTTTGCTAAACTAGTTTCTTAGGTGATGTGGTAATGTTTAGTGGTAATTTTCTATCTCAAATCCTTTGGCTCTCAACACATGAGATGGTTAAGGATTTGGAATGTGTTGGGGTTTGCTAGCGCCCTGGCCATCTACCGTGGCCGATGGGGGAAAAAATGGTGTTTAAAAAATTTTGGCGCGAAAAACCCGTTCTAGAATTGAAACCATAAACCTAAAAATAGCTACAAAAGATAGAAGTGTTATGCCGAATGATTCGTGTCCTTCTGTCTTCTACCCTCTTCTTTGGCTCCTTGAGTTGTCCTCGATTGAGCTTAGCTGCTGGTCTTCCTCCGTCAAAGATGATCCACCCGAGAGATGTAGCTCATGGCTTTAGCTCCACACTAAGAATCTAGTGAAGAAACTAGGGACTCTAGGTTGCTAATCTAGAGTGCCTAGGGATATAGTGAGTAGCTATAAGTGTGTATCTATCTCTATTCTACCCTTGATTCTCAACACATGAGATGGTAGGGTAGAAGATCAAGAAGAAAGAGGAAGAGTTCAAGAAAGATAGTGAAGAGAGAAGAAGAAAATGGTGAGAGTGTTTCAAAACCAACCATGCCAAACTCCCAAATGAAGAAAACTCAAGTGAGTAAAAACTCAAGTGGAAGAACAAGTGAGAAAAAACTAGTGAGAGAAAAACATCAAGTATGGTTTTGTAAAACACATTTTCTAAATATAATATATCAACTATACTTGAATAGTTAGCAAAAATGAATTAACAATTCATTTGTCATCACTATTCAAGCATGGTTCTCACCATTCTCTCTTAATTTACCTTTACACCTCATTTCCATTTAATTTAATAAATGGATAAACCAAAATGAAGTGTCCACCTTCTAGAATGTTTTCCGTATAAATACGGATTACACTCTACTATATATACTATATGGTTCCCTAGGGTCTTAACTAGAGATTTAGATGAAACTAGCATGCAAACAACTTTACATACAAAGAGAACAAGGAATACAACATTTGTAGACCGGCCCATCACTTCAATAGCTCCGTGTAGTAGTCCCTTCGCTCCAAGTACGGATCTTCCGGACTCTAGTGAGGCTCCAGAATATGTAATGAACAAGCTTGCTTGAAGTCTTCGAGGCCGAAGATGATCTACGTCGATGAGACAGTAACTCAAGCTACCTCTTCACTAAGTGATGAACTAGTGAAGAAACAACCCAATCTAAATGGCTAGTCCATCCTGGTTCAGGAGAAATAGAATATGATTATTCAGTTGTCTTTTCTCTTCACCTTCTCTCAGGTTGTAAGGGCTCCTGGTATTAGAAGAGTACACCTATTGGGCTTATTGGATAGTCTTCTTCCAAACCTTAAGCCGGTGCTAAAGGGTAGGCAAGGAAGAAAATCAATTAGCCTAAGTGTGGTGTATATAAGGTAATAGGTAAAGACAAATAAAGGGATCGGAGAGTTGGAAAGGAAATATACGGTTACAGTCATGAATCAGGATAGTAGAAGATGCATTACTAGGAGTACCCGGATACCTCTTTGAAACATTTTTCATGTTTCAGATTTTCTGTGCGATGTTAAGTGAAAACTGTTTTCCCAATTGGATTCTAACTCCAGGGTATGTATTTACTAGGTTTGATTCTTATATATGTATGACGTTACAGATGGTGAGTGGGAGTAAGATGTTGTGAATTGGGTGATAAGATCCTTAATACATATCAGAATTCTTTGTAATTAGTGATATTTGAGAAAATCACCTGGGTTTTGCTTGACGGCAAACATTTGGTTTAGAATATCCGTCGTTATGCACCAATTTCAAACTGATATATCTATACGTTTATTTTATAAAGTGAGATATAACTTTTTGAAATTATGTCTATGACATTTACCAATATCTGTTGGTGATTAGGTATGGTACATTCAACAACGGTGTAATTCTTCTTAACCATTGTACAGTTTTTCAACCTACGACGCACAGGGTTTGAGTTATTGAACTCAGGGGACTTATACTAAGTATTGTATGTTGTCCGGTGTCCGTTAGGACAAAGGGTTGGTACGCATACTATATTCTGTTTACTCATGATTTCTCCAGTTCTAGACAAGTATTCCGTTGAAATACAAGATCCGGATTTTTAGAAGTTATAGGTATAAGAATGAAGTGGAGAACCATATGTTGCAAGACAAAGTGTAACGTCTTCAAAATAATAAAATATGATTTTTGGGAAATTTTATAATTTAATATTATTTTAATGAATATTTTAATATTCTGGTATAATTAAATACAAATAAATGGGGGAAAATTATGGAAAATTCTAAAATTAGGTATTTTATGGAATTATGCCATTTTAAAGTTTTTAAGATTAGTTAGATGCTAATTTAGTGCTAATCGCGATTAAAAATCGCTAATTGGATTTTTGGCTTTTTTGTGCAAAAATGTGCACATATCATTTTCCACACTTGTTACACTTGTGTTACTTTTCTATTGCCATGGTTGTTCTTTTGGGTTCACTACTTGAGTGAGAAGAAAAGGAAAAAGGAAATGGAATGATGATGAGAGAGAGAGGGTAGGTATAGGTCAACTTTTCTCTTTTGAAGCCATGCTCCCATCATTTCTTCACTCTCATTTCTCTCTCCCCTCTCATGAGAGCTGCTGCTGCTCCTGCTCCTCTTCTCACATCCCTCCTCTTCAATCTCTAAAAAACATCTTGAATCCAACACCGAAACCCCATTTTCTCTTCACAAAACATGCTCACAAGCTCGAGAGGATCGTGTTGGGCTAAGAAAGGGAAGATCTTGAAGACTTTGAGCAACTTAAGAAAATTCTTGAGTTGCCAAAGGAGGTAATTTCTGCACCTATTAGAGTAGTATCTCATTACTTATGCATCTATTCTAGTTTCATATCGATATTGTGTTGTTTGTGGACTTTGGAGAATTCAAGTTAGGGTTTAGGGTAAAACTGAAATCAAAGATGGAATTGAGGATTGTGGTGACCTTAGAATCCCTTGTGTGATGCTAATTTGGACCCAAACCTGAACTTGAAACCAGAATACGGAATTACGGAATCGATATCGGGGAAAACGGAAAATCTGGAAGTGTTTTGTGGAATCTGCTATCACCCCGAGACCGCAAAAATAAAACTGAGTTGACAGTGAGATGTGCAGGTACCATAGAACCACCACACCAAACCCTAGCCCCAAACTCAACAGTGAGGCCACCAATTTCTCCATTCTGGCCGCAATTTGCGGCCAGAGCAGGGGGGATCTGTCTCGAATTTTGTGCATGGCCCCATTTCCTCTATTCTTGACCCTGGGTATGTCTAGTTTTGACTGATTCCATCTAGGGTAAAATCTGGGTTGATTTTCCTATGTTGGTGCATGGTTTACGACTTGATTTAGCATGGATTTTGGTATTTGGTGATTCATTCCTGTCGGGTGGCGTTTGGACGTCAACGACAAGTGGATATTGATCGTGTTTACATGCGAGTCGATAGGTTTTTTACCTATGCGGGTAGCGTGTGCTATTTTGGTTTCCGATGTGATTTTCATGTGCTTTAGCGTTGTGATATACTTGTAGGTACCCTACGAGATGTTGAGGCAAAGAAGATGAAGATGGCGACATCGGCACCGATACATGAGACGCAAGGTGAGTAGATTTATATCTACGGGGAGAAGTTGGGTGGATGGCGTATAGCACCCCCGTAGTCCGTGGTGATGTATACGAATACGTATACACACATATGTTATTATGTGTTATTAGGATTATTGATGGTAATAATGGATTATTGGTGATAAGGATGTATTGGTTGAGTATAGTGCGAAACCCTAGAGTAGTGGTTGCACCCACACTCACACATACACACATACTTGCATACATTCTTTCATATATCTGTGCGCATATGATGGTGTGTATATCTACACATGGGTATGGGACTATGTGTTTATATACGGGTTTTGAGGATGATACGTGGGATTGAGATGAGTCGATGAGATTCGATTGGGGCCATGAGATTTGGCGACATGACAGAGTTCGTATTGGAGATGTGATATGATGGTAGTGATACCTGTCATGTGATGAGATATTGTGATATCGACTCAGATTTAGGTGGTTTCCATACCCCTCTCTATTGACTTGATTGTGGGTTCGTAGTTCGCATAGTAGGCGTTAGACTAGACCCGAGTCATACCTATTTCAAAACAAACGAATCGGGGATATTTTAAAGATAAGCAAAAGGGTTTATACGGATATTTCAAACGACGCATCTTTTCTTAAAACACCGTAGCCCTTATTTTACCAAAAGCCCTGATTCGTCTTATTTCAAAAGGCAAGGTTGCATGATATATCTATTGAGGCAGGTTCTCTACTGTTGCGTTGACTACTCGATTCCGCACATTCATGCTGTTTGCATTGCATCGTTTGTATTGTTGATATATTTCAGTCATACTGCTAGGACACCAGCACCATTATCGATGATGCGTATGTTCCACGTACACTGTTGCCGGCTCACACACTTCATCATCGATAATTGCCGTGTCACTACACTGTAGTACTGTTGCATTCAGGATATGACCCTTGCATGACATATTGATATGCTTACCTTTCTGCTATATGTCGCATACATGCTGCTTTCTGATTATACGCATTGAAATATGTTGTTTCCATGATATTTCTGGTTTTGGGAACCGTGGGTGTTTCAAAGAGGATATTTAATTGTTTTAAAAACCCGGTTACCCATGATATGATATTTCAGTGCGCCCACCATGTGTTTTCTCGGTGCTGAGAGCGACATGTGAAACCCGATTCGAGGAGGTGGATGAGGCCTATTGCGGGTACATGGTGGACCCGGTATGGTTCCCCAGGGCAAGAAATGTTTTTCGTGGAGTAGACGATGAGCCTGGCAGGGTGGCGAGTACCTACTGGTGATTTTGTTGGACCTGGCGGTTATCCGGAGGATACTGACCGGAGTCGATAGATGGATATAGGCGTACTGCCGGGGCCGAGGGCCGATACCGCAGACAGAGCCTGTGGGCCGATCCGGACTGACGGAGCCCGATATATGAGGATTTATGTGCCGATGCTGGGGCACAGTTTTCATGATGTTTTCGAGTACCGATGCTGGGCACTCCGGTTCCATGATTTTGACGTGTCGAGAGGGACACAGGTGGTTTATATCCTCATATTTCCATGCATATGCTGATGATATTTACATGCATGATGGTTATTGTCATTGGGTGACGAGTGGAAAGGATCCACGTACATGCAGATTGATTTCATTGATTGTACCTCACATTTATGATATGCTATTACCTGAGGCACTAGCACGAGCATTTGGCATTACGCTCATGTATAGAGATTATATTGCCTGTTTAGCAAGTTTCAGACTTATTCATATTGAGGTTTATATATCTGATCGTATTGACCTAGGATGGGTCATGCATTCGATCTCTGCTTGTAGATATTTTCTATTCACGAGTTGGCAACTCACCCCCGTTGTGCCACAGTCCTTGCAGGTTTTTGCCGTACCGATTCCATAGCGGCATTTCTGGCACACTGCTTCCATATGGGTGACTTGCGTTGGTAGGTGGGTTCTTTTGTATCAGAACTGCCATTGTTCATGTATTATTTATTGTATCTAGTCATTCCATCAACCAAAACTTGTAAATTGTTTCAGACTTAGAAAACAGTGTTATATTATTTCGACCTTAGAGTCGCGCTTGTAGTATTACGGTTTTCTGGCTGTTTTGAGTTTCTTTTGGGGTTTTGATCCTCGCCCTTTGGCGTTGTATATTATTATTGCTTGCGTGGTTGTGACCGTCGATTGACGAAGAGCTAGCTCCCGCTTGGGGATCCCTTTTATCATTTCATATATATTATTCTTGTTGTATCCCGTTCGGGGCCAGTTTTTACAAAGGAAACTCTGCCGAAATTTTCAGGAAAGGTTACACATTTTAAAAATACACATTCGGCTTAGTTATTTAAAAACTTTGATTTTTGAAACATGATTTCCTCACTTTTCAAAACCAGTTTTCCTTATTTACTCTTTAAATGGTTTTAGATTGCTGGGCTTTTGGCTTACTTGGATCAGATGGGGTCCTATAGACTTCATATGGTTCAAGGGCCAGTCACGTGCTCTTTCGGGTCGTGACAAAGTTGGTATCAGAGCGCTAGGTTGACCTTGGTTCGAGTCTGAGTTTGACTATGTGGAGCCTAGGGCGTTATTTATATACGGAACTTAGTCTTGACCTTACGGAACTTAGACTTAGTCGAGAGGGTATTAAACCCGAACTTTCGTCGTGTAGGATGACCTTTGGTTGATGGAATAGGTGACTAAAGTAGAGTGACGTACCGTGGGTATGTTCCGTAGCATACTTATGACACGCCACTCCGCTTAAGAAACCTTAGGTTGTACATTTCCTTGCACCATATTATATTCCTTCCCATGATCTACCTTCATCGATACTGGTTATGGTTTTGCTGCCGCGATTGCACGGGCAGAGTGAGCTACGGCTCGAGTTGCGTCAGCAAGAGCTCGTCGTGGACGAGGGCTGACCGGGGCGTGATTCCAGAGACATACGGTTGCATTGAGGCTTCGTATTTTATGTCTCCGCACTATGAGCGTTTGACAGATCACTGTTGCGAGATTTTTCGAATGTACCGGTCGGTACCAGAGGATTGAGCCACTGATAGAGGCCAGCCAGGACGTGATGATCGTTGGTATATCGCTTATTCATGATGGTTGAGGCGCTGCTTAGCGTACCGACGAATGAGCCAGTTGTTGCTGCGAATGATGAGATATCGCCCAGATGATTGGAGCTACTGCAGCATGAGCATATACTTAGAGATATGATAGTGAGTCGCTAGTCACCGAGGATGAATGACTAGGACTTGTGGTTCGTTCGCTTACCCCGATGCGAGGTCATCAGGTAGATTGATTCCAGCTAGAGACGACTTCACGCAGGTTCGTTGAGAGTCGATTGAGACGATCGAATGTCAGGAACCCATTTTCCAAGTTTAAAGTATTCGGAAAGACATGCAAGCGATTCTATGGACCCTCTAGAAGAATGAAACCCTAACTCGACTTAATGACCATGTGAAGGCCTTTGAACCTTAGGGTTTGCGGCAGTTCCTCGGCGCCATTAGTGAGGCTTGGGTTTGCCCTTCTACGGCTGGACCACCGATGCTGTGGTATGTACTCGATACTATTAAACTGTACCCGAGATGTTGAGCTCTTGGGGGATTGTGAGGTTCTGACGAGTCGATCGGACGATTCGACATCATTCGGATATCGTGTGATGGGACACTGCTTGGGAGACTCCAGATACGAGCATAGCCATTGGAGCGCAGTCCGTGTAGCCACGATGAGATGAGTCCGAATCAGTCGATATTGGAGCAAGGTGGAGTAAAGAGTTCGCACGAGATTTCGACGAGATGACGTTTCACTCCGCTGACATCAGAGATGCGATATGCACGCTGAGGACGTGTTCGGCTAGATATCTTCTACTGAGTGATGAAGATACCGAGTTCGTGATTTCGAGTCCGTGTTAGAGACTTCGGATGTACCGTAGCCGAGGACATTGCAGTGCGCAGATAAAGACACGACGTCGAATGGTCGATGATACAGACAAGCGGGACAAGAAGTTCGTGCGAGAGGCAGACGAGCTGTTACTACACCCCGTTAAGATTAAAGGTCGGACATGCATACAGAGGTGCAGAGATGTGACCAGCTTTCGAGGAGATGTTGCACTAAGGACGCAGATGTCCAGAGAGCGAGAAAAGATTATGCCAGAGTACCAGCCTCCGTACAATTTGGCTCAGGCAAGGTTAGAAGAGACCTTGTGTAGGATTCCTTCCAGTACACTGCTGCTATATGATTTGCACCAGGAGTAGATGCGTGATGTGCATTCAGAGGACCCAAGGTCGGCGCCAGAGATGTGCTGCTTTACGAGCGGTCGTGAGGATTGACCGAGTGATGACCTGAAAAGTGCCAGAACGGAATCGTTCCTGTCAGCACACCTGACCGGGCCGATGAGCCGATGGATTGCGAGATTGGTAATCTACAGGAAAGATCAGGAACCAGAGGCAGAGGACGCCAGCCGCGAGCAAGAGGCAAGTAGGTATCTTGCGCCGCTAGCATCGGATGTACCGGTACCTTCTCGACCCTGAAGAAGGATATACCGACGACGGTATTTATGATTTTTGATTTTGTGATTTTACTATCACGTATCCGTTGCTTTGGATTTCGGTATTTTGGGCGATCTATTCGCATTATTTAGTCTTGATGACTGAGTTTCATGATATTTGATTTTTTGCACCATGGCTGCACCTACTGGGTATTTATACCTTGCACATAGTTATTACTCTTGAGGTGTTGATTGCGATTTCATGCCTATTTTATGCCGGTGATTTGATTTACGCTTCCAGCATAGTTTCATGTACCTTTAGTGTTTTGATTTGTGCACGCTGATGCACGTGGTTGTGAGTTTTCCATCGCGGTACACCTGATTTGATTAAGCCGCGTTGTATATTGTTTCGTGCCTTGGCTGGACCTGCCTATGACTTTATGGATTACATACGGTTGATTTGATGTTGTGCATATGTTACGCACACGATTTGATTTTTGCACTCGGTATAGCTTATATGTGCTTGTAGTGCATTGATATGTGTTTTGTGCACGCAGCTGCACACGTTTATGATTTTTCTTTATATCTGGGTACACTTAGTGTTGCTACTTACGCATTTGAGTTATTGCTGGTATTTGTGCATGGGATGCACCAGTTCTATACTTCGTGCGTTTGTCGCACCAGTTTTATGTTTCTTGCGTTTTTCGCATCAGATTTATATTTCGTGCCTTTGTTGCACCGGAATTATATTTTGTGCATTTCGGTTGCACCTGACTTCGATTTGATGCCTTTCGGTATGTCGATTTTGATTGTGATATTGATGTGTATTCTTGCACTCCGTGCTTTTGACTGGACTTACGCCTGTTCGGCGTTGCTATTGGATTTTGTGATTCCGTGCATGTTGAGTGCGCAGGGTCTAGATTTTCATTCGTGCACGATGGATCCACCGATTTGGATTTTCGCGCATGTTGGGCGCAGGCTTTGAGATACGATTTTGGTGCACACCCGATGCACTAAATCGAGATTCTTCGTGCATGTCAGATGCACCAGATTTTGGCTGTCAGGCACACACGTTGCCTATGACAGATGTTTTGTGCACACCCGTTGCACCTATATGTTGTTTTGTGCACCTATATGGCACATATATGGATTTTGATTTCTGTGCGCACCAGACGCACAGGGTGGTGTTATGTGTATTTTTGGGATTTATTCCTTTTGGAGCAGTACATTTTTATGATATTGGATATTTGTTTTCATACTGAGCAGGACTAGTCAGAGGACAGTACCTGGATATATTTTGCATGCATTGATAGTTCGAAGGGATTTCCAAGAGCGAGGTATGGTCTCGATATATATATACCTACGTGTCCGATATGACACGAAACGTTTAAAAACAGGAAACCCTTCTAAATTGTTTTCAAAACGGCGGAACGCACCTATTAAACAAATGATATATATATACGTATATAGTTATTTTCTTGTGAAAAACGTCCGCCACTGTACAGTGTTACGTGCATCGCACAGCGACTTAAAAAGATTTGGCATGCATCTACATCAGCTATTCACATGTATAGATTGGATGTCTACATGTATAGTTCTGATTTATATCATATTGATTTTGTATTGGATTTGACATTTGTGTCTTTACCATGACTCCGATGATTGCGGGACGCTTGATGGAGTGTTGCTTTTGAGTTATCTGCTCAGTACTCATGCGTATGCATTGCGCTGTGATGTTTTAGGTATAGATGATTTCGGAGCCCCGATGACTTGGAATTTGTATTGAAATATTTTAGCATTTGGGGGTTTAAATTTAAATTCGGGGACCGAATTTCTTTAAGGGGGGTAGATTGTAACATCTTCAAAATAATAAAATATGATTTTTGGGAAATTTTATAATTTAATATTATTTTAATGAATATTTTAATATTCTGGTATAATTAAATACAAATAAATGGGGGAAAATTATGGAAAATTCTAAAATAAGGTATTTTATGGAATTATGCCATTTTAAAGTTTTTAAGATTAGTTATATGCTAATTTAGTGCTAATCGCGATTAAAAATCGCTAATTGGATTTTTGGCTTTTTTGTGCAATAATGTGCACATATCATTTTCCACACTTGTTACACTTGTATTACTTTTCTATTGCCATGGTTGTTCTTTTGGGTTCACTATTTGAGTGAGAAGAAAAGGAAAAAGGAAATGGAATGATGATGAGAGAGAGAGAGGGTAGGTATAGGTCAACTTTTCTCTTTTGAAGCCATGCTCCCATCATTTCTTCACTCTCATTTCTCTCTCCCCTCTCATGAGAGCTGCTGCTGCTCCTGCTCCTCTTCTCACATCCCTCCTCTTCAATCTCTAAAAAACATCTTGAATCCAACCCCGAAACCCCATTTCCTCTTCACAAAACATGCTCACAAGCTCGAGAGGATCGTGTTGGGCTAAGAAAGGGAAGATCTTGAGGACTTTGAGCAACTCAAGAAAATTCTTGAGTTGCCAAAGGAGGTAATTTCTGCACCTATTAGAGTAGTATCTCATTACTTGTGCATCTATTATAGTTTCATATCGATATTGTGTTGTTTCTGGACTTTGGAGAATTCAAGTTAGGGTTTAGGGTAAAACTGAAATCAAAGATGGAATTGAGGATTGTGGTGACCTTAGAATCCCTTGTGTGATGCTAATTTGGACCCAAACCTGAACTTGAAACCAGAATTCGGAATTATGGAATCGATATCGGGGAAAACGGTAAATCTGGAAGTGTTTTGTGGAATCTGCTATCACCCCGAGACCCCAAAAATAAAACTGAGTTGACAGTGAGATATGCAGGCACCATAGAACCACCACACCAAACCTTAGCCCCAAACTCAATAGTGAGGCCACCAATTTCTCCATTCTGGCCGCAATTTGCGGCCAGAGCAGGGGGGATCTGTCTCGAATTTTGTGCATGGCCCCATTTCCTCTATTCTTGACCCTGGGTATGTCTAGTTTTGACTGATTCCATCTAGGGTAAAATCTGGGTTGATTTTCCTATGTTGGTGCATGGTTTACGACTTGATTTAGCATGGATTTTGGTATTTGGTGATTCATTCCTGTCGGGTGGCGTTTGGACGTCAACGACAAGTGGATATTGATCGTGTTTACATGCGAGTCGATAGGTTTTTTACCTATGCGGGTAGCGTGTGCTATTTTGGTTTCCGATGTGATTTTCATGTGCTTTAGCGTTGTGATATACTTGTAGGTACCCTACGAGATGTTGAGGCAAAGAAGATGAAGATGGCGACATCGGCACCGATACATGAGAAGCAAGGTGAGTAGATTTATATCTACGGGGAGAAGTCGGGTGGATGGCGTATAGCACCCCCGCAGTCCGTGGTGATGTATACGAATACGTATACACACATATGTTATTATGTGTTGTTAGGATTATTGATGGTAATAATGGATTATTGGTGATAAGGATGTATTGGTTGAGTATAGTGCGAAACCCTAGAGTAGTGGTTGCACCCACACTCACACATACACACATACTTGCATACATTCTTTCATATATCTGTGCGCATATGATGGTGTGTATATCTACACATGGGTATGGGACTATGTGTTTATATACGGGTTTTGAGGATGATACTTGGGATTGAGATAAGTCGATGAGATTCGATTGAGGCCGTGAGATTTGGCGACATGACAGAGTTCGTATTGGAGATGTGATATGATGGTAGTGATACCTGTCATGTGATGAGATATTGTGATATCGACTCAGATTTAGGTGGTTTCCATACCCCTCTCTATTGACTTGATTGTGGGTTCGTAGTTCGCATAGTAGGCGTTAGACTAGACCCGAGTCATACCTATTTCAAAACAAACGAATCGGGGATATTTTAAAGATAAGCAAAAGGGTTTATACGGATATTTCAAACGACGCATCTTTTCTTAAAACACCGTAGCCCTTATTTTACCAAAAGCCCTGATTCATCTTATTTCAAAAGGCAAGGTTGCATGATATATCTATTGAGGCAGGTTCTCTACTGTTGCGTTGACTACTTGATTCCGCACATTCATGCTGTTTGCATTGCATCGTTTGTATTGTTGATATATTTCAGTCATGCTGCTAGGACACCAGCACCATTATCGATGATGCGTATGTTCCACGTACACTGTTGCCGGCTCACACACTTCATCATCGATAATTGACATGTCACTACACTGTAGTGCTGTTGCATTCAGGATATGACCCTTGCATGACAAATTGATATGCTTACCTTTCTGCTATATGTCGCATACATGCTGCTTTCTGATTATACGCATTGAAATATGCTGTTTCCATGATATTTCTGGTTTTGGGAACCGTGGGTGTTTCAAAGAGGATATGTAATTTTTTTAAAAACCCGGTTACCCGTGATATGATATTTCAGTGCGTCCACCATGTGTTTTCTCGGTGCTGAGAGCGACATGTGAAACCCGATTCGAGGAGGCGGATGAGGCCGATTGCGGGTACATGGTGGACCCGGTATGGTTCCCCGGGGCAAGAAACGTTTTTCGTGGAGTAGACGATGAGCCTGGCAGGGTGGCGAGTACCTACCGGTGATTTTGTTGGACCTGGCGGTTATCCGGAGGATACTGACCGGAGTCGATAGATGGATATAGGCGTACTGCCGGGGCCGAGGGCCGATACCGCAGACAGAGCCTGTGGGCCGATCCGGACTGACGGAGCCCGATATATGTGGATTTACGTGCCGATGCTGGGCACAGTTTTCATGATGTTTTCGAGTGCCGATGCTGGGCACTCCGGTTCCATGATTTTGACGTGTCGAGAGGGACACAGGTGGTTTATATCCTCATATTTCCATGCATATGCTGATGATATTTACATGCATGATGGTTATTGTCATTGGGTGACGAGTGGACGGGATCCACGTACATGCAGATTGATTTCATTGATTGTACCTCACATTTATGATATGCTATTACCAGAGGCACTGCCACGAGCATTTGGCATTACGCTCATGTATAGATATTATATTGCCAGTTTAGCATGTTTCAGACTTATTCATATTGAGGTTTATATATCTGATCGTATTGACCTAGGATGGGTCATGCATTCGATCTCTGCTTGTAGATATTTTCTATTCACGAGTTGGCAACTCACCCCCGTTGTGCCACAGTCCTTGCAGGTTTTTGCCGTACAGATTCCATAGCGGCATTTCTGACACACTGCTTCCATATGGGTGACTTGCGTTGGTAGGTGGGTTCTTTTGTATCAGAACCGCCATTGTTCATGTATTATTTATTGTATCTAGTCATTCCATCAACCAAAACTTGTAAATTGTTTCAGACTTAGAAAACAGTGTTGTATTATTTCGACCTTAGAGTCGCGCTTGTAGTATTACGGTTTTCTGGCTGTTTTGAGTTTCTTTTTGGGTTTTGATCCTCGCCCTTTGGCGTTGTATATTATTATTGCTTGCGTGGTTGTGACCGTCGATTGACGAAGAGCTAGCTCCCGCTTGGGGATGCCTTTTATCATTTCATATATATTATTCTTGTTGTACCCCGTTCGGGGCCAGTTTTTACAAAGGAAACTCTGCCGAAATTTTCAGGAAAGGTTACACATTTTAAAAATACACATTCGGCTTAGTTATTTAAAAACTTTGATTTTTGAAACATGATTTCCTCACTTTTCAAAACCAGTTTTCCTTATTTACTCTTTAAATGGTTTTAGATTGCTGGGCTTTTGGCTTACTTGGATCAGATGGGGTCCTATAGACTTCATATGGTTCAAGGGCCAGTCACGTGCTCTTTCGGGTCGTGACACAAAGGGTTGGTACTCTTACTATATTCTCTTTACTTTTGACTTCTCTAGTTTTAAACAAATATTTCGTTGAATTACAGGGTCCAAATTTTGAGAAGTTATAGGTATAAGAATAAAGTAGAGAACCATTTGTTGCAAGTATCAGGATTCTTCAAGGTGATCAAAGGTTTAGATATTTATGTTTGGTATTCCATTGTAAGTAATGATTTTGAGAACTTGCTTCTCTTTCGGTTTACGCATACTTAGATATATTCTTAGATGTGTAATGCTGCATGGCCACCTTCCAGTTGGTTGATATGCACTGGAAACAGCTGCATGATTTTTGAATCTGGTTCCAATTAAATTAGTGCCTTTGTTTCTATATTGGATATATAGAATGGATTCATATCTTAACGATGTTAAGGTATATGGAGTTGTCCGGCTGATACTTAAAACCAGAATCCTGATAAACTCTAGGCACATTTCAGTAATTGCAGTTTGTGGGTTATCCCGGGTTTTGACGAGGGTTAACTTTCTACCATCAGGAAGATCAATAATTATATTGTTCCTGACTCACCACTGTTGGGGTAAAAATTTACACCCCGGTTGACCAAGTCAAAATCAAAGTCAACCCCAAGCCAAGTGGGCCCAAGCCCAGATCCAGTGGGCCCATGCCCGGGTCGAGCCCGAACATGAAGCGGCCGGCCTCCCCCCATGCCAAGATAAAAATTTTGTAATAAATAGTTTTGTTGTATTTCTTTTATTTTATTTTATAGACAAATGTAAGAAAAATAGGCTTAAAGCCAAATTTTTGTAAAGCCCATGGCTTATGTGAGAAAAGAAATGGCACATGAGCCATGGGATAGGCAAGATGCCATTTTGTGAAGCCCAAGAGGCTATTTGTAAAATGTACAGCCTATAAAGGCAAAGATAATGAAATATCTCAACAGCTTTTTTCTCTCTCTAAAAACTTTTCAGATCTGAGATCTTTCCTCCTTCTTCAAGGTTCCAAAAGCTTCTTCTTTCTCTTGAATTAAATCAAGAGTTTTACTCTTCTTTTTATAAAAAAAATTAGTTTTTCACTTCAAAACCCATAAAGTGGAACTCGGATCTTCCATTAGATCTCAAAAAGAAGAGATTTTTTTAAAAATCCAACATCTCTTGATCTTCAAGATCCAGCTAACAGAGGAGGAAGAAGAAGAACCTCTATCACTAAACACAAAAAAAACACACTCAGTAGTCCAACTCCTCCCTGATTTCTCTTCCGAGAAATTTTTTTAGGCTAAAAGCCTCTTTTCCTCGCCGGCGCTCAAGCGCAAGTCGCCCCGGTGCCGACACGTGGCGCGCTTGCGCTCAAGCGCAGGCGCTCAGGCGCAAGTCACCCCGTGCCGACACGTGGCGCGCTTGCGCTCAAGTGCCCAGCGCTCAAGCACAAGTCGCCCCCGTGCCGACACGTGGCGCACTTGCGCTCGAGCGTCAAGCACTGAAGCGCAAAACGCTCATGTGCCGACATGTGGCGCGCTTGCGATCAGGCGCGCTTGCGATCAAGCGCCCAGCGCTCAAGCACAGAGCGCCCGCGTGCCGACACGTGGCACTCTAGCGCCTGAGCGCACAGTACCTAGGCGCACAGCGCCCAAGGTGCTTCCCCCCATGCATCCTTTGGATGTCTTTTCCCCCCTTTTATTTATATATACAAGTATATATATACATATGTATACATATGTACACATACACATACTCCACGACACTGTCCCCCTCAAAAAAAATTTTGGGCCGGGGCGCTGCCCCGAACCCCGCAAGGGGGCTGCTAGCCCCCTTGACCCCCAGCCCGCTATCCGGGTAGCGGGACCCCCGTAAAAACTCTGCGTGGCTCCCGATATATCCAAAACCCCCTTTTAAAACAAAACACACGCACACCGTACATTGAGTTCGCATGACCAGTTTAACCCGTTAATCAGAGGTTCCCTCGCCCCAAAGGAGAGGGGTAATTAACGGCAGCTTAGTCCGCGGCTGCCGGAGATTCGGATCCCCACAATCATTAAACCCCGGCCTACCCTAGGCAAGGGGAATCTGTAGTACACCTGACAAGTGTGCGCGTATTCCCATCTCAATGGGGTGACGAAAAATACCCTACAGATTCTGGCACGCCCAGTGGGACTTTTCTCTCCTCCCATATTTCGGGTTAAACGTTCATGTGAACTCATTCAATATACATATCGATTGTCTATACTGAAATGATATTTTTTTTCTCTGTGCAGCAATCAACCTTCGACGACAATGTCTCCCCAGACGAATTCAGCTTCCAACGTGACCCAGATTCCGTACGTGGTCAAGATCAACGCTCGTGTGGTTTTCCCCGCAAGCCTCAGTCGACAGTGGGAGGAACCGCTCCGCCAGTTTGGCTCCGTCATCATCTACCCTGCCGGAAGCGCTCATCTGGCAGAAATCCCGGCGGAACAGGTGGCCAAGCCGGTCGCAAGGGGCAAGAGGACGAATGTTGTGATTGCTAAGGTACCATAACTGAAACTTAAGATGGTGTCTGAGCGACTCCCTGGCGCTCCAGCTGGGGGTAAGACTTCCCGTGCGAAGGGCAACATCAAATGTCGCGGACAAGCTCAGGCGATGACTCCAACAAATGCACAATCGAGCGTATCTCCAAGGCCCTCCATCGCCCGATCTGCGGCGTCTTGCCAAAGAGCCGAAGTCTGCCAGGTGCTTAGAACGGAAAAGTTAAGGCAGAAGCGGCTCAGGTATCGAGCTAACAAGAGGGCCAGGGCTTCAGCTAATTGGAATCGTGTGAAGTTCCAAGTGCAGGTTTGCCCTGCGACGACGGCTGAGTCGGACATAAGAATCAGCAATTCCTTCGAGCCTCTGAAGTGGGTTCAGAAAAATGCCATGACCGCCAGAATCAAGAAGACAGCGGTCCGAACAGTGCTACGAAGTGACGTGTCCCGGCCCCAACAGAAAAAAGTATGACACTGTCTCTTCAAGGGTCTATCAGGCGCTCTGTGCCGCACGAAAGCAGCGAAGAAAATCCAGAAAAGAAGCGCCAGCACCATTCAAGAATCTGGCCAGGCCATCCGCCTTCAATCGACTGCCCGCTACCGAAACAGGAGGGCCGAGACAGCGATCCGTGAAATCAGCCGCCGATAATAAAAAGATGGCTGGATATGTCGTCCATACGGTCTATATGGCGGGCGGGCGTCCCAGCGACAACCTTCGCAGCAAAAGCAAGGATGGGGCCACCATATCCCAAGTCCAATCTGGCTTGAATGTGGTTGCCGCTTCCTAAGAACAGCCGCCTCCGTTGGATGAAGAAAACCCTCTCGAGGAGGAAGATAGGAAGAAAGACCTCTCGGTCCATGCAGAGTCAAGCTTGGACAGCGAGGAGGAGCCGACTTTCCGCCCCAGGACTGCGGAGCAAGAGCTGCTTCAAGAGCTTCGAAAACAGCTCAGGAGCAAAGATAAAGAGATGGCCAAGCTCTATTCGAAGATTGACGACTTAACGAACGTGGTGATCCAGCTTACGGCTCAAATTGCTCGAGCGCCTCCCAATCAGGCACAAGCCGCTACTAATCAACCGGGTGATGACAATCCGAGGCAGCCAATGCCTGTTCCTTTGGGACCAAGACTGGTCGAGCCGCATGAAAGCCGGCCACATTCCGCTTCTGGGGACGCCTTGGTCCCAGATAGCACTATCCCGCTAACACAGGATCGGCTAATGGATTTGGTCACCAGCAAGGTTAAAACATTGGTGGCTGAAGCTGAAGCTCAGAAAGAAATCGGCAGTAGTGGGCAGTCATATCCCGCGCAGTACGATCTGATTGAGTTCCCAAGCAGCTACGTCATTCCTAAGTTCGGAAGATATGATGGAACGGGGAATGCAAATCAGCACGTCGCCCACTTCAAAGCATCGTGCGGAAATACAGGGGGCAATGACGCGCTCCTTCTTCGTCAGTTTGTCAACAGCCTGACCGGCATCGCCTTCGACTGGTATGCGAGTATACCGGACGGGTCCATCATTACCTTTGCCCAAATGGAGTGCCTGTTTCGGCAAAGGTTCATGAGTGTTAGTGATAAAATCTCCATTGCCGACCTTATGAGGACCAAGCCGGGGAAGAATGAAAGCAACACCGACTTTATCGCTCGATGGCATAATCTCACAGTCAAGTGCGAACCGCCGCTGCAGCAGGACCAGTCCGTCAGCCTTCTCATTGGGAACCTCAGCAATTGGATAGTCCCATTCTTGTGTACGGCGGGCCTCAAGACATTTCAGGAGCTAACCAAGAAAGTCCAAATGCTGGAACGCTCGAAGCAAGAGTCCCCGCCGGATTCTCAGAGAGAGAAAACTTGGTAAAGCAAGTGGGACGACAACCGTAAAAGCGGGAGTTCCAGCAGTACCAATGTCTTCAATGCGTCCGACAATGAAGAAAAGAGAAGGGTGGCCGAATTCAAAACTAACCGGTCTCAAAAGCCATTGCTGGGAGGAGATGGGCCTTCCCTAGAGGAGAAAAAGAACAAGGTTTACTCTTTCAGAAGGGACAAGGTCCGCAAGATATTTAAAGATGCCTTGAACAACGGCCTACAATTGCCGGAGTCGAAAAGACCCCAAGAAGCAAAAATGACCGACAATCCTCTATATTGCCCGTACCACCGAGTAGTGAGCCATGCGATCGAGGATCTTCAAAGACTGGGTCGAGAAGCAGTACAAGGCTGGAGAGATCGAGCTGTCCAAAAGCGTGTTGGTGAATAATCAAGTTGCAACCGCTAACTTTATACAGACAGAAGTTGAAGCCTTCTGGGAGCAGACAGCTGAACCTGCTGCCCTGACAAACGAAACTGACTCATCGCAGCCTCCATGGAGTACGCACATATCTAATAAGACGAAGAAGATGCTAAAGCTGCTTCAGAAAGAGCCCGGGATGGAATGGGAAGGACAAAAGAAGCCTACCAGTCCAGCGGCCAATGCGGCTCCATCAGTCTCAAAATCCAAGAAGCTCAAGAAGAAGAAAAGTGCAGCTTGACGCGAAAAAGTGTCTGCAGGGAGATCGACCATTCAAAAATATATCGATTCCCTCGAAGAATATGAACAAAAGGAAAGAACATTGATTCAATTGAAGGAGTTCTTCCCTGTACAAGCGGCTGAAATTCTGGAGGAGTTAGAAGAAGACTCCAATGAAGAGATCCCAGTAGTGACCTGCTACGCCATCCATCTTGGCAGCGGCTCAGAAGAGGAGCTCTGTTTTCCCGAAGAGGACGAGGAGCTCACCATAACGGCCAATCAAATCCAGCTCAGAAGCGGCAGGGCTCTACCGCCAAATCAGAGCAACGCCCCAAAAGGGAAGGAAAAACAAGTCGCTAATGAAGAAGATGGCAGAGAACTGGCTGATGAAAACATAAGTCCTTCCTCGGTGGACTATAATGTCTTGGCACATCTCCGGAAGGTTCCGTCTCTCCTGAGCATCTACGACGCCTTGGACTATAACTTCTCTAGTATTTATCTTGTTAATTTGAACCCACCCGTACATACCCTTGACGTATGCCAACAAGGTAATACGACTGTCCCAAACCAACTCATCTATCTATGCAACAAATGAATACCCAGCAGCTACCAAACACTATGCCTTGATGTATGCCAACAAACATAGCTTGAATACTACTGACCATCCATAAGAAACGACAGAGGGCTACGGCTGGTTTTTGGCGAAAAAACCTTTAACGTAGTGAACTTGATATCGCTGAAGGAACCTGATAGCTTTTTAAAAATATAGTGGCGAAAACCTTTCGCTAAAGAGGTCACTCCCGGTAAAGGGATCTCGGCTCTTTCCTCGTGGAATGAGGTGCAGGATATTCCACTGAATACCGCTATGCAAAGCAACTTGTAATCGACTATAGTGAAGTTATTACCCTGACGCAAACTTCTGTCCAAGGGGTCAGTCCCGGTGAAGGGATATCGGCCCTTGCCCCGTTGAATGAGGTGCAAGATATTCCACTGAATACCGCTATGCATAACAAAAGGAAACGTCTTTGCAATAACACTTTTAAAATTGTTCCAACAACTGTAAACAGGTTCGTTTTACTTTGCATTGATCAGAATCAACACAGTCCCATCATTTAATCACACCAGAAAAGAACGAAAATAAAATGTACGTATATGCCATCCGCATTCGTCACTGGGTCCCGTCATCACCCGTCAGGTTACTTAACAAACGACAGAGCGGGGACTGGACTAGCGCGGGTGTAAAACATATACAACATCTAATAGTATATAAACCAATATACAATAATCGCTCCAGGCGTGATAATATGCAACATTACAGAAAAGTAATAAGCATCACAGAACAATACAGATATTCTGGGATCCCCGGGTTTCACAGAGCCGCTGCTGAAACCCGACGTTCCCCTGTCGTGTGGATAGCCTGTGCAATGAAACCTAGACCCCTACGGGTGCGGCAAGTTACCCGCCAAAACCTGAAGCGAGGCAGCCCCCTACAGCATAGTGAATGGACCACCCAGCACTTCACGGAATCCGGTAATCTTGGGCACCCCTCCTTGGGTCAACCTGGACCCCCTACGAGTGCGGCGAATAGTCTGCCAATTCTAGAGTGGGACCCCTCTGCCTCTCAAAGCCATGAGATGCGGACCCGTTGCCCCCCGAACCCGGCTATCCGTGCACTCCGTCTCGGGGCAAAACCTAGTACAGTAATAAAAATAGTACAATAGGTACATCGACCGCAACCTGGTCGTGCCCCAAAAGAATATTATACAACAGGCAGTGACGGCAGTCCACAAGTTGGACGCTCGCCCCGCAATATCAAATGTACAAAATAAACACAAACTGTACTACCATTGCACACTGCCATCCACCACGACAAATCCGCAACATCATAGCACAACACAGAACATCAACGCGAATGTCACGTTCGCAAACCCGTCTAAAAGAACTATAGCAATCAGACGCGGTTTACCGATCAAATGACATTCCCGGTCGGAGATATAATGTAAGCACTGTAAACTAACATGTTTAAATTTCGATCGACCAAATATCAAAAAGTGGGCCCCACAACTTACTGGTGAACAGTAACAAAATCTGGGCCAAAACGATATTTACCAAAAACCACAAAATCCAACACAGAACCCACTGTACAAATTTGGGAGCATGCGCTCACCACGTGGCCGCGGATGCGCGACCAAACCATGGGTTTGGCCGCGTTTCCGCGGCTGTTTAGTGGAGACACGTGACCAAATTTGGTCGTGGTTCTTAGAAACTCCTGCACAATGTTCTGAGACATACAGAAAAATTTTAGGAGACCATCTAAAATCAACAGAAACTGTCAAATTGAAAAAATGTGATATTTGATTTCCGGTTCGATCGATGTTTTAAACGCGTTAGCACAAGTTAGTATAGCAAAATGGTGAGGCTCTGATACCACTGTAAGTCTACGCTAGCGCCCCGGCCGTCTACAGACGCCAAATGCGGAACAAAAACTTTTTATCTGGCGTTATCGTATACTTTAACCCGGATCTGCCATTATTGCTAAACTAACAAACTGTAAATAGTGTAGAAAGGTTATACCGAATGATCCGAGTCCTTCGTTCTTTAACCATCATCCCACGCTCCGTTGTGGCTGCTCCGATCTCGTCGATCTCCGATCTGCTCGTCGAGGTGGCACCACGTCGACGATTCTTTAAACGGGCTCCCGCCTCTGACTTGAGGCAACTCGGTCGTCAAGTTTGCTAAAAGAGACGACCAAGAATGATGTAGAGAATGAGTAGATGACTTTGTCTCACTTCGTCCAAATCCGTGGACGATCGGTTAATGAAGTTGCCGAGGGAATTGGGTGATGGAATGAAATGAACTGTAAAATTCCATGCACCCCAAATACTATCATATCCTTTTTCCAATGAATCAAGTAACCAAATGAGAGAGGGGAGGGGCCGGCCTTATATAGAGAAGGAGGAGAGTGAGTGTAGGAGCAAAGAAGGAGGGTGATAATAAACCTAAAGCTTATCATAACCATTCAACAAAGCATGAGTCACAAAGAGTAATTAATGCAAACCAATGAACATAATACAACTCTCCCTTGCATTAAATGAATCATTAATGGCACTAATGAGTCACTTAACACCTCACCACTTATAGAACCTTCTAGAAGAATCCACACTCATCTCAAGAAAAGACAAATCCGTTTTTAACCAAATGTTAAAAGACGGCTGATAGAAAACTGGAAACTGGCAACTTCCAAAAGTGATCCTGAAACAACTTTCAGGATAACCCCGAAACTGTATAAATATACCCGCATTTGTATTACGACCGAATACAAATGCAACTGAGACAAAGATATTATACCTACTCAATATAATACTCGGATCCGGCTTAAACCAAAGCCGACCAGTATCATCTGCCCGAAAAATAACACGTGCGTAAACGCACGTGCATTTTCCGAACCCTGCCATAAAACCATACGGCCTCTACAACGTTTCGCCCGAACTTGGGAAACTGTCTGTGGGGGACTCTAATGACTCGTCAGTACCCTGGCAGTGGGTTTAACCACAAACCGTCAGCGGCACTAGCAATGCGTAACGGCTGCCCATGGACTGACCTCAAGGGATGCCGATGAGCGAACTCATCCGGAAAACCCTACTGAGCCTAACAGTGACAATGTATATACAGTTCGGTCCGTTCGTCTATGAGTATCGCATATCTGCCTAGGGGGCTAGTAACGTCAGACCCCCAATAGCAGTATAAGTCGTGTCGGAGTGAAGCCCAATAACACCCTGAGATACTACTGGAGTACCTACCAGTAAATCTCCTGCCATGGCCATGGACTTTGTGTAATGGCTCTCCTATACACAGTACGACCTCGCCCCCAATACCGGGAGAGACGAATCCCCTGCCGATCCGCTCACGTGCCTCCATATGGCTCGGGACTGTACCCAAAAGCTACCTGTTTGCACGACTCCTTTGAGCCGTGGTAGGGTAGAAATCAAAGCACAGTGGGAACTCACACGAGACAAATGACGACCTCAGGTCGATGAACTAACCTGTACACATGTCACCAGGGAACTGCTATCTGACGATAGATATAATACTAACTAGCAGATTCCCGGCGAGTCCTGTCCGGTGTACTCATAACCCAATGAGCACCTGTATACATCTTAGGTGATCCAACTGTCACCAGTGGCTTGTGAGACCGGCCACCGCCCCTCGTCGGGGTCTCGACTGTACACACTAGTCTACTCCGGAGTATCGATGCCCTGTCTCGAAACTCCCACGACTAGGGACCACAATTAAGGATATGCGTATAAACCACCCAACTCTCACGTATATGATCGCCATCATACTGTTGGTGGTAAAGCAAGATCCTAAGGGCTCTATCAAAGTGTAACATGTAATCAGTCACCTGAACATGTACACGACTGATAAAGGCAAACCAGATAGCATACTATCATTTCGAGTAAGACTATCCTACCGGTATAGGTCCTCCGCAATCATTGCAATCACGTACCTGCGATCCAATAATTGACTATGAGGGCACTATCTCCAACAATCTCCCACTTGCACTCAAGGCTAATTATTGCGATGTCGACTACTCACAGCCCGTGTGAAACCGAACATCCAACTCCTCTACTAATCAGTATCACAAAGCCCGTTTGTAAAACTATTGTGTTCGAGAAATAGCCTTAGTGAGTGGATCCGCCTAGAAGTTTCTTTCTATATCTCTCTAAATCTCAAGTTCGCGGAGAAAGCCATCTCCCGAATCGAGTAATACCTGTCTTAGAATATGTCTGGATATCTGATGGGACCTAGTTTATAAATGAACTCCAAATCCAAACTTCTTAGACTGTATCGATCACTGAACCTAATCAGTATCCGGCACCATGCCACCCACAGTATCCTCTTGGACCACCTGTCCATAATACTGTCCCTCTTCGTCAGAGGGAACTATAACTCTGACAATCACTCTGTCAACCATGTCACCTTTGAAGCTTGGAATGATAACCGTCTCCCGAAGGAGGCTGCCGTCATCAAATCCGTAGAACATGTACTTATGTTCTAAAACTGCTTCCTTATATTTCTCCAGGATTGGATTAATACAAACTTATTGCATCTAGTGCAAAACCAACATTTGGTGTGGTACTTGACATCTCATGATTGACTCAATTGCCTAAGCAAGTGATCTGCCAATCATGCACATCCCTCTCCCCTTTAGTCTGTAAGACACCTTTAGAAAGGGTGACTCCATCACCTGCAGGTACACCACCATGCTAGGAGTCAACTATTCCAAAAACCATTAGAATATCTGTCAAAGTACCCACATTGGGAAACTACCCAAATCCAGATCTAAAACCATAGATCTAGAAATCAGAATGTCAAATATTATATCCATATCCTGTCTGGAGAAACAACTGTGTGACGACCACAGTTCAACCGATCGTAGTATAGGAATTTTACTTCCTACTCTGTGTATGTCATCCAGATACCATAACATCACACCCTACTACCTTCTTAACAGATCCATCCCTTATTCTGATTGAAGTCAAACCCATGACTGTCACATCAAAATTAGATGATCTATCTCCGCTATAACTGCTCAAGTCTATAAATAGATATAAGCATCTTGCCCACTATGCTTCCGCTGCTCCCACTGACTACGACAACCCTCCTACCGGGTCTCATATCCTGGAACAACAGTAGTGTCAAGTCTTGGTAGATAAGAACCTCCCTGTCACCGTCTCTGAGGCTACCGAAGTACCTCTCGGGCGTCTGAGGTTACCTACCATACCTGCGGAGTGGCTATTGGAATGTCAAACCTGATTGAATATATAGGTCCTATTAAATTTTCCGTAATCGTTCGCGGTTCTGGAATCGCTTCCAGTTCTACCATACTCCCACTACTGTTTTCTGAAAAAGATCCATTTTTACTAAAACTGTGGCAAGTCAAGAACAATATCACTATTGATCTTCCAAATGGTAGAATATCAACCCTCGTCATAGCCAGGGTCAACCCACAAACAGCCATTATAGAAACGTGCCTTGAGTTATCCAGAGTGTGGTTTTAAGCATAAGCTGGACAACTCCCCGTACCTTAACATCTTTTAAGGTACGAACTATTCTATATCCAATACAGAAACTTTGGCACTAATTTAATTGGAACCAGATTCAAATCATGCAGCTGTCTCCAGTGTATATCAACTTAATGGAAAGAGGCTAATCAGCATTACTCAACTTAGGAATGCATCCAATTATGAGTAACCTGAAAGAGAAACACGTTTCTCAAAACCATCACTATCATCTGAATACCAATCATAAGAATCTACATCTTCGATCTCTTTGAAGATTCCCGATACTTGTGACACCTGGTTCTCTACTTTATTCTTATACCCACAACTTCTCAAAACTTAGACCTTGTATTTCTTTGAAACACTCTTCTAAATACTAGAGAAGTTATAAGTAAACAGAACATAGTACGAGGACCTACCCCTTTGTCCTGATGGACACTGGACAACATACAATACTCTGTATAAGTCCGCTGAGTTAAACAACTCAAAACCTGTGCGTCGTAGGTTGAAAACTGTACCCTGGCGATTTCCTCAAATATCACCAATTACAACGAATTCCGATATAATGAGGATGATCACCTTATTCCCAATATCTTACTCCCACTCATCATTTGTAAAACCATACAGATATGAGAATGAAACCTGGTAAATACATACCCTTGGAGTAAGTGTCTAATCGGGAAAACAGTTTTTCTTTAACAATGCACTGAAACATGAAAATGTTTCGTAGGGGTATCCTGGTATTCATAGCAATGCCTCTTCCATAATCCAATTCATGAGTTCAACCGTATATTTTATTGCCATCTCTTCAAATCCCTTTATTTGTCTTTAGTCGTTACCTTCTGTACACCAACGTTAGGCTAAATGGTTTTCTTTCTTCCCTACCGTTCGGCACCAGCCTATGGTTTGGAAGAAGACTATCCAGTAAGCATAATAGGTGTACTCTCCTAAACCAAGGAGTACTCGCAACTGAGAGAAGGTGATGATAAAAGACAACTGAATAATACCTTATTCCTTTAAAGGTGAAATAGGAGTGGCGATGAAGTACGCGGTTTTGGTCGTGAATGATATCAGTCGCAATTTACTTTGCCCACTTTCTAATCCCTTTATTTTGTCTTTACATATTACCTTCTGCACACCCTACTTAGGCTAATTGGTTTTCTTCATTCCCTACCTTTCGGCACCAGCCTATGGTTTGGAATAAGACTATCCAATAAGCGTAATAGGTGTACTCTCCTAAACCAAGGAGCTCTCACAACCTGAGAGAAGGTGATAATAAAAGACAACTGAATAAACCAATTCTATTTCTCCTGAATCTGGATCCATCCTCGAAGAAGTCCCTTCGAGTTCGTATATAACCATATGATGGCTCTATCCAATGGAAGTGGATATCCGTAGTAATACGGGTGTTCTGAGAAATGCAAAGGGTAGAAGAAGGAGTGGCAATGACTTATGCAACATAGACAATCCAAAAGCCAGTATTTTAAGAAGGTTCGGTCAACCTGGTCACTGAGTCATAGTCTAGGGTCGGTCAAAGGTCGCTGCCAAAGAGAGAGAGAGAAGAAACACTCTGCGTGCACTCTAGCCTAGATCAGAATGGTTATCACTTTATCTAATCCGGAAACCTCCCACTGTCCTGTCAAATTCTCCTCCAAACCTAAAGAAGAATCAATCGGAATAACCCGAAGAGTAAACCAACTCATCAGTGGGAATCGGGATCCAACTCTCATCGCATGATAACGTGATGGAATGCATCCACGTTACTCATACTCCAGATGGTATGCGCATACTTGGCAAGTTTCAGTTTCTTTAGAAACTCCCGATATGATTTATGCCCCATGCTCTTATGACCTTGGCGTATGTCAACAAATCATAAGTCACATGTCAAGTTCTGCCCGTCATTATCTTGTTAATTTGAACCCACCCGTACATACCCTTGACGTATGCCAACAAGGTAATACGACTGTCCCAAACCAACTCATCTATCTATGCAACAAATGAATACCCAGCAGCTACCAAACACTATGCCTTGACGTATGCCAACAAACATAGCTTGAATACTACTGACCATCCATAAGAAACGACGGAGGGCTACGGCTGGTTTTTGGCGAAAAAACCTTTAACGTAGTGAACTTGATATCGCTGAAGGAACCTGATAGCTTTTTAAAAATATAGTGGCGAAAACCTTTCGCTAAAGAGGTCACTCCCGGTAAATGGATCTCGGCTCTTTCCTCGTGGAATGAGGTGCAGGATATTCCACTGAATACCGCTATGCAAAGCAACTTGTAATCGACTATAGTGAAGTTATTACCCTGACGCGAACTTCTGTCCAAGGGGTCAGTCCCGGTGAAGGGATATCGGCCTTTGCCCCGTCGAATGAGGTGCAGGATATTCCACTGAATACCGCTATGCATAACAAAAGGAAACGTCTTTGCAATAACACTTTTAAAATTGTTCCAACAACTGTAAACAGGTTTGTTTTACATTGCATTGATCAGAATCAACACAGTCCCATCATTTAATCACACCAGAAAAGAACGAAAATAAAATGTACGTATATGCCATCCGCATTCGTCACTGGGTCGCGTCATCACCCGTCAGGTTACTTAACTAACGACAGAGCGGGGACTGGACTAGCGCGGGTGTAAAATATATACAACATCTAATAGTATATAAACCAATATACAATAATCGCTCCAGGCGTGATAATATGCAACATTACAGAAAAGTAATAAGCATCACAGAACAATACAGATATTCTGGGATCCCCGGGTTTCACAGAGCCGCTGCTGAAACCCGACGTTCCCCTGTCGTGTGGATAGCCTGTGCAATGAAACCTAGACCCTTACGGGTGCGGCAAGTTACCCGCCAAAACCTGAAGCGAGGCAGCCCCCTACAGCATAGTGAATGGACCACCCAGCACTTCACGGAATCCGGTAATCTTGGGCACCCCTCCTTGGGTCAACCTGTACCCCCTACGAGTGCGGCGAATAGTCTGCCAATTCTAGAGTGGGACCCCTCTGCCTCTCAAAGCCATGAGATGCGGACCCGTTGCCCCCCCGAACCCGGCTATCCGTGCACTCCGTCTCGGGGCAAAACCTAGTACAGTAATAAAAATAGTACAATAGGTACATCGACCGCAACCTGGTCGTGCCCCTAAAGAATATTATACAACATGCAGTGACGGCAGTCCACAAGTTGGACGCTCGCCCCGCAATATCAAATGTACAAAATAAACACAAACTGTAATACCATTGCACACTGCCATCCACCACGACAAATCCGCAACATCACAGCACAACACAGAACATCAACGCGAATGTCACGTTCGCAAACCCGTCTAAAAGAACTATAGCAATCAGACGCGGTTTACCGATCAAATGACATTCCCGGTCGGAGATATAATGTAATCACTGTAAACTAACATGTTTAAATTTCGATCGACCAAATATCAAAAAGTGGGCCCCACGACTTACTGGTGAACAGTAACAAAATCTGGGCCAAAACGATATTTACCAAAAACCACAAAATCCAACACAGAACCCACTGTACAAATTTGGGAGCATGCGCTCACCACGTGGCCGCGGATGGACGGCCAAACCATGGGTTTGGCCGCGTTTCCGCGGCTGTTTAGTGGAGACACGTGACCAAATTTGGTCGTGGTTCTTAGAAACTCCTCACAGTGTTCTGAGACATACAGAAAAATTTTAGGAGACCATTTAAAATCAACAGAAACTGTCAAATTGAAAAAATGTGATTTTTGATTTCCGGTTCGATAGATGTTTTAAACGCGTTAGCACAAGTTAGTATAGCAAAATGGTGAGGCTCTGATACCACTGTAAGTCTACGCTAGCGCCCCGGCCGTCTACAGACGCCAAATGCGGAACAAAAACTTTTTATCTGGCGCTATCGTATACTTTAACCCGGATCTGCCATTATTGCTAAACTAACAAACTGTAAAGAGTGTAGAAAGGTTATACCGAACGATCCAAGTCCTTCGTTCTTTAACCATCATCCCACGCTCCGTTGCGGCTGCTCCGATCTCGTCGATCTCCGATCTCCTCGTCGAGGTGGCACCACGTCGACGATTCTTTAAACGGGCTCCCGCCTCTGACTTGAGGCAACTCGGTCGTCAAGTTTGCTAAAAGAGAACAATGATGTAGAGAATGAGTAGATGACTTTGTCTCACTTCGTCCAAATCCGTGGACGATCGGTTAATGAAGTTGCCGAGGGAATTGGGTGATGGAATGAAATGAACTGTAAAATTCCATGCACCCCAAATACTATCATATCTTTTTTCCAATGAATCAAGTAACCAAATGAGAGAGGGGAGGGGCCGGCCTTATATAGAGAAGGAGGAGAGTGAGTGTAGGAGCAAAGAAGGAGGGTGATAATAAACCTAAAGCTTATCATAACCATTCAACAAAGCATGAGTCACAAAGAGTAATTAATGCAAACCAATGAACATAATACAACTCTCCCTTGCATTAAAAGAATCATTAATGGCACTAATGAGTCACTTAACACCTCACCACTTCTATAACCTTCTAGAAGAATCCACACTCATCTCAAGAAAAGACAAATCCGTCTTTAACCAAATGTTAAAAGACGGCTGATAGAAAACTGGAAACTGGCAACTTCCAAAAGTGATCCTGAAACAACTTTCAGGATAACCCTGAAACTGTATAAATATACCCGCATTTGTATTACGACCGAATACAAATGCAACTGAGACAAATATATTATACCTACTCAATATAATACTCGGATCCGGCTTAAACCAAAGCCGACCAGTATCATCTGCCCGAAAAATAACACGTGCGTAAACGCACGTGCATTTTCCGAACCCTACCATAAAACCATACGGCCTCTACAACGTTTCGCCCGAACTTGGGAAACTGTCTGTGAGGGACTCTAATGACTCGTCAGTACCCTGGCAGTGGGTTTAACCACAAACCGTCAGCGGCACTAGCAATGCGTAACGGCTGCCCATGGACTGACCTCAAGGGATGCCGATGAGCGAACTCATCCGGAAAACCCTACTGAGCCTAACAGTGACAATGTATATACATTCCGGTCCGTTCGTCTATGAGTATCGCATATCTGCCTAGGGGGCTAGTAACGTCAGACCCCCAATAGCAGTATAAGTCGTGTCGGAGTGAAGCCCAATAACACCCTGAGATACTACTGGAGTACCTACCAGTAAATCTCCTGCCATGGCCATGGACTTTGTGTAATGGCTCTCCTAGACACAGTACGACCTCGCCCCCAATACCGGGAGAGACGAATCCCCTGCCGATCCGCTCACGTGCCTCCATATGGCTCGGGACTGTACCCAAAAGCTACCTGTTTGCATGACTCCTTTGAGCCGTGGTAGGGTAGAAATCAAAGCACAGTGGGAACTCACACGAGACAAATGACGACCTCAGGTCGATGAACTAACCTGTACACATGTCACCAGGGAACTGCTATCTGACGATAGATATAATACTAACTAGCAGATTCCCGGCGAGTCCTGTCCGATGTACTCATAACCCAATGAGCACCTGTATACATCTTAGGTGATCCAAGTGTCACCAGTGGCTTGTGAGACCGGCCACCGCCCCTCGTCGGGGTCTCGACTGTATACACTAGTCTACTCCGGAGTATCGATGCCCTGTCTCGAAACTCCCACGACTAGGGACCATAATTAAGGATATGCGTATAAACCACCCAACTCTCACGTATATGATCGCCATCATACTGTTGGTGGTAAAGCAAGATCCTAAGGGCTCTATCAAAGTGTAACATGTAATCAGTCACCTGAACATGTACACGACTGATAAAGGCAAACCAGATAGCATACTATCATTTCGAGTAAGACTGTCCTACCGGTATAGGTCCTCCGCAATCATTGCAATCACGTACCTGCGATCCAATAATTGACTATGAGGGCACTATCTCCAACAATTGTCATTCAAGGCTTCAACCAAAATTGCCAGCAAGTTCTGGGGTCCATAGCTCTGCCAATCAAATTCGGGGATCTGCAGACCGAAGCTAAGATATACGTGATCGATGCGGACACGTCTTATAAGATTCTCTTGGGACGGCCGTGGATCCTCGATTACGGCATCGTCCCATCAACTCTCCATCAATGCATGAAGTATACTAAAAATGTCGAAGAAAGACGCATTGACGGAGACATCCAGCCGTTCGGTGTGCATGAATTCCGATATGAAGATTCTCGGTACTTTATGAACCACCAAAATGCTAAGCCGCAACTGACTGAGGATAAACCGGCCCTAAGACTCAAAAGAAAATCTGCGCCGGCTGTCACTTTCAAAAGTAAAAATGCCCAAGTGCGCCCGCATTTTAGTAGCGACACTGATGAGTCCGACACTGGATGTCCTTCCTTCCGTAAAACTCACCCTCGTTTCGGTAGCGATACGGACGAACCTAATGCTGAAGGCCCATCTTGCAGCAAATTCTGCCCTCATCTTGGCAGTGACACTGAAGAGTCAGAAGAAGAGGACCTGTCGTGCAACAGCTGTGCAGATTGGACCCCCATGCAGCAAGCGAAACTAAGAGAGACCTTCGAAGTTGCAGAAGGGTCCCTAGCCGTCACAAGGGTACCAGAGCAGATGTGCAAAGATCTTGATGCGTTGTCAGTCTCTACCGTGGACCAGCTGAAAACTTTCTACGTTCCTGGGAGGAAAATTGGACAGAAGGGCATCCTGTTTTATGGGTCAAACCCCGTTGTGCATCCGGACGATTTATCTGTCGCATGCCTTCCATACGAAAGAGGCATAAGGGCCTTCCTCAATCCCAGATACTATGCGCCGGAGATGCGGGAATACTTCAAAAAGTGCGGATGCCGGTTATATCAAACGGAGTCCGAAGCAAAGTTTTACGAAAGGCTATGGCATCCGCCCCAGGTCCGAGCGCTCATCGATGGACGAATTCCAGATAGACGGGGCATGGGATACATTCAACCTGATTCCAAAGCGTGCTACATGGTCCATGTTGGTGAGGCCAGCGAAAGATCAAATGGTGATGACGAGATGGCCGAGCCAGAAGAAGCCCCTCAAGAGCTCGAAGATGGCGGACAAGCAACCTTTGACGAGCTAACCGAGATTGACTTAGGAACGCCCGATAATCCAAGGCCGACCTACATCAGCTCGCTCTTGTCAGAGGAAATGAAAGCGCAGCTAATTGCCCTGCTGCATGAGTTTGTCGACTACTTCACGTGGACATACAAAGAAATGCCTGGCCTTTCCCCTGAAGTGGCCGTACATAAGTTGGCCATATCTCCTAAAGCTAAGCCAGTCAAACAAGCTCCTCGAAGAATGAGAAGGGGGTTGGAAGAAAAGGTCATCGAGGAAACCAAGAAACTCATCGATGCCGGCTTCATCAGGGAAGAGAAATATGCGGACTGGATCGCATGCATAGTCCCAGTGAAGAAGAAAAATGGGCAGATCCGAGTTTGTGTCGATTTCAGGGACCTCAACAAGGCATGTCCTAAAGACGACTTCTCGCTACCGGTCATGGAAAGGATGGTCGATGACACCTCAAATTACGAATTGTTCACCTTTATGGATGGCTCGTCTGGATATAATCAGATCAAGATTTTGCCTGAGGATTAGAAGCACACAGCATTTCGAACCTCGATCGGAATATATTGCTACAACGTAATGCCGTTCGGACTGAAGAACGCAGGTGCCACATATCAAAGGGCAATGACCAATATCTTTGATGACCTAATCCATAAAGTCATCTAATGTTACATTGATGATCTGGTCGTCAAGACTAAAACCAAGGCCGATCATATCCAAGATCTTAGGACCGTTCTCACCAAACTGAGGGAATACGATCTGAAGATGAATCCTCTGAAGTGCGCTTTTGGCATGTCATCGGGAAAATTCCTGGGCTTCATAGTCCGACATCGAGGGATCGAAGTTGACCCATCAAAGATAAAGGCCATCATGGAGATGCCCCCTCCGAAGAGTCTGACGCAGCTAAGATCTTTTCAAGGCAAGCTTGCTTACATACGGAGTTTCATCTCAAATTTATCGGGGAGATGTAGGCCCTTCTCAAAGCTCATGAAGAAAGGAGCTCCTTTTATTTGGGATGTCGAATGTCAAGCAGCGTTCGAAAGCATCAAACAATACGTGTTGCACCCTCCAGTGCTGGCCGCCCCCATTCCGAATAAACCGCTGATTCTCTACACTGCCGCGCTAAATGAGTCACTCGGTGCGCTCCTCGCCCAGAATAATGAGGAGGGAAAGGAAAACGCGCTCTACTACCTCAGTCGAACTCTAGTCGGGGCGGAACACAACTATTCCCCAATCGAAAAGAAATGCCTGGCTCTGATATTTGCTGTGAAGAAGCTGAGGCACTATCTGCTGGCTCATTGGGTTATGCTGATCTCCAAGGTCGACCCGCTCAAACACTTGATGACCAAAGCAAGCCTAGCCGGCAGGATGGCAAGATGGGCTGTCATGCTACTTGAGTTTGACATAGTCTATACTCCTCAGAAAGCAGTAAAAGGGCAAGCTCTTGCAGACTTTCTGGCTGCTCATCCCATACCAGAAGGGTCGCCGCTAAATTGTGAGTTACCCGACGAACAAGTGCTGCACCTCGAAGAAGATGAGCCATGTTGGGAGCTCTACTTCGATGGGGCCTCATCAATAAGGAGCTCCGGCAGATCAAGCGTCCCGGAGGTAAAAGCGGGGATAGGATTGGTGTTCATCACGCCATTAATGGGAACCCAACGACGTTCTTTTTCTCTCACCGAGCCTCGGACAAACAATGAAGCTGAGTATGAAGCTCTAATAGCTGGTTTGGAACTCGCCATAGAAATGGAAATCCTTCGGCTACGGGTTTACAGTGACTCCAAGCTTGTCGTCAACCAAGTAAGCGGCGACTATAAGATATACAAACCCGAGTTAGCTCGGTACAGAGGCCGGGTGGTGGAACTCATGAAACGGTTCACTCATATTGAACTAATGAGAATCCCTAGAGCGTTGAACGGAAAAGCCGACATACTCGCTCGCTTAGCCAAGGAGCTGGCTGATCCTGACATGGACAAAATTCTGATCACAGTTAGGAGCCGGCAAATTCTACCCCCAGTCTCTCTAGGAGAAGAGGAAAGCGCGGAATAGAAGAGCAGTCCTATCGAAGAAGCTTCGATCATCCAAGACGAGCCCGATTGGAGGGAACCCTTCATAGAGTACTTCCGATACGACAAGCTGCCCGAAGAAAAATCTGCGAGGATTCAGCTGAAGAAAAGAGCTCTCCGATACGTGTTTGTAAATGACACGTTATACCGCAGGTCATATGACCAACTCTGGCTCAGGTGTCTGTCATTGGCCGAAGCCCAAAAGGTCATGAAAGATGTTCACTCGGGCGTTTGCGGTGCTCACCAATCTGGCCCCAAGATGCGACTTCAAATCAAACGGCTTGGGTATTACTGGCCCACCATGATACGGGATTGCGGAGAACATGCAAAGAAATGTCAGATCTGCCAAATCCATGGTGATTTCATTCACAAGCATCCCAATCCGTTGCATCCTACGGTGGCGTCGTGGCCCTTCGAAGTCTGGGGCACCGACATTGTTGGCCCAATTGATCCTCCGTCATCTAAAGGCCACCGGTTCATACTGGCTGCGACAGACTACTTCTCCAGATGGGCTGAAGCTGTCCCGCTAAAAGAAGTTAAGACAAAAGATATTCTGACATTCTTCGAGCATAATATTCTATACCGCTTCGGTACACTAAGAAGAATCATTTCTGACAACGGGCCCTCTTTCAAGAGCTTCAATGTCTCAACGTTCGCTACTCAGCACAAGATATACTGGAGATATTCCTCCATCTATAATCCAAGAGCCAATGGGCTAGCCGAAGCCTTCAATAAGACTCTATGCAAGCTCCTGCGGAAAAATGCTTCAGCCAACAAGAGAGACTGGAATCTCAAACTTCACGAGGCGTTGTGGGCATATCGTACCACGCACCGTACTCCAACTCAGTCCACTCCATACTCATTGTTCTTCGGAGTGGAGGCGGTCCTCCCCCTCGAAGTCGAAGTTCCAAGCTTAAGAATGGCTGTTCAGCACGAGTTGACGGAGGAGGAAAACGTTCTCCTTCGACTTGAAGAGATCGATGCCCTCGAAGAAAAGAGGTTCGTGGTGCAGCAAAATCTGGAGCTATACCGAGCCCAAATGTCACGGGCCTATGACAAGATAACCCGTCTCTGCGCTTTCAAGAAAGGTGAATTGGTGTTGGTCCTCAAAAGACCGATCATCCCCAATCGACATGCCAAGGGAAAATTCGAACCAAATTGGGAAGGACCATACGTCATCGAGAAAGTGTTCGACGGAGGATCCTACCAACTAATAAGTGCCGAGGGAGAAAGGCCCATGCCACCCATCAATGGCCGATATCTCAAGAAATACTACGCGTGAATGCTCCAAGTCGCAGGAGAATTGAGCACATCAGCCCTACGGTCTGGATCACACATCCTACAAAACCGTATACAATCCACGGGCGTAAACGACCCCCATATCTCCCAAATCCTGCCGGTGAGACTACTTTTAAAGTCCCACCAGCGGCAAAAAAGAAAAAGAGAAAAAAAAAATAAAAATAAAAATAAAAGAAATAAAAAAATAAACGGTATGTCTACAAGCAAAACGGGCACGGATGAAAACCCGAAAGGGCTCCGTGAGTAAAAACAGCAAGACTATCGGCGAGTCTGTGAAAACCCGAAAGGGCGCAAACTCGTGAAAAGAGATGAAATACACTCGCAAAGTCCTCTCGACCTTGTGAGGAGAAAACCCCTGCGTGAGATCCTTACGACTCACAAAGGAGCAACACACTTAGGAATCCTCACGATTCCTAAGGAGAAAATACACATGCGGGATCCTTACGACTCGTAGGGAGAAAATGCTTTTATGGGACCCTCACGGCCCATAAAATTGAAAAGCCTTAGGTGATAGGGACCCAAACCTGTCTCCTAAGCCATCGTTCCCCAACGGGCAATGGCAAATGATGAGTCGCTCCTGGCATTTCGCTTCAGTGTCAGCGGTGCTGATGCCGACCAAAAACCCAAATCCCAAGTCCTCCCAAGGCAAATGATGAGTTGCTCCTGGCATTATTCCAGTGCAGCAATGCTGATGCCAAACAAGATCCAAATTCCAAGTCCCCAAACGGCGAATTATGAGTCGCTCCTGGTACGACATTCCAGTGCAGCGAAGCAGACGCCAACCAAAATCCAATTTCTCAAAATTCTCCCAGCCCTACGGTTGGTCCCCAAGTTGACTACCGTATACAATCCATGGGCTCAAATAATTCTCGTCATATCCATGCCCCACCACAATCACCAGTTACGCGGCCGGTCTCCTCCTTTGGAGTTATGCTTCGTTGAGAAGACCCACTCATGTGTCCTCACGATACATGAGGAGAACAAAACTTTATGGGATCCTTACGACTCAAAAAGGAAAAACACACTTAGGAGTCCTCACGGCTCCTAAGGAGAAAATACACCTGCAGGATCCTTACGAATCGTAGGGAGAAATTGCTTTTATGGGACCCTCACGGCCCATAAAATTGAAAAGCCTTAGGTGATAGGGACTTAAACCTGTCTCCTAAGCCATCGTTCCCCCAACAGGAATAGGCAAATGATGAATTGCTCCTGGCACGCGTGCTTCAGTGTTAGCAATGCTGATGCCTACCCTAACCCCAAAATCCCAAACTACAATCGAATAGACCCCTAAGTCTTTAAACTGGGAACAGATGACCCCTAAGTCGGTAAACTGGGAACAAATGACCCCTGAGTCGTTAAACTGGGAATGAAGGAAATCTCCTCATGGCAGATGATGATTCGCTCCTGGTACCGTATTCCAGTGCAGCGATGCTGATGCCAAACCGAAACCAAAATCCCCAAACCTTGTCATGACAAATGATGATTCGCACCTGGTACCATATTCCAGCGTAGCGATGCTGATGTCAACCCAAATCACATCAAGTCAGCAAAACAACCAATGACCTCCCTGACACCGCAAGAAGCGGGGCAAGTCAAATCCAGCATCGACCGTCCACGTCGCTAAAAGGGCAGCATCGACCGTCCACGTCGCTAAAAGGGCAGCAGCGACCGTCCACATCGTTAAAAGGGCAGCACCGACCGTCCAAGTCGCAAAAATGGAAGCACCGACCATCCAAGTCGCTAAAATGGCAGCACCGACCGTCCAAGTAGCAAAAAGGGCAGCACCGACTGTCCAAGTCGCTAAAATGGAAGCACCGACCGTCCAAGTCGCAAAAAGGGCAGCATCGACCGTCCACGTTGCTAAAAGGGCAGAACCGACCGTCCAAGTCGCTAAAAGGGCAGCACCGACCGTCCAAGTCGCTAAAAGGGCATCACCGACCGTCCAAGTCGCAAAATGGGCAGAACCGACCGTCCACGTCGCTAAAAGGGCAGCACCGACCGTCCAAGTCGCAAAAAGGGCAGTATCGACCTTCCAAGTCGCAAAAAGGGCAGTACCGACCGTCCACGTCGCAAAAAGGGCAGCATCGACCGTCCACGTCGCTAAAAGGGCAGAACCGACCGTCCAAGTCGCTAAAAGGGCAGCACCGACCGTCCAAGTCGCAGAAAGGGCAGAACCGACCGTCCACGTCTCTAAAAGGGCAGCACCGACCGTCCATGTCGTAAAAAGGGCAGTGCAAGCTTCGCAAAAGGTGGGAACCAAATAAAGTCGCCTCCACGTCAAAGAAGATCCATCAATTTCATGCACACGACCCACATATGTGGTGTGCATTTATTGATGGGGGGCAATTTGTTGGGGTAAAAATTTACACCCCGGTTGACCAAGTCAAAATCAAAGTCAACCCCAAGCCAAGTGGGCCCAAGCCCAGATCCAGTGGGCCCATGCCCGGGTCGAGCCCGAACATGAAGCGGCCGGCCTCCCCCCATGCCAAGATAAAAATTTTGTAATAAATAGTTTTGTTGTATTTCTTTTATTTTATTTTATGGACAAATGTAAGAAAAATAGGCATAAAGCCAAATTTTTGTAAAGCCCATGGCTTATGTGAAAAAAGAAATGGCACATGAGCCATGGGATAGGCAAGATGCCATTTTGTGAAGCCCAAGGGGCTATGTGTAAAATGTACATCCTATAAAGGCAAAGATAATGAAAATATCTCAACAACTTTTTTCTCTCTCTAAAAACTTTTCAGATCTGAGATCTTTCGTCCTTCTTCAAGGTTCCAAAACCTTCTTCTTTCTCTTGAATTAAATCAAGAGTTTTACTCTTCTTTTTATAAAACAAATTAGTTTTTCACTTCAAAACCCATAAAGAGGAACTCGGATCTTCCATTAGATCTCAAAAAGAAGAGATTTTTTTAAAAATCCCATATCTCTTGATCTTCAAGATCCAGCTAACAGAGGAGGAAGAAGAAGAACCTCTTTCACTAAACCCAAAAAAAAAAAACACACTCAGGAGTCCAACTCCTCCCTGATTTCTCTTCCGAGAAATTTTTTTTAGGCTAAAAGCCTCTTTTCCTCGCCGGCACTCAAGCGCAGAGCGCCCGGGTGCCGACACGTGGCGCGCTTGCGCTCGAGCGTAAGTCGCCCCTGTGCCGACACGTGGTGCGCCTGCGCTCAAGCGCAGGCGCTCAAGCGCAGGCGCTCAGGCGCAAGTCATCCCGTGCCGACACGTGGTGCGCTAGCGCTCAAGCGCCCAACGCTCAAGCGCATGTCGCCCCCGTGCCGACACGTGGCGCGCTTGCGCTCAAGCGCCCAACGCTCAAGCGCAAGTCGCCCCCGTGCCGACATGTGGCGCACTTGCGCTCGAGCCTCAAGTGCTGAAGCACAAAACACTCACGTGCCGACACGTGGCGCGCTTGCTCTCAAGTGCCCAGCGCTCAAGCGCAGAGCGCCCACGTGCCGACACGTGGCACTCTAGCGCCTGAGCGCACAGTTCCTAGGCACACAGCGCCCAAGGTGTTGCCCCCCATGCATCCTTTGGATGTCTTTTCCCCCCTTTATTTATATATACATGTATATATATACATATGTATACATATGTACACATACACATACTCCACGACACTGTCCCCTTGAAAAAAAAATTTGGGCCGGGGCGCTGCCCCGAACCCCACAAAGGGGCTGCTAGCCCTCTTGACCCCCAGCCCGCTATCCGGGTAGCGGGACCCCTGTAAAAACTCTGCGTGGCTCCCGATATATGCAAAACCCCCTTTTAAAACAAAACACACGCACACCGCACATTGAGTTCGCATGACCAGTTTAACCCGTTAATCAGAGGTTCCCTCGCCCCAAAGGCGAGGGGTAATTAACGGCAGCTTAGTCCGCGGCTGCCGGAGATTCGGATCCCCACAATCATTAAACCCCGGCCTACCCTAGGGGGAATCTGTAGTACGCCTGACAAGCGTGTGCGTATTCCCATCTCAATGGGGTGACGAAAAACACCCTATAGCCACCAGTTTTATTTAAATGGATTCTTTTTAGAAAACATTAGTGGGAGTGTGGTAGAACTGGAAGTGATTCCAGAACCACAAACGATTATTGAAAATTTTATAGAACCTAAGTATTCAAATGGTTTTGATGTTCCATTATCCACTCCGCAGATTTGGTGGGTAACCTCAGACAGCCGAAATGTACTTCAGTCTTCTCAGAGACGGTGACAGGGAGGTTCTTGTTACCCAGACTTGCCAATGCTGTTGTTCTAGACTATGAGACCTTGCAGGAGGATGAGTATAACATCATTCTAAATTAGCTTTAGAAGTGCACGTGTATATGACTCTGCCAGAGGGTTGTTGTAGTCAGTGGGAACAGCGGAAGCATCATGGGCAAGTAGCTTATGTCTATTTATAAACTAAAGCAGGTACAGCAGAGATAGATCATCTATTTTTGATGTGACGGTCATAGGTTTTGACTTCATCAGAATATGAGATGGATCTGGTAAGAAGGTAGTAGAGAGTGATGTCCAAGTATTTGGATGACATGCACTTGATAGGAAGTGATCTTCCTATACTACGATCGGTAATATACTATGGTTGTCACAAGGTGTTTTCTCCACATAGGATCTGGATAAAATATCAGGGATTCTGGTGACTAGATCTATGGTTTTAGATCTAAATTTGGAAAGTGTCCCAATTCGGGTACATGACATATTCTAAAGTGTTTTAGAATGGATGACTCCTACCATGGTGGTGTACCCGTAGGTGATGGAGTCACCCTCTCTAAAGAGATGTCTTCTAGACTGATGAGGAGAGGGATTTGCATGATTGACATATCACTTGCTTTAGCAATTGAGTTAATCATGAGATGTCAAGTACCACACCAGATATTGTTTTTTGCACTTGCGGCAATAAGTATATATATTAATCCAATCCTGGAGAAACGTTAGGAAGCAGTTATGAACATAAGTGGATGTTCTTGGGATATGGTAACGGCAGCCTCTTTCGGGAGACGGTTATCATTTCAGGCTTCCAAGGAGACCTGGATGAAAGAGTGGCTGTCTGAGTTATAGTTTTCCCGCTTTTGAGGGACAGTCTGTTGGACAGGTGGTCCAAGAGGATACTGTGGAAGGCATGGCGCAGGATACTGATTAAATTCAGTGCAAGGTACATTCTAAGAAGTTTGGTGGATTTGGAGTTCATTTATGAACTGGGTCCCATCAGATATCCAGAAAAATTCTAAGACAGGTATTGCTCATTTCGGAAGATAGTCTTTCTCTGTAAAGTTGAGATATATAGAGATATAGAATGAAACATTGGAGCGGATCAACTCACTTAGGTTATTTCTCAAACACAATATTTTCACAAACAAGCTTTGCGAAACTGATTAGTAGAGAAATTGGGTGTTCGGTATCACACGAGCTGTGAGTATGCGACACCGCAATAATTAGCCTTAAGTGCAAGTAAGAGATTGTAGGCTATAATACCCTTAAGTCAATTATTGAATCGTAGGCACACGATTGTGATGATTGAGGGAGGACCTATACGGATATAACAATCTTACTCAAAATGATAGTATGCTATTTAGTTTGTCTTTATCATCATGTACATGCTTTATGTGGTATTACAGATCACTATTACATGTTGATAGAGCCCATAGAATTCTTTCTTGACTACCAGCATTATGATGGCGATCGTATACGTGGGAGCTGGGTGGTCTACAAGCACATCTTTAAATGTCCCTAGTCGTGGGAGTTTCGAAAATGGGCATCGATACTCCAGGGTAGACTAGTGTATACTGATCGAGACCATGATGAAGGGCGGTGGCCAGGTCTCACAAGACATTGGTGTTAGTTTGTTCACCTAAGATAGTGTTGGGTTATGCAAGCTCCCCGGCCATCAATCCGTGACCAAATGCGGAACAAAAATTTATAAAACTTGGCGCTACCATAAGCAATTACCCGGATCTACCCATAAGCCCTAGATAACAAAACATGCAAAGGAGTTAGTGTAAGTCCACGTTGCCCACCCCGGTGCTTGCGGGGAGGCATAAAACGGTATAAAAATCGGATTTTTATCGAACTAGGCAACATGGACTAACTAAAGGAGGATCTTTGCTAAACAAAAACTAACTACAAGCTAACTAGTATTAGCTACATGGAAGAAAGGTTATACCTTGGGCTTTATGTCCTTCTCTCCTTGCTCCTTCGAGTGGAAGAAAGAGATCACCTTGTCGCCTTCTCTAGTCGAAGAAGGATCCATCCGAGAGCCTCAACCTTTGGCTTCAACTTCAAGCTAGAAGTAACTAAGATGCTAGAAGTGCTAATCCTAGAACCTTAGATGAGAGTAGAGATTACTTTAGAGAGGTTTATCTCAAGCTCATGTGTTTCTCAACTCATAAGAGGGGAGAGCTTGAGAGAGAGGAAGAGGAGGAGAGAGAATCAATATGATAGAATGAGGGGAGAGCTTGAGAGAAAGGAAGAGGAGGAGAGAGAAAATGAACCATTCTCTCATATATGGGTGAATTATGAAAAATGGATAATTAGCAAGATAATTGTCATGGTTAATCAAGACTTGACCATTATCATTTCACATTAAATGCAAATTGTAAGGATCAAAGAGCATCTTTTATATGGAATGATGATGGTCAACATGTCAACCTAAGTCAATAAGTCAAGATAGTCAAATGGTCAACAAACCTAACCATGCACAATTATATTTAACTAATATCAATTAATCATAATACACACATAAGCAATAGGGTTAAGAAAATGACAATGGTCATTAACCCTAATCAAAGTCCTCTGCCTCTGTCTCAGTCAACTGTGCATACGCACCCGTATTCGTGATCCGAGGAACACGAATACAATGAGATAAAACCAATCCCAAATCATACACTAGGATCTGGCTTAAACCAAAGCCCGCTAGTATAAGTTGTCCGGACAGCAAACGTGCACAAGTGCGCGAATGTGAATGAACCCTGTCGCAAAACCATGCGACCTCTACTCATTTTGCCTAAAGGCGAATAACTCTCTGTGTGGGACTCTAAAGACTCGACACTACGCTGGCAGTGGGTTTAACCACAGACCGCAAGCGGCACTAGCTGTACGTAACGGTCCCAGGTAGATGCCGATAAGAAGACTGACGAGGTGACCCCATCTGAACTCCTACTGAGCCTGAATGTGACAGTCTCCGTACAGTCCGGTCTGTTCGTCTGATACATCGCATGGCGGGCCTAGGGGGCGGTAAACGTCAGTCCCCTAATAGCGGTACAAGTCGTGTCGGAGTGTAGCCCAGAACACCCTGAGATAACACTGAAAACCTACCAGTATATCTCGCTTGCCCTGGCCAGGGACTACTTGTGTAATGGCTCTCCTAGACACAGCGCGATGTCAACCCCCAATACCGGGAGAGACGAATCCTGTCTAACCGTCACTGCCTCCAAGTGCTTCGGGACTGCACCCAACTACTACCTGTTTGCACGACTCCTTTGAGCCATGGTAGGGTAGTAATCAAAGTACAATGGGAACACACTCGAGGCGAAGTGACAGTGTCAAGTCGGCGAACTAAGCTGTACTCATGTCACCTGTGAACTCATAATTAACGATAGGTATAATACCAACCAACAGTTCCCGACGAGTCATGTCCAGTGTACTCGTAACCTAACGAGCACCCGCATACTATCTCAAGTACGACGTACTGACGGCTGTGGGACAGACCGTCTCCCACGCTGGGATGAGAAGCGCATACGCTAGTCTACTCCGGAGTATCGATGCCCTGTCTCGATAGTCCTACGACTAGGGACCTGTATAAGGATGTGCTTATGGATTACCCAGCCCCCACGAGTGTAAGCACCATCACAACGCTGGAAATCAAGCAAAGATCCTAAGGGCTCTACTAATATGTATATAAGCGATATGCTAAAAGAAACACATGCACATATTAAAGCAGAGACAAACCAAGTAGCATACTACCATTTCGAGCAAGATTGTATATACAACTGTGAATATCCCAAGCTTCCATCAAGTAATATACATACTAGTATGATACAGTAATGGCCTCTATGGCATATACACTAACAATCTCCCACTTGCACTAAGTCCATGTACTGGCGTATCGAAGACCTATCATCTCGATCAGCCGCTCGAACTGAGTCTAGGGTAAGGCCTTCGTGAATGGATCTGCAGTGTTATCTTCTGAAGCAACCCTCCGAACCTCGATCTCCTGGCGATCCACGATCTCCCTGATCAGGTGATACCGCCTCAAGATGTGTCTGGATTTCTGATGGGACCTGGGTTCCTTCGCTAAAGCTATAGCCCCGTTGTTGTCGCAATACAGAGGTATTGGATCAACAATGGAAGGAACCACCTAAAGTTCTTTCATGAACTTCCTCATCCAGACAACTTCTTTTGCGGCATCAGATGCAGCGATGTATTCCGCTTCCATAGTCGAGTCAGCAACGGTTTCTTGTTTGGAGCTTTTCCAACACACCGCCCCTCTATTGAGGGTGAAGACAAAACCCGACATGGACTTGGAATCATCCTTGTCACTCTGGAAGCTGGAGTCAGCAAAGGCCTCAATCTGGAGGTCTTTTCCGCCATACACCAAGAACATCTCCTTAGTCCTTCTCAGGTACTTGAGAATGTTCTTTACCGCTATCCAATGTTTCTCCCCAGGGTTTGACTGATACCTGCTTACCACACTCAGTGCATAAGCCACATCTGGTCTGGTACACAACATCGCATACATTATAGAGCCTACCGCAGAAGCGTAGGGTATAATAGACATGCGATCCCTCTCCAAATCAGTCTTGGGAGACATCTCTTTGGAGAGGGTGATCCCGTGACAAGCCGGTAGATTACCGTGCTTGTAATCTTCCATACTGAATCTTTTCAGTATGGTGTCGATGTACATGGACTGTGAGAGTCCTAAAATCCTCTTGGATCTGTCACGGTAGATCCGGATCCCCAGAATGTATGAGGCATCACCCAGGTCCTTCATGGAGAACCTGTGTGACAAGAACCCTTTGACAGATTGTAGCATAGGAATGTCATTTCCTATTAAGAGAATGTCATCCACGTATAAAACGAGGAATACTATAGTTCTCGCTACAAATCTACTATAGATGCATGGTTCATCTGGATTTTTGATAAAGCCAAATTCCTTGACCGTCTCATCAAAACAGATGTTCCAACTCCGCGATGCTTGCTTTAGTCCATAAATGGACTTAAGCAACTTGCACACCTTTCCGCTGCTCCCACTCTGAATGAAACCTTCCGGCTGGTCCATATAGACACACTCCTCTAAATTTCCATTTAGAAAAGCGGTCTTTACGTCCATCTGCCAAATCTCATAATCATGGAAGGCAGCAATGGCAAGAAGGATCCGAATGAATTTCAGCATAGCTACTGGAGAAAAGGTTTCGTCACAGTCCAAACCAGGTCGCTGACGAAAACCCTTTGCAACCAGTCTAGCTTTATAGGTCTCAACCTGTCCATCTACACCAATCTTTCTTTTGAAGACCCACTTGCATCCTACGGGTTTTACCCCATCTGGAGCAATGTCCAACGTCCATACTTTGTTGGTGTACATGGACTCCATTTCGGTCCGCATTGCATCCAGCCATTTTACCGAGTCAACGCTCTGAATGGCTTGCTGGAAACTAGTAGGCTCATCACAATCTATGATGCAATCTTCTCTATCCCCGTCTATGAGAAAACCGTAGTATCTCTCGGGCGGATGAGACTGCCTACTACTCCTGCGGAGTGGCGTGGGAATGTCCTGATCTTTCGAACCCTCTGGTTCTACTAAGCTTTCAGTAATAGCTCGTGGTTCTGGAATTTCTTCCAGTTCTATTGCGCTCCCACTAATTTCCTTTTCTAAGAACCGGTGTTCTAGAAAGTGGGCATGGCGAGAAACAAAAACCTTTTGTTCCTCTTCGCAATAGAAGAAATATCCCTTGGAGTTCTTTGGATATCCCACAAACTTGCACTGTACTGAGCGTGCCTCGAGCTTGTCCGCATGCTGCTTTTTGACAAAAGCTGGACATCCCCATGTCTTAATGTGATTAAGATAGGGTCTCTTCCCATACTACATCTGATATGGCGTAGTAGGCACAATCTTAGTTGGAACTCGGTTCAAAAGGTATGCAGCTGATTCTAGCGCATATCCCCAGAACGATCATGGCAACTCAGCGTTACTCATCATGGACCGTACCATATCCAATAGGGTTCGGTTCCGTCTCTCCGATACACCGTTATGTTGCGAAGTGTATGGAGGAGTAAGCTGAGAGAGAATTCCATTCTCTTTTAAGTAACCCAGGAACTCGGCACTCAAGTATTCACCACCTCGATCAGATCTCAGTGCCTTGATACTTTTTCCTGTTTGTTTTTCTACTTCATTCTTATATTCCTGGAATTTTTCAAAAGCCTCGGATTTATGTTTCATTAAGAAGACATATCCGTACCTTGAAACTCATCCGTAAAAGTAATAAAGTAAGAATAACCGCTTCGTGCATGCGTAGACATTGGACCGCACACGTCGCTGTGTACGAGTCCCAAGAGCTCGCTCGCTCTTACTCTGTGTCCAGTGAACGGAGTCTTTGTTATCTTTCCTTTGAGACAGGATTGACAAGTTGCATATGATTGATATTCGAACGGATCCAAATATCTTTCTGTATGTAACTTCGTCAACCTTCTCTCATTAATGTGACCGAGTCTACAATGCTATAAGAAAGTCTTATTGATTTCTGGAGACTTTCTTTTGTGTGTATTCTGGACATTGAAAATCTGTGGTTGGTTTAATACGTATATACCGTTGTTTAATGTACCTGACCCAATCAGAACTTGATTAAGGTGAATGTTCACAACATTACTTACAAATGCAAATTCATAACCTTCTTTAGACAATAAAGATACATAAATGATATTACAGGTTGCATTTGGTACAAAATAACAACTACGCAAAACCAAAAAGTGTCCATCTGACAATCCCAGGTGATAGTCCCCCACGGCCTCAGCATCCATGCTAGCTCCGTTTGCAACTCTGAGGGTCATATCACCTGCCTTCAAAACTCTACGCTTTCTCAACGCCTGCAAAGAATTACAGATATGAGATCCTGATCCGGTATCCAATACCCAGGAAGTAGAGTTTATTGATAGACAGTTTTCAATAACATACACACCTGAAGCTGAAGCCGCAACTCGCTTCAGATCCTGGGTTCTGGCCTTCCAAGCCTTGCAATCCTGTTTCCAGTGTCCACTTTTGTGACAATAGAAGCATTCTTCCTTTTCCACCAGCTTTCCCGCTACCTTTGTTGCCTTTCCCATTCCCTTCGTATCCACTTTACTGACACCGCCCCTTGGTTTGGCGGGGGCTTTCTTCTTCTTTCCCTTGGCTTTCGCCCTGGACCTAGAAGAGGAAGATCCTCCTACAAACAAAGTGGATGTCTCCCTACCTTTCTGTAGGGTGCCCTCAGCACTCCTCAACATGTTCAGAAGTTCGGAAAGTTCAACCTCCTTTCCTTGCATGTTGAAGTTTAGGACAAACTGGGCGTAAGTGGAAGGAAGGGACTCGAGAATAAAGTCAGTATAGAGTTCATTCTCCAACGTGGTCCCAAGGTCCGCGAGCTCCTCTATGTAGCCAATCATCTTAAGCACGTGTTCCGCTACCGATGATCCGACGGCCAATCTTGCCGAAAATAGCTTCTTCGACACTTCGTATCTAGCGATACGAGACTGCTCTCCATACAGTTCTTTTGAATGGAGAAATATGGACTCTAGGTCCATATTCTCGTGCCTCCTCTAATGTTCGTTGTCCATCGAGGCAATCACGAGGCATTTGGCCTTCGCGCAATCGATCTCCCATGTCTTACGGATTTCTACATCCGCGACGCTGGAGGTAGGACCTGGGACGGGGGGAGCTTCGATGGTAAGGACATACCCCAACTTGTCGTAAGTGATTGTCATCTTAACATTCCTGAGCCAATCTTTGTAGTTCGGCCCTGTCAGTATATTTTTATCTAGTAATAACTTAAGTCCGGTCATGTTGAATGGTCGCTGCAATTAGGAGAGAGAAAAGAAACACTTTAGCATGATGCTCTTGCAAGTTTAGAGTGGTTTTTAGTTTGTCTAAATAGGATGGCTCCTACTGTCTCTTAAATCCCTTCTCAAACCATAAAGAAGGAATTAGTGGGGATCAATCTCACCGTACAATACTTGCTTAACCGTTCAGCCAAGCCAGTGTCGGTACTTCGAGGGAGGTTTTCCAACGCTTTCGCGAAGTTCCTTAATTAAGTAACCTCTTTTCCCTGTGGGCGTAGCCCCGCTAACACCTTTCTAGACACCTACTAGGTTTATAGCATTAATCGTTAAGTGAGAGTTTTCCCGAGGAGTAGTATATACTCACAGTAGGATCGGGATCCAAATATCATCGCGTGATAAAACCGAAGGAATCCTACCAGAATCATCACACTCCAAATGGTATGCAGCGCTAGCAAGTTTCAGTACTTATGAAACTCCCGATGTGGATTTTTGCCCCATGCTCTTATGACCTTGACTTTGGCAAAAATATCATAAGTCACATGTCAAGTTCTACCCGTTATTCTCCTGGTTAATTTGGACCCACCCGTACCTACCCTTGACTTTGGCCAAAATGGCAGCACGACTGTCCTAAACCAACGCATCTACCTATGCTGCACATGAATACCCACTAGCTACCAATCACTATGCCTTGACTTTGGCCAAAATACATAGCTTGAATACTTTTGACCATTCATATGGAATGACGGAGGGCTACGAATGGTTTTGGCGAAACCGTGAACGTAGTGAACTTGATATAATCGATGGAACGAGATAGCTTTTAAAAGGAGTGGCTCAAGCTCCGCATTTAAAAGTTTAGTTTTGAAAAAAACCGAGTGGTTTTCAAAGTATTCCAATCGACTTTTACTTGGTTTATTTTCTTGCATTAATCTTAATGCGTCCCATATTTTAATCCTACCATTGCAGAAAACAACCAAAATATGGTGTACGCTTATGCCATCCGCATTCGCCACGGGGCCCCGTCATCACCCGTTAAGTTACTTAACTAACGACAGAGCGGGGGCTGGACTAGAGCGGATGCAAAACATAAGCAACACCTAAATAGTTATCATATATATATATAGCAATGATAGTCAATCCATATCACAGATGAATACTTTGGATATACTAGGAATCCGCGATTCGTTCGAGCCTGCAACGAAAAGCGGATTACACGGTCGCGATGAATAGCCAATACCCCACCCAAGACCCCTACGGGTGCGGCAAACTACCCGCCAAGTATCCGAAGAGAAGCAACCTCCCTCAACGACGTGAGTAGGCCACTCGGCACTTCGAGATACCCGGTAGTTTGTGCACCCCACCATGGGTCTATCCTAGGAGCAAAAATAGTAAAAAGAAATTATACAATGACGGCTACAACCCCGACCTGGTTGTGCGGCCAAACAAATAATATTACATCAATTTACATATTATATGAATGAAAGAAAAAGAAACACTCATCTCACATCCACCCCGGCTACTCATCCGCGACAATCCACCGAGTTCATATACACAAACCAATAAGCATTACAGATCACTGATATGTATAACCCCCATTAGTCGACGTATAGCGATTAGCAGACGTTAAATACATATAAACATCATAGATATAACCCAATAGTCAAAGTATAGGGAAGTTCGATCAAAAAATACGGATTTATAGCCACCCAAATACAAATTTCTATTCTGGAAAATCTGGACAGAAATAAAATATCTTAAAAATCCCAAAACCATTACAGAAGAACACTGCACCAAACTCGGTCCAGAACCGAGTCAACTCGGCCACGGTTCCGCGGCAAGAAGCATGTTCTTGCTGCGGAAACGCGGCGCTTTGAGCGGTTCACTGGATCGTCTTTGGTGAGTTTCTTAACAAAACCCTGATCCTATTTTTGAAGTATGATTTATTATTTTTAGAGCAAAAAAAAAAACAACAGAAACTTAGGGTTTTGAAATTATAGTTTTGCGATTTTTACCGATCGAACTTCTATACACTTTACTAACTAGCTAGTTTATGTTTAGTTAGGCTCTGATACCACTGTAAGTCCACGTTGCCCACCCCGGTGCTTGCGTGGAGGCGGAAAACGGTATAAAAATCGGATTTTTATCGAACTAGGCAACATGGACTAACTAAAGGAGGATCTTTGCTAAACAAAAACTAACTACAAGCTAACTAGTATTAGCTACATGGAAGAAAGGTTATACCTTGGGCTTTATGTCCTTCTCTCCTTGCTCCTTGGAGTGGAAGAAAGAGATCACCTTGTCTCCTTCTCTAGTCGAAGAAGGATCCACCCGAGAGCCTCAACCTTTGGCTTCAACTTCAAGCTAGAAGTAACTAAGATGATAGAAGTGCTAATCCTAGAACCTTAGCTGAGAGTAAAGATTACTTTAGAGAGGTTTATCTCAAGCTCATGTGTTTCTCAACTCATGAGAGGGGAGAGCTTGAGAGAGAGGAAGAGGATGAGAGAGAATCAATATGATAGAATGAGGAGAGAAAATGAACCATTCACTCATATATGGGTGAATTATGAAAAATAGATAATTAGCAAGATAATTGTCATGGTTAATCAATACTTGACCATTATCATTTCACATTAAATCCAAATTGCAAGGATCAAAGAGCATCTTTTATATGGAATGATGATGGTCAACATGTCAACCTAAGTCAAGTCAAGATAGTCAAATGGTCAACAACCCTAACCATGCACAATTACATTTAACTAATATAAATTAATCATAATACACACATAAGTATTAGGGTTAAGAAAATGACAATGGTCATTAACCCTAATCAAAGTCCTCTGCCTCTGTCTCAGCCAACTATGCATACGCACCCGTATTCGTGATCCGAGGAACACGAATACAATGAGATAAAACCAATCCCAAATCATACACTAGGATCTGGCTTAAACCAATGCCCGCTAGTATAAGCTGTCCGGACAGCAAACGTGCACAAGTACGCGGATGTGAACGAACCCTGTCGCAAAACCATGCGACCTCTACTCATTTTGCCTAAAGGCGAATAACTCTTTGTGTGGGACTCTAAAGACTCGACAATACGCTGGCAGTGGGTTTAACCACAGACCGCAAGCGGCACTAGCTGTACGTAACGGTCCCCAGGTAGATGCCGATAAGAAGACTGACGAGGTGACCCCATCTGAACTCCTACTGAGCCTGAATGTGACAGTCTCAGTACAGTCCGGTCTGTTCGTCTGATACATCGCATGGCGGGCCTAGGGGGGCGGTAAACGTCAGTCCCCTAATAGCGGTACAAGTCGTGTCGGAGTGTAGCCCAGAATACCCTAAGATAACACTGGAAACCTACCAGTACATCTCGCTTGCCCTGGCCAGGGACTACTTGTGTAATGGCTCTCCTAGACACAACGCGATGTCAACCCCCAATACCGGGAGAGACGAATCCTGTCTAACCGTCACTGCCTCCAAGTGCTTCGGGACTGCACCCAACTACTACCTGTTTGCACGACTCCTTTGAGCCGTGGTAGGGTAGTAATCAAAGTACAGTGGGAACACACTCAAGGAGAAATGACAGTGTCAAGTCAGCGGACTAAGCTGTACTCATGTCACCTGGGAACTGATAACTGACGATAGGTATAATACCAAACAACAGTTCCTGATGAGTCCTGTCCAGTGTACTTGTAACCTAACGAGCACCCGCATACTATCTCAAGTACGACGTGCTGATGGCTGTGGGACAGACCGTCTCCCATGCTGGGATGAGAAACGCATACGCTAGTCTACTCCGGAGTATTGATGCCCTGTCTCGATAGTCCTATGACTAGGGACCTGTATAAGGATGTGCTTATGGATTACCCAGCCCCCATGAGTGTGAGCGCCATCACAACGCTGGTAATCAAGCAAAGATCCTAAGGGCTCTACTAATATGTATATATGCGATATGCTAAAAGAAACACATGCACATATTAAAGCAGAGACAAACCAAGTAGCATACTACCATTTCGAGCAAGATTGTATATACAACTGTGAATATCCCAAGCATCCATCAAGTAATATACATACTAGTATGATACAGTAATGGCCTCTAGGTCATATACACTAACAGTTAGTATGGTTATACCGAATAGATCCGTGTCCTTCAGTCTTCAACCAGCATCCTAAGCTCATGGGGGCTTCTTTGATCAAGCTTGATCTCCGGTCTCTCTCCATCGAAGAAGATCCACATCGAAGGTTAGTAATACAGGCTCCGACCTCAAAACCGGAGCAACTCAGGTATCTAGTTTGCTAGCCAAGATGAAGTAGAGAGTGATGAAGGATTAATTTGTCTCAAGACACCCAAGGATTCTCAACTCATGAGAGGGTTTGGTGGAGCTAGAGGAAGAAGAAGATGCCATGAGAATGATGTGTTAAGAGCAACTCAAGAGAGAGAGAAAGAAATGAATAATGGCTTGTCCTTTTTTGTTTGTTGTGTGAGTGTGATAAGAAATAATGGAGCCATCACATAAATTTCCATGTCTCCAAAATATCCTAGTAAACAAAAAATACCTCAAGTCAATATAATCTCACAACAAACAAAAACCCTAAGCATGCAAGAATAGTAACCATGGGTCACTAATTCGACATGCCACAAAAATGCAATAAACACCTCATCCTACACCTCAATAACCTTTTAATCCAGAAAGGTCTAAACCATGATGAGGTGTAATCTTCTAAAAGTAATATTGTGATAAATTACAAGAACACCCTTCAACTGTATATACATACCCGCATCCGTATTCCGAAGAATACGAATACAATGAGATGAATATAATCCAAAAATATAATACTAGGATCCGGCTTAAACCAACGCCCACTAGTATTATCCGTCCGAACATCATCCGTGCACAAGTACACGTATGTGATCGAACCCTGCCATAAAACAATACGGCCACAACATCGTTTTGCCTGAAGCATGGAAACCTTCTGTGTAGGACTCTAAAGACTCGTCAATACGCTGGCAGTGGGTTCAACCACAAGCACGTCAGCGGCACTAGCTGTACGTAACGGCTACCCAGGTATTGAGAGAAAGGGAGGCCGACGAGCAAACTCATCCTGAAACCTCTACCGAGCCTGACAGTGACAATATCCATACAATCTGGTCCGTTCGTCTATGAGTATCGCATATCGAGTCTAGGGGGTGGATAAAGTCAGACCCCTAATAACGCGACATTCAGTGTCGGTATGAAACCTATCACCACCTGAGAAACTACCGATCCTAGATCAGTAATTCTCGACTACTTTGGTCAAGGATTTCTGGTGATGGACACCCGTGCACACCGCGACATCAACCCCCAATACCGGGAGAGACGAATCCCCTGACGATCCGCTCACTTCCTCCATGTGGCTCGGGACTGTACCCAACTAAAACCTGTTTGTACGACTCCTTTGAACCGTGGTTGGCTAGTAATCAAAGCACAGTGGGAACTCACACGAGACAAATGACGATCTCAGGTTGATAGACTAATCTTTACACATGTCACCAGGGAACTGCTATATGATAATAGGTATAATACCAACTAGCATGTTCCCGGCGAGTCCGTCCGGTGTACTCATAACCCAATGAGCACCTGTATACATCTTAGGTGAACTAACTAACACCAATAGCTTGTGAGACCGGCTACCGCCCATCGTCGGGGTCTCATCAGTATACACTAGTCTATTCTTAGAGTATCGATGCCCAGTTTCGAAACTCCCACGACTAAGGGCATTTTAAGGATGTGCTTATAGACCACCCAGCTCCCATGTATATGATCGCCATTATACTGCTGGTAGTCAAGCATGAATCCTATGGGCTCTATCAAGATGTAATAGTGATCTGTAATGTCACCTGAAGCATGTACATGATGATAAAGACAAACCGGATAGCATACTATCATCTCGAGTAAGACTGTTCTACCGGTATATGTCTTCCCTCAATCATTACAATCATGTGCCTGCGATCCAATAATTTGTTGGAGATAGTGCCCTCAGAGTCAATTATTGGATCACAGGCACGTGATTGCAATGATTGAGAGAGGACCTATCCCGGTAGGACAGTCTTACTCGAGATGATAGTATGCTATCTGGTTTACCTTTATCATCGTGTACTGCTTTAGGTGACCTGACATGTCGCTATTGCACGTTGATAGAGCCCCTAGGATTCTTGCTTGACTTCCAGCAGTATGAGGGCGATCATATAAGTGGGAGCTGGGGTCTATAAGCACATCCTTAAATGGTCCCTAGTCGTAGGAGTTTCGAGACAGTGCATCGATACTCCAAAGTAGACTAGTGTATACAGTCGAGACCCCGACGAGAGGCGGTGGCCGGTCTCACAAGCCACTGGTGTCAGTTGGTTCACCTAAGATGTATACAGGTGCTCATTGGGTTATGAGTACACCGGACAGGACTCGCCGGGAACCTGCTAGTTGGGATTATACCAGACGTCAGATAGCAGTTCCCTGGTGACATGTGTACAGGTTAGTTTATCGACCTGGGGATCGTCATTTGTCTCGTGTGAGTTCCCACTGTACTTTGATTACTACCCTACCACGGCTCAAAAGAGTCGTGCAAACAGGTTTTAGTTGGGTACAGTCCCGAGCCACATGGAGGCAGTGAGCGGATCTTCAGGGGTTCGTCTCTCCCGGTATTGGAGGTGAGGTCGCGCTGTGTCTAGGAGAGCCATTACACGAAGACCTTGGCCAAGACAGGAGATTTACTGGTAGGTATTCCAGTAGTATCTCAGGGTGTTCTGGGCTACACTCCGACACGACTTGTACCGCTTTTGGGGGTCTGACTTTTACCAACCCCCTAGGCCCGCCATGCGATGCTCATAGACGAACGGACCGGACTGTACGGATATTGTCACTGACAGGCTCAGTAGGGTGTCAGGATGAGTTCGCTCATCGACGTCCCTTTTGGTCAATAGCTGGTGGCCCGTCACGTATTGGCTTATACCTCTGTCGTGCTAGTGGTTAAATCCACAGCCATAGTATTGAAGAGTCTTTAGAGTCCACCACACTTTCAGTTACTCAAGCTTTCGGGCGAAACGCTGTAGAGGCCGTATGGAGATATGGCAGGGTCCGATTAGATACGTGCGGTATTGCACGGATCAGGATCGGACGGTTTGTACTAGAGGCCGTATGGTTATATGGCAGCGTTCGATCAGATACGTGCGGTATTGCACGGATCAGGATCGGACGGATATTACTAGCCGGCTTTGGTTTAAGCCGGATCCTAGTATAGTACAGTGTAGATTTTGTCTCATTGCATTTGTATCCGGACGGAATACAGATGCGGGTGTGTATGCACAGTATCGGAGTTTTCCTGTAATTTATTACGGGACCAGTTTTCTGGAGTTGCCAGTTTGCATTCCGTTCCGGCCGGTTTTCCTTTGTTCTTTCCCGGCCGGACTTTTCCGATGGAGGGGGTTATTTGCAAGTTTGCAAATAACACATTGTGGAGGTTTTTCTTGCAAATGTATTTATTATGAAAGCATCTTTTGATACCATTCTTATCCATCATTATCACTTGCTTTTTGTTGATTAGAAATGATTAGAGTTTGATGTGAGATGGTTATGATGATGTTTTGGATGTGGTCACCACTTGTGCTCCTACCATCACCTCCCTTCATGCTTCATATTCATTCCTCCACCATATTCTTCTCACTTGATGAAATAAGTTTTTTCATGGTTAAGAGAAAGAAAAATATGAGAGTTTTCATTCTTGAGAGTTTCATTTCTTGATCTCATTTCATGTTAAGAAAAATGCAAGCACCATTTTTCTTACCTTGTTTCCTCCATCATCTTCAAATGGCAACGAACCCAATTGAGACATAGCCTCTACACTACATTTCCTACAGCATATCTTGGGCGCGTCGGCTAGCCAACTTCGCGCCCGAGTTGCCTCAGTATTGAGGTGGGAGCCCGTATAAGTACCCGGCTTCGTGGTGCCCTTTCCGACGAGGAGGAGACGGACGGAGATCCCGCGAGGAGATCGGAGTGGAGATGAAGACCGGAGGACTCGGATCAGTCGGTAAATCTCTAACCCATCCTCTTGTTAGCTTAGACTAGTTTAATGGCCCGATCCGGGGTTTAGTGCGCGGTGGTGCCGGTTTGCTAAGTTCGCAAAATTTAAGTTTATCACCGTTTCCGCGTTTGGCCGTCGGATTGACGGCCGGGGCGCCGCCGTGCACTTACAGTGGTATCAGAGCCTCGCCATTAACTTCGTCTAGCTTCGTTTGATGTGTTTTACATTTCCGATCGACCAAAATTCCAAAATCTACATTTTTCCTCACATCAGTTTTCTGTTGAATTTTTTCTTGCTCGAAAAATTTTTCAGGTTGAAGAAAACTAATGTACTGGAAATTCTAAGAATACTGGGAAAATTCGACACATTCAGTCGACCATCTAAGCGCGGAACCGCGGCCAAACCCCCCCTTGGGCCGCGGTTCCGCCGCACATTGATGTCTTCACTGCGTCGTATTTTTCCAGTGGGCTTCTGGGCTTATTTTAGGGGTTTTGGAATATTAAAATTGGGCCCAGATTTTCTGTGAGTGCTACAGTATTGCTTTGGGGCCCACTTGTTAATTTTTGATCGATCGGATATTTTAAACACATTTGTCACAGTATTTACATTATATCTGCGACCGTGAATGTCACTTGATCGGTAAATCCAGTCTAACTGCTATAGCCCGGTTAGACGGATTTGCGAACGTGACTTTCACGTTGATGTTCTGTGTTTATGCTGTGATGTTGCGGATTGGTCGTGGGGGATAGCCTGGATGCAATGCTAGTACTGTTGTGGTTGTATTATGTACATTTGATATTGCGGGGCGAGCGTCCGACATGTGGACTGCCGTCACTGCCTGTTTGTATTATTCTTTTGGGGCACGACATGGTTGCGTTCGATGTACCCGGTGTATGTATATTTTACTTTCTGTACTAGGATTACCCCGCGGTGGGGTGCACGGACAGCCGGGTTCTGGAGGGCAACAAGCCCGCATCTCATGGCATTGGGACGGAGGGGGCTTCACTCTAGAATTGGCGGGCTTTTCGCCGCACTCGTAAGGGGTACAGGTTGACCCAGGAGGGGTGCCCAAGTTACCGGATTCCGTGAAGTGCTGGGTGGTCCATTCACGGCGCTGAAGGGGGCTGCCTCGCTTCAGGTTTTGGCGGGTAACTTTCCGCGCCCGTAGGGGTCTAGGATTTCATTGCACAGGCTATCCACGCGACCAGGGGAACGTCGGGTTTCAGTAGTGGCTCTATGAAACCCGGGGATCCCAGATATCTGTATTGTTCTGTGATGCTGTACATTTCTGTGATGTTGCATTTCTTATCACGCCTTGAGCGAATATAATATATTGGTATATATATTAGTAGATGTTGTATATGTTTTACATTCGCGCTAGTCCAGTCCCCGCTCTGCCGTTAGTTAGCTAACCTAACGGGTGATGACGGGACCCAGTGGCGAATGCGGATGGCATATACGTACGTCAGTATATTTTCGTTCTTTGTGGTGTGATCAATTGATGGGACTGCATTGATTCGGATCAATGCAAGTTAAAACAAACCTATTCTGATGTTGTTGGAACACTTTTCAAAAATCTGTTATTGCAAGGACGTTCACTTTTGTTTTGCATCGTTGTATTCATTTGGAATATCCTGCTCCTCAGTCGACGAGGCAAGGGCCGAGATCCCTTCACCGGGAGTGACCCCTTGGACAGAATTTTGCGTCAGGGCATTAACTTCACTATAGCCGATTACTTTTGCTTTGCACCGTGGTATTCAGTTGGAATATCCTGCACCTCATTCTACGGGGAAAGAGCCGAGATCCCTTCACCGGGAGTGACCTCTTTAGTAAAGGTTTTCATCACTATATTTTCTAAAAAGCTATCCGTTCCTTCAACGATATCTAGTTCATTACGTTAAAGGTTTTTGCCAGAAACCATTCGTAGCCCTCCGTCGTTTCAGACAGGTAGCACGTAGTATTCATGCTATGTTTGTTGACCTTCGTCAAGGCATAGTGCATGGTAGCTGCTTGTTGCCTTTCTGCTGCATAGATAGATGTGTTGGTTTGGGACAGTCGTATAGCCTTGTTGACCTTCGTCAAGGGCTTGTACGGGTGGGTTCAAATTAACCTGGACAATGACGGGTGGAACTTGACATGTGACTTATGATTTGTTGACCTTCGTCAAGGTCATAAGAGCATGGCGAAGAAATCACATTGGGAGTTTCAAAAGTACTGAAACTTGCCAGATATGCGCATACCTTCTGGAGTGTGATAGCGTGAGCGGATTCCGTCACGTTATCATGCGATGAGAGTTGGATCCCGATTCCCACTGATGAGTTGGTTTACTCCTCGGGTGACCCCGACTAATTCTTCTTTCAGGTTTGGAGGAGAATTTGAGGTACAGTGGGAGGTTTCCAGATTAGATAAATTGGTAACCATTCTGATCTAGGTTAGAGTGCACGCTGAGTGTTTCTTTTCTCTCTCTCTTTGGCAGCGACCATTGACCCGACCCTAGACTATGACTCAGTGACCAAGTTGACCGAACTTACTTAACACTGGCTTTTGGATTGTCTGAGTCGCTAACCTCATTGCCACTCCTACTTTTACTCTTTTCTCCAGGACACCCCGTATTGCTACGAACGTCCACTTCCATTAGACAAAACCATCGTATGGTTAGATACGAACTCGAAGGAATTCGAGGATGGTTTCCGGTTCTGGAGAAAACGGATAGGATTATTCAGTTTTCTTTTCCCTTTTACCTTCTCTCAAGTTGTGAGTACTCCTTGGTTTAGGAGATAGTACACCTATTATGCAAATTGGATAGTCTTCTTCCAAACTTTAGGCTGGTACCGAACAGTGGGGAATGAAGAAAACCAATTAGCATAACGATGGTGTGCAGAAGGTATTAAGATTAAGACAAAGCAAGGGATTAGTAAGAGGGCAAAGTAAATTGCGACTGATATTCACGACCAAACCAAGTATTTCTTCGCCAATCCTAAATCACCTTTGTATTTCTCCAGGACACTCCGTATCACTACGAAGATCCACAGTTTATTTGGATACTCCATCGTATGGTTATATACGAACTCGAAAGGAACTTGTTCCAGTTCGGGGATGGATTCTGGTCCAGGAGAAATAGGAATAAGGTTTATTCGGTTGTCATTTATCTTCACCTTCTCTCGCATTACGAGTGCTCCTAGGATTAGGACAGTACACCCATTATGCTTATTGGATAGTCTTCTTCCAAACCATAGGCTGGTGCCGAACGGTAGGGAAGGAAGAAAACCATTTGGCCTAAGGGGTGTGCAGAAGGTAATGACTAAAGACATATAAAGGGATTTGGAGAGGTGGCAAAGAATTATACGGTTATAGTTGTGAATCTGGATAATGGAAGAGGCATTACTAAGAATACCGGGATACCCCACCGAAACATTTCAATGTTTCAGTTTCACTGTGTAATGTTAAAAGAAAACTGATTTCCCGATTAGATACTTACTCAAGGGTATGTATTTACCAGGTATGATTCTCACATCTGTATGGTTTTACAGATGATGAGTGGGAGTAAGTCATTGGGAATTAGGTGACCATCCTCATTATATCGGGATTCGTTGGAATTGGTGATATTTGAGGAAGTCACCTGGGTTGTTTGCCGGTCGGCAAATATTTGGTTTTGAATATCCGCTGTTGTGCACCAATTTCAAATTGATATATCTGTACGTCTATTTTCATAGAGTGAGATATACTTTTTGATATTATGTCGATGACATTTACCTATATCAGTGGATGGTTAGGTAAGGAGCATTAAACAGCGGTGTAATTCTTCTTAACCATAAATACAGTTTTCAACCTACGACACACAGTGAAAGAGTTGTTAGACTCAGCGGACTTATACAGAGTATTGTATGTTGTCCAGTGTCCATTAGGACAGAGGGGTTGGTCCTCATACTATATTCTGTTTACTTTTAACTTCTCTAGTTCTTAGACATGTGTTTCGTAGAAACACAGGGTCTAAGTTTTGAGGAGTTATAGGTATTTGAATAGAGTAGAGAACCAGGTGTAGCAAGTATCGGGATTCTTCAAAGTGATCGGAGATGTAGATACTTGTGTATGGTATTCAGTTGATAGTAATGATAAAGAGAAATTGCTTCTTTTTCAGGTTACTCATAATTGGAAGCATTCCTAAGTTGAGTAACGCTGATCGGCCTCTCTCCATTTAGTTGACATGCACTGGAGACAGCTGCATGATTTGAATCTGGTTAAATTAAATCAGTGCCTCTGGTTCTATGTTGGATATAGAACAGTTCATATCTTAACGTTGTTAAGGTACGGGGAGTTGTCCGGCTTATGATTAAAACCAGACACTGGACAACTCAAGGCACGTTTCTGTAATGGCTGTTTGTGGGTTGACCCAGGCTATGACGAGGGTTGACTTTCTACCATCTGGCAGATCAATAGAAATATTGTTCTAGACTCGCCACAGTTTTATTAAAAATGGATTTTTTCAAAATCAGTAGTGGGAGTATGGTAGAACTGGAAGTGATTCCAGAACCGCAAACGATTACTGAAGATTTGATAAGGAACCTAAAGATTCAATCTGTTTTGACATTCCATTGGCCACTCCGCAGATAAGGTGGGTAACTTCAGGCACCCGAGAGGTACTCCGGTAGCCTCAAGGACGGTGACAGGGAAGTTCTTGTTTACCCACACTTGCCATTGTTGTTGTTCCAGGCTGCGAGACCCGGCAGGAGGATGAGTATAGCGTCGTTCTAAACTAGTTTTAGAAGTGCACGTCTATATGACTCTGGCAGAGGGTTGTCATAGTCAGTGGGAGCAGCGGAAGCATTGGTGGACATCAGGCTTATGTCCATTTATAGACTAAAGCAGATGTAGCGGAGATAGATCATCTATTTCTGATGTGACAGTCATAGGTTTGACGTCATCAGAATAGGGGATGGATCTGTTGAGAAGGTAGTAGGAAGTGATATTCCTATACTACGATCGGTTATACTTTGGTCGTCACACAGTGTTTTCTCCACATGGGACTTGGACATTATATCAGACATACTGGTTTCTAGATCTATGTTTTTAGATCTAGATTTGGGTGGTTTCCCAATCAGGGTACTTTGACAGCATTCTAAGAGTATTTAGAATGGACGACTCCTGGCACGGTAGTGTACCTGCAGGTGATGGAGTCACCCTCTCTAAAGGTGTCTTATAGACTAAAGTAGAGAGGGATGTGCATGATTGGCAGATCACTTGCTTAGGCAATTGAGTCAATCATGAGATGTCAAGTACCACACCAGATGTTGTTCTTGCACTAGATGCAATAAGTTGACATTGATCCAATCCTGGATAAACAGTCGGAAGCAGTTTTAGAACATAAGTGGATGTTCTAGGGATATGATAACGGTTGCCTCCTTCGGGAGGCAGTTATCATTCCAGGCTTCCAAGGTGACATGGACGACAGGGTGATCGTCAGAGTTATGTTTTTCCCTCTGACGAGGGGCAGTATTTTGGACAGGTGGTCCAAGGCAATACTGAGGGTGGCATGGCGCAGGATACTGATTAAGTTCAGTTGACGATACAGTCTAAGAAGTTTGGATTTGGAGTTCATTTATGAGCTCGGTCCCATCAGACATCCAGACATTCTAAGACAGGTATTGCTCATTTCGGGAGATGGTTTTCTCCGCGAACATGAGATATAGAGAGACATAGAAAAAGAAACATCTAGGAAACTCCACTCACTGAGGCTATTCCTCGACCGCAATAGTTTCACAAACGGGATTTGTGAGACTGACTAGTAGAGGAGTTGGGTGTTCGGTATCACACGGGCTGTGAGTATGCGACATCGTAATAATTAGCCTTGAGTGCAAGTGGGAGATTGTTGGAGATAGTGCCCTCAGAGTCAATTATTGGATCACAGGCACGTGATTGCAATGATTGAGTGAGGACCTATCCCGGTAGGACAGTCTTACTCGAGATGATAGTATGCTATCTGGTTTACCTTTATCATCGTGTACTGCTTTAGGTGACCTAACATGTCGCAATTGCACGTTGATAGAGCCCCTAGGATTCTTGCTTGACTTCCAGCAGTATGAGGGCGATCATATAAGTGGGAGCTGGGGTCTATAAGCACATCCTTAAATGGTCCCTAGTCGTAGGAGTTTCGAGACAGTGCATCGATACTCCAAAGTAGACTAGTGTATACAGTCGAGACCCCGACGAGGGGCGGTGGCCGGTCTCACAAGCCACTGGTGTCAGTTGGTTCACCTAAGATGTATACAGGTGCTCATTGGGTTATGAGTACACCGGACAGGACTCGCCGGGAACCTGCTAGTTGGGATTATACCAGACGTCAGATAGCAGTTCCCTGGTGACATGTGTACAGGTTAGTTTATCGACCTGGGGATCGTCATTTGTCTCGTGTGAGTTCCCACTGTACTTTGATTACTACCCTACCACGGCTCAAAAGAGTCGTGCAAACAGGTTTTAGTTGGGTACAGTCCCGAGCCATATGGAGGCAGTGAGCGGATCTTCAGGGGTTCGTCTCTCCCGGTATTGGGGGTGAGGTCGCGCTGTGTCTAGGAGAGCCATTACACGAAGACCTTGGCCAAGGCAGGAGATTTACTGGTAGGTATTCCAGTAGTATCTCAGGGTGTTCTGGGCTACACTCCGACACGACTTGTACCGCTTTTGGGGGTCTGACTTTTACCAACCCCCTAGGCCCGCCATGCGATGCTCATAGACGAACGGACCGGACTGTACGGATATTGTCACTGACAGGCTCAGTAGGGTGTCAGGATGAGTTCGCTCATCGACGTCCCTTTTGGTCAATAGCTGGTGGCCCATCACGTATTGGCTTATACCTATGACGTGCTAGTGGTTAAATCCACAGCCATAGTATTGACGAGTCTTTAGAGTCCACCACACTTTCAGTTACTCAAGCTTTCGGGCGAAACGCTGTAGAGGCCGTATGGAGATATGGCAGGGTCCGATCAGATACGTGCGGTATTGCACGGATCAGGATCGGACGGTTTGTACTAGAGGCCGTATGGTTATATGGCAGCGTTTGATCAGATACGTGCGGTATTGCACGGATCAGGATCGGACGGATATTACTAGTCGGCTTTGGTTTAAGCCGGATCCTAGTATAGTACAGTGTAGATTTTGTCTCATTGCATTTTTATCCGGACGGAATACAGATGCGGGTGTGTATGCACAGTATCGGGGTTTTCCTGTAATTTATTACGGGACCAGTTTTCTGGAGTTGCCAGTTTGCATTCCTTTCCGGCCGGTTTTCCTTTGTTCTTTCCCGGCCGGACTTTTCCGATGGAGGGGGTTATTTGCAAGTTTGCAAATAACACATTGTGGAGGTTTTTCTTGCAAATGTATTTATTATGAAAGCATCTTTTGATACCATTCTTATCCATCATTATCACTTGCTTTTTGTTGATTAGAAGTGATTAGAGTTTGATGTGAGATGGTTATGATGATGTTTTGGATGTGGTCACCACTTGTGCTCCTACCATCACCTCCCTTCATGCTTCATATTCATTCCTCCACCATATTCTTCTCACTTGATGAAATAAGTTTTTTCATGGTTGAGAGAAATAAAAAGATGAGAGTTTTCATTCTTGAGAGTTTCATTTCTTGATCTCATTTCATGTTAAGAAAAATGCAAGCACCATTTTTCTTACCTTGTTTCCTCCATCATCTTCAAATGGCAACGAACCCAATTGAGACATAGCCTCTACACTACATTTCCTACAGCATATCTTGGGCGCGTCGGCTAGCCAACTTTGCGCCCGAGTTGCCTCGGTATTGAGGTGGGAGCCCGTATAAGTACCCGGCTTCGTGGTGCCCTTTCCGACGAGGAGGAGACGGACGGAGATCCCGCGAGGAGATCAGAGTGGAGATGAAGACCGGAGGACTTGGATCAGTCGGTAAATCTCTAACCCATCCTCTTGTTAGCTTAGACTAGTTTAATGGCCCGATCCGGGGTTTAGTGCGCGGTGGTGCCGGTTTGCTAAGTTCGCAAAATTTAAGTTTATCACCGTTTCCGCGTTTGGCCGTCGGATTGACGGCCGGGGCGCCGCCGTGCACTTACATAATTGACTTGAGGGCACTATAGCCAACAATCTCCCACTTGCACTTAAGGCTAATTATTGCGGTGTCAAATACTCACAGCCCTTGTGATACCGAACACCCAACTTCTCTACTAATCAGTTTCACAAAGCTTGTTTGTAAAACTATTGCGTTCGAGAAATAGCCTCAGTGGGTGGATCCGCTCCATATTTTCTTTCTATGTTTCTCTTTATCTCAAGTTCCTGGAGAAAGCTATCTCCCGAAATGAGCAATACCTGTCTTAGAATATGTCTGGATATCTTATGAGACCCAGTTCGCAAATGAACTCCAAATCTAGCAAACTTCTTAGACTGTATCGTCCACTGAATTTAATCAATATCCTGCACCATGCCTCCCTCAGTATCCGCTTGGACCACCTGTCCAAACTACTTCCCCTCAAAAGAGGGAAAACTATAACTCTGACAGCCACTCTGTCATCCAGGTCACCTTAGATGCCTGGAATGATAACCGTCTCCCGAAGGAGGCTGTCAATACCATATCCCTAGAATATCCACTTATGTTCATATACTTCTTCAGAATGTTTCTCCAGGATTGGATCAATATATAAACTTATTGCAGCTTGTGCAAAAACAATATCTGGTGTGGTACTTGACATCTCATGATTGACTCAATTGCCTAAGCAAGTGATATGCCAATCATGCACATCCCTCTCCTCTTTAGTCTGTAAGACACCTTTAGAAAGGGTGACTCCATCACCTGCAGGTACTCCACCATGCCAGGAGTCGTCCATTCTAAAACACCTTTAGAATACTTTCTAAGTATCCAGATTAGGAAACTACCCAAATCTAGATCTAAAACCATAGATCTAGTAACCAGAATGCCTGATATTATATCCATATCCTATGTGGAGAAACCACTTTGTGACAACCACAGTATAATCGATCGTAGTGTATGAATTTCACTTCCTACAAAGTGTATGTCATCAAACTACGAGGACATCACACTATACTACCTTCTTAACAGATCCATCTCCTATTCTGATGAAGTCAAAGCCTATGACTGTCATATCAAAAATAGATTATATATTTTCGCTATACCTACTTTAGTCTATAAATAGATATAAGATACTTGTCCACTATGCTTCCGCTGCTTCAACTGACTACAATAACCCTCTGGCAGAGTTATATACAGGTGCACTTCTAAAGCTAGTTCAGAACGATGCTATACTCATCCTCCTGCCGGGTCTCATAGTCTAGAACAGCAGTGATGGCAAGTCTGGGTAAACAAGAACCTCCATGTCACCGCCTTTGAGGATACCGGAGTACCTCTCGAGTGCCTGAGGTTACCCACCATATCTGCAGAGTGACTAATGGAATGTCAAATGTTCATCTCTAAAAACTGCACTTTAATACCGCTCATTCATTATCTATTTTGTTATATATCGGTATTATTAACCAGTGTCTACTCAGTAATACAGATTACAGGTGGTCATGATAAAATACTAGAAACCCACTCAAAATCATGAATATAACGTTTGGAAGCCGACACTGCAAACAGAACAGAAAACCGATCATTGTCCAAAGAGTTCTTTTTGCAAATAGATGTGTGCATACAATTTTGGTCCAATATAATGCAAGTGTGCACATGGACCATAGTGGGGCTGCCTAGGCTACATGACATGATGAAATGGTGAAAGTAGGGAACATATGCATTAAATGCTAAAAGAGTTGATGTGATTTGAAGCATCAAAGTTTCCTTCAAAATCTCTGAGTACAACCCAGGCTCATATACACAAATCAAGCAGCACCAGAGTAATATTGGAGAGCACTCAAGACCACCACATCAACACGAGCCAAGGATCTCGGATTTTGGCCGGCCACATGTACATTCTGACCGAGCTCACCGCCCCTAGCCCCAATGGTCCCTACATTTCTTTTGTCCCTCCCTTGCAGTCACATCATCTCATTTTTATTACTTGTTTAATTTTCTTTTGAGCCTATAAATACCAGACCAAGGGGTAAGGGGATGGGATACTTTCTCTTTAGTTTTGTTTTAGAACTCTTGTAATTTGTAATTTGCTTTCTATTTGAACTCTTGAGCTCTTGCCCATTTGTCTTGACCTTGCAACTTCTCCATTGAACTTGCAAGCTTAAGGCTTAGGTTCTTGACTTCAAGAATAGTTGTATCTTGTTTAAAAATTCAATAAAGTTCTCATTTGATTACATATGCATGTCTTGCCATCTACATATTTGGAACTTGTGAAATCATTGCTTTAATTTGATCTTGCAACCTCTTTAGTGAGCTTGCAACCTTAAAGTTTGGTATTTTGATTTCACAATTGTAAATGATTAAAGAACAAGTAAAGGAATTTGCACGTTTTATCGGTTCTCTCTTTGTCTTTTCTTCTCTTATTATGTTGCCTTACTCTTTTCTTTTTTATTTTGGTGTTGTGAATATGTGTGAGTAATCGATTCACTTGTTAAGGGTAGAATATGGTTAGTTTGTGTTAAAAGATGTTTTTTTGCTAAAACCTTAAAAACCTTAACTTTGCAATTGAAACTCTAAGAAAACCACTAGCAATTCCGCTCCGTTAGCCATCCTATCCTACCACGATAGCGGTGAATCCTAATCGTGACCGGATTGCTAGTGGTTTGCCGAAGGCTAGGGTCAAGAGACATCAACGGAAGGACAAGGGACAAGGAATACGGATTTAGCTCAAAACCGCAAATATCGTATTTCAAGTTCCCTAATCCACGTTGTTGCCTATTACCTTTGAAGGGTTACACTAGTGCCCCGGCCAACGTCCATGGCTAAATGCGGAACAAAAAATTTACTACGAGTAGAAACTTGGCGCTAGGATAACACAAAAACCGGATCTTTACCATAAACCTAACTAGAAAATTAGGGTTCTATCTACTATGATAGAAAGTATACCTAACGAAACCAAGTCCTTCAGGTCTTCGATCCTCTCCTTAAGCTTCTTGATGGATGTATGGATCGTGCTTGAACTTCGGCCTACTTGTGTCAACGATGATCCACCCGAGAGTTCCAACCTTGAGCTAAACCTCCAAGTTGAGGTAACTAGAATACTTAACTTGCTAATCTAAGTAGACTAGAGTAAGTAGAGTGTGATTTAGAGTAGCTAAGTCTCACTAACCCTTGATTATCAACACATGATATACTTAGGATTTGAGGGGAAGAAGGAGAGAGCAAGCTTGAGGAAAGAGAAAGTATTTGTGATATTGATAATAAAAAATGGAATGGCTATCTTTTATATGAGCTCATGTATGGCATGGAACATATCTCACCAAAATATCTGTCAAAAATATCTTATCAAAATATCTAAGGTCAACAAGTCAAGCCAAGTCAAAAGGTCAACCCAAGTAGCCATGCCATATATAATTATCATTTACCAAAAATAACAAATTCTTTTCTCTACCTCATTTTTTTTTGACCAAGTCAATGATCAAAAACCCTAATGAGGTGTCTCCTTCTATACCTCCTCTCATCCGTATATACATATCCGCATCCATGTTCCGAGAAACACGAATACAATGAGACGAAGCTAATCCGATAATCAAATACAAGGATCTGGCTTAAACCAAAGCCCACCAGTATTGTCCGCTCGAACACCACACGAGCATAAGTACACGTAGGTGATCGAACCTGTCGTAAAACCATACGACCTCTACTCGTTTCGCCCGAAGCTGGAAAACCCTCTGTGTGGGACTCTAAAGACTCGACAGTACTCTGGCAGTGGGTTTAACCACAAGCACGTCAGCGGTACTAGCTGTACGTAACGGCTACCCAGGTATTTGTCGATAAGAAGGTCGACGAGCAAGCTCATCCAAACTCCTACTGAGCCTGTCTGTGACAATCTCCGTACAGTCCGGTGTGTTCGTCTAAGAGTATCGCATATCGGGCCTAGGGGGTAGTAAATGTCAGACCCCTAATAGCGGTATAAATCGTGTCGGAGTGTAGCCCAGAACACCCTGAGTAACTACTGGAACACCTACCAATAAATCTCACTTGTCCTGGCCAGGGACTTTGTGTAATGGCTCTCCAAACACAGCGCGATATCAACCCCCAATACCGGGAGAGACAAATCCTATCTAACCGCCACTGCCTCCAAGTGCTTCGGGACTGCACCCAACTACTACCTGTTTGCAGGATTCAATAGAGCCATGGTAGGGTAGCAATGTAAGAACAGTGGGAACACACTTGAGGCAAAGTAGCAGTGTCAAGTTAACGGACTAAGCTGTACTCATGTCACCTGGGAACTGCTACCTGAAGATAGGTATAATACCAACCAGCAGTACCCTACGAGTCCGTCCAGTGTAACTCATAACCCAATGAGCACCTGCATACTATCTCCGGTATGACATGCTGATGGCTGTGGGATAGACCATCTCCCATGCCAGGATGAGAAGCATATACATTAGTCTACTCTGGAGTATCGATGCCCTGTCTCGATAATACTATGACTAGGGACCTGTATAAGGAAGTGCTTGTAGACAACCCAGCCCCCACTAGTGTCACTGCCATCATAATGCTGGTAGTCAAGCAAAGTTCCTAAGGGCTCTATCAATATGTATTAGTGATATGTTAAAAGAAATATATACACATATTAAGATGGATACAAACCAAGGAGCATACTACTATATCGAGCAAGACTGTTGTAAATCCGTGTATATATCCCAAGCTTCCAAAATTCATTATACAAACTATTACTATACAATAATGGCCTCTAGGGTATACATATCCAACAATCTCCCACATGCAATAAAGGCCAGTAATTGGTGTACCGCATATCCAACGTCTGCATTAAGGCCAGCTGCTGGCGTACCGCATACCCAATAGCTCAAAAAGTCACTCGAACTGTGCTTAAGGGAGGGCCTTTGTGAAGGGATCCGCCGTGTTATTTTTAGTGTCCACTCTCCGTATCTCGATCTCCTGGCGATCAATGATCTCCCTGATCAGGTGATACCGCCTTAAGATGTGTCTGGATTTCTGATGGGACCGTGGTTCCTTCGCTAAAGCTATAGCCCCATTGTTATCACAATACAAAGGTATTGGGTCAACAATGGACGGAACTACCTGAAGTTCACAAATGAACTTCTTCATCCAGACCGCCTCTTTTGCGGCATCGCTGGCAGCAATGTATTCAGCCTCCATCGTCGAGTCTGTGATGGTGTACTGTTTGGAACTCCTCCAACACACCGCCCATCCGTTGAGGGTAAACACAAAACCCGAGACAGACTTGCTGTCGTCCTTGTCATTCTGGAAGCTTGAATTGGTAAAGGGCTCGACCCTGAGTTCTCCATTACCGTAAACCAGGAACATTTCTTTAGTCCTTCTCAGGTACTTGAGAATGTTGTTCACTGCTGTCCAGTGGTTCTCACCTGGGTTTGACTGGTACCGTCTCATCATGCTTAGCGCGTAAGCTACATCTGGTCTTGTACATTGCATCGCATACATTATAGATCCTACCGCCGAAGCGTAGGGTATAGTGCTCATGCGAACCCTCTCCTCGTCAGTCTTGAGAGACATCTTCTTGGAGATGGTGATTCCATGCAATGCAGGTATATTACCACGCTTGGAATCTTCCATACTAAATCTCTTTACTACAGTCTCTATGTACCTGGACTGCGAAAGTCCCAGTAATCTCTTGGATCTATCTATGTAAATCTTGATCCACAGAATGCACGAGGCATCACCCAGGTCTTTCATGGAGAACCGTTGTGACAAGAATAGCTTGACCGATTATAGTATAGGAATGTCATTTCCTATCAAAAGAATTTCGTCCACATACAAGACTAAGAATACGACAGTTCGTCCTACAATCTTCTTATAAATACAAGGCCCATCGTCGTTCTTGATGAAGTCAAATTCCTTGACTATTTCATCAAAACAGATGTTCCAGCTCTGTGATGCCTGCTTTAATTCATAAATGGATTTAAGTAACTTGCACACCTTCCCGCTGCTCCCACTGTCTACAAAGCCTTCTGGCTGATCCATATAAGCGCACTCTTCCAAACTGCCGTTTAGAAAAGACGTTTTACGTCCATCCGCCAGATTTCGTAGTCATGGAGGGTAGCAATGGCAGGTAGGATCCGAATGGATTTGAGCATAGCCACTGGAGAAAAGGTTTCGTCATAGTCCACACCTGGTCTTTGACGAAAACCTTTTGCAACGAGTCTAACCTTATAGGTTTCCACCTGCCCATCTACACCAAGTTTCTTTTTGTAGATCCATTTGCCTCCAACGGGTTTTACCCCAGGTGGAGCAATATCCATGGTCTACACTTTATTGGTGTACATGGACTCCATTTCGGATCGCATAGCATCCAGTCACTTATCAGAGTCCCTACTAATAATGGCCTGCCTAAAACTGGTAGGGTCATCTTCTTCCAAGATGCAATCCTCTCGATCCCCGTCTATGAGAAAACCTTAGTATCTCTCGGGTGGATGAGAAATCCTACCAGATCTACGGAGTGGCTGAGGTTCGTCTGGGATTACTAAATCTAGCGGTTCCTCCAAATCTTCAGTTATATTTTGTGGTTCATGGATTTCTCCCAGTTCTACCGTACTCCCACTAGTTTCTTTTGTAAGAAACTCCCTTTCTAAAAAGGTAGCATGGCGAGATACAAACACCTTCTGTTCCTCAGTGTGGTTGAATAGATATCCTCGTGAATCCTTAGGATATCACACAAATTTGCATAGAACTGAACGTGCCTTAAGCTTGTCCAGTTTCTGTGTTTTCACATAGGATGGACAACCCCATATCTTAATAAATTTAAGACATGGTTTCTTACTACTCCATATTTCATACGTAGTCTTAGGCACAGATTTGGATAGAACTTGATTCAAAAGGTATGCGGCTGTCTGAAGCGCATGTCCCCAGAATGAAAGAGGCAACTTAGCACAACTCATCATGGAGCGAACCATATCCAATAGGGTACGATTCCTCCGCTCCGATACACCGTTATGCTGTGGTGTATAAGGAGGAGTAAGCTGAGAGAGAATTCTATTCTCTTTTAAGTAATCTAGGAATTCCGTGCTCAAGTACTCACCTCCCCTATCAGATCGGAGGATCTTGATACTTTTGGTAACCTGGTTCTCTACTTCATTTCTGAATTCTTTGAATTTCTCAAAAACTTCAGATTTGTGTTTCATAAGATACACATATCCGAATCTTGAGAGATCGTTAGTGAATGTGATGAAGTACAAGAACCCACCCCTTGCATGCATAGACATCGGACCACACACATCACTGTGTATGAGTCCCAAGAGCTCTGCTGCTCTTTCTCCATGTCCGGTGAACGGAGATTTGGTCATCTTTCCTTTGAGACAAGACTGACAAGTTTCATAAGATGGAAATTCGAACGTATTCAAGAATCCATCTTTATGTACCTTACTCAGTCTTTTCTCTCCGATATGACCAAGTCTACAATGCCACAAGTAGGATTCATTCGTATCTGAATTCGGCAACACTAGGTGATATTCACCGACGGCTGCAGCATTAAATTATGCTCATTTCCCTACCCTGAGGGACATATCACCAGGTTCAACTATCCTACTTTTTCTCAGTCCCTGCAATAAATTACAGATATATGATCCTGATCCGGTATATACTACCCAGGAGGTAGAACTAACCGAAAAGCAGTTCTCAACTACAAGAACACCTGAAGTAGATGCAATAGTATGCTTATTCTTCATTGGGGTATCTTTGGAATCCATACAATCCTTTTTCCCTTGCTCATATTTATGACTGCTGTCACAGTTTAGAGCCGAACCGACGTTCCACAGCTTATTATCTTGATTAGGGCGTGAAATGGTTGCTACCTGGAGAGAGAGAAAAGAAACACTCAGCGTGCACTCTTACAAGATTAGATTGGTTATTAATTTATCTAACCAGGTTGGCTCCCACTGTTTCCTCAAATTCTTCTTCAAACCCTAAAAGAAGAACTAGTCAGGATTTAATCGCACATCACAATACTTGCTTAACCTTTCAGCCAGGCTAGTGTTGGTACTTCGAGGGAGGTTTTCCAATGCTTTCGCAAAGTTCCTTAATTATATAACCTCTTTTCCCTGGAGGCGTAGCCCCGCTAACACCGTTCTAGACACCTACTTGGTTTATAGCATTGATTGTTAAGTGAAATAATCTCCCGAGAGTAATCTAACTCATCATTGGGATCGGGATCCAACTATCATTGTGTGATGACCTAGATGGAATCCACTCTAGTCACTACACTCCAGAAGGTATGCTAAATCTGCAAGTTTCCCGTATATTTGAAACTCCCGATGTGGTTTTTAACCCTAGGACCCAAGTGACCTTGACGAATAATCAAAAAATCAAAAGGTCCTAGTCAAGTTCAACCCGTCGTTATCCTGGATTGCATTAGACCCACCCACATGATCCTTGATGAATAATCAACAAAATCATGCGACCGTACTAACCAATCGCATCTATCAGTGCAACAGAGAATTATTACTCAGCTGTCGTTCACTGTGCCTTGACAAATAATCAACAAACGCAGCACGAATACTAAGTAGTAATTATCTGAAACGACGGAGGGCTACGGCTGGGTTCTTGGCGAAAAACCCGTTAACGTAAGGAACTTGATATCGTTGAAGGAACCTGATAGCTTTTGAAAATGAGTGGTTTAAGTTCCGCCTTTTGAAAAATTTTGGTTTTGAAAAAACCGAGTAATCTACAGTATGGACTTTAGCTCAAGAGGTCACTCCCCGTGAAAGGATCTCGGCTCTTTCCTCGTAGAATTAGGTGCTAGATATTCATGACCGAATACCACTATGCAAAGCAAAAGAATATAACTGTAGTTTTTCGAAATTTGTTCCAACAACATCTTTTAGGTTTATTTTCTTGCATTAATTAAAATTAATGCGGTCCAATCAACTAACCTATCACACCAGAAAAGAACGAAAATACAATGTACGTATATGCCATCCACATTCGCCACTGGGCCCCATCATCACCCGTTACATTACTTAACTAACGACAGAGCGGGGGCTGGACTAGCGCGGGTGCAAAACTTATACAACATCTACTAGTATATATATATATATAAGTATATACAACATTCGTCCCAGGCATGATAATAATCAACATCACAGAATCTTAGCCAACAATACAGAAAAGTGGATAATCTTGGAGCCCCGTGTTTCATTTTGAGCTGCAAATAAAACCAGACATTCCCGGTCGTGTGGATAGCCTGTGCAATGAAAACCTGGACCCCTACGAGCGAGGAAAGTTACCCGCCAATCCTAGAAGTGAGGCAGCCCCCTTCAACAAAGTGAATGGACACCCGGCACCTTATGGAATCCGGTAACTTGGGCGCCCCGCCGTGGGTCAAACTATACCCCCTACGAGTGCGGCGAATAGCCCGCCAATTCTAGAATGAAGCCCCCTCCGTCCCAATGCCATGAGATGCGGGCTCGTTGCCTTCTAGAACCTGGCTATTCGTGCACTCCACCACGGAGTAATCCTAGTACAGAAAAAGAAAATAATATATAAAAATGGTGACATCGACCTCAACCTGGTCGTGCCCCAAAATAATATACAACCCGGCAAAGACGGCAGTCCACATGTCGGACGCTCGCAAAATGAATTTACAAATGAATCTTTAACTGTACCACTAATATTGCACCACATGCTATCCACCATGACTATCCAACCACAATCACAGCACAAGCACAAAATATCAACGCGAATGTCACGTTTGCAAACCCGTCTAAAAAACATATAGCAATCAGACGAGTTTACCGATCAAATGACATTCACGGTCGCAGATAAAAGTGAATGTACTGTAAACTATTAAACAATGTCAAATATAACGACTTCGAAACACTCCAAATTGCCCCATACTAAAAACAACAGAGAATCAAACTTGGGCAAAAAAACTAGCAACGCCATAAAACCAAACTCCTCGAGATAAGAACCCAGAACAGAACTCGACCCATTTCTGCAAACCAGAATCGAGGAGGCCTGTTTTAATGGGGTTTGTTGCCGGCCATATCATGGTAGAAATACATCATTTTTGTTCTGGATACATCTCACAGTCTAAGGATCACTCTGCACTTGTTTAAAAAAAATTTTGAAGCCTTTAAAAAATCAACAGAAACTGCAGTTTGGGTTTTGATGTTACGGAGTCGTTTCGGTTTCATTGTTTTAACATTGTTTAAACTTGCTAATCTAGGGTTTATGGGCTGGCTCTGATACCATGAAGGGTTAATCTAGCGCACCGGCAAACTTCCGTGGCCAAATGCAGAACAAAAATTTTACTACGTGTAAAACTTGGCGCTAGGATAACACAAAAACCAGATCTTTACCATAAACATAACTAGCAAATTAGGGTTCTATCTATTATGATAGAAAGTATACCTAACGAAACCAAGTCCTTCAGGTCTTCGATCCTCTCCTTAAGCTCCTTGATAGATGTATGGATCGTGCTTGAACTTCGGCCTCCTTGTGTCAACGATGATCCACCCGAGAGTTCCAACCTTGAGATAAACCTCCAAATTGAGGTAACTAGAATACTTAGCTTTCTAATCTAAGTAGACTAGAGTGGGTAGAGTGTGATTTAGAGTAGCTAACTCTCACTAACCCTCGATTATCAACACATGATATACTTAGGATTTGAGAGGAAGAAGGAGAGAGCAAGCTTGAGGAAAGAGAAAGTATTTGTGATATTGATAATAAAAAATGGAATGGCTATCTTTTATATCACCTCAAGTATGGCATGGAAAATATCTCACCAAAATATCTATGTCAAAAATATCTCATCAAAATATCTAAGGTCAACAAGTCAAGCCAAGTCAAAAGGTCAACCCAAGTAGCCATGCCATATATAATTATCATTTACCAAAAATAACAAATTCTTTTCTCTACCTCATTTTTTTTGACCAAGTCAAAGATCAAAAACCCTAATGAGGTGTCTCCTTCTATACCTCCTCTCATCCGTATATACATATCCGCATCCGTGTTCCGAGAAACCCGAATACAACGAGACGAAGCTGATCTGATAATCAAATACAAGGATCTGGCTTAAACCAAAGCCCACTAGTATTGTCCGCTCGAACGCCACACACGCACAAGTACACGCATGTGATCGAACCCTGTCTTAAAACCATACGACCTCTACTCGTTTCGCCCGAAGCTGGAAAACCCTCTGTGTGGGACTCTAAAGACTCGACAGTACTCTGGCAGTGGGTTTAACCACAAGCACGTCAGCGGTACTAGCTGTACGTAACGGCTACCCAGGTATATGTCGATAAGAAGGTCAACGAGCAAGCTCATCCAAACTCCTACGGAGCCTGTCTGTGACAATCTCCATACAGTCTGGTCTATTCGTCTTAGAGTATCGCATATCGGGCCTAGGAGGTGGTAAACGTCAGACCCCTAATAGCGGTACAAGTCGTATGGGAGTGTAGCCCAGAACAACCTGAGAAACTACTGGAACACCTACCAGTAAATCTCACTTGCCCTGGCCAGGGACTTTGTGTAGTGGCTCTCCAAACACAGCGCGATATCAACCCCCAATACCGGGAGAGACGAATCCTATCTAACCGCCACTGCCTCCAAGTGCTTCAGGACTGCACCCAACTACTACCTGTTTGCACGACTCAATAGAGCCGTGGTAGGGTAGCGATCTAAAAACAGTGGGAACACACTTGAGGCGAAGTAGCAGTGCCAAGTTAACGGACTAAGCTGTACTCATGTCACCTGGGAACTGCTACCTGACGATAGGTATAATACCAACCAGCAGTACCCTACGAGTCTGTCCAGTGTAACTTATAACCCAATGAGCACCTGTATACTATCTCCAGTACGAAGTACTGATGGCTATGGGACAGACCATATCCCCTGCTGGGATGAGAAGCGTATACACTAGTCTACTCTGGAGTATCGATGCCCTGTCTCGATAATCCTACGACTAGGGACCTGTATAAGGAAGTGCTTGTAGACTACCCAGCCCCCACTAGTGTGACTGCCATCACAACGCTGGTAGTCAAGCAAAGTTCCTAAGGGCTCTATCAGTATGTATTATTGATATGTTAAAAGAAACATATACACATATTAAGATAGATACAAATCAAGTTGTATACTACTATATCGAGCAAGACTGTCGTAAATCCGTGTATATATCCCAAGCTTCCAAAATGCATTACACTAAGTAGTACTATACAATAATGGCCTCTAGGACATACATATCCAACAAGCTTAGTGTCAATACCAAAGTTGGGTCTATAATGAACCGGCAAACATCCCCCTCACACAAGATAATCTAAAACTACCCTTAACAAGTTTTTTTATTGAATATATCCTAGTTACGACATTTAGTATAAACAACAACTCAAAACAAGGTGTTAACTCGTTAAATCAAGCCTAAAAACTTACCATCTCCCTGTGGACGACCCGTACTCATCACGGCTCGCTACACGCGACACCGTTTTTCATTGTGGTAATTTCAAAATTCTTTCTACATACGACACGATAAAAACGTAACAATCAAATGGCGCCATTGCCGGGGAGACGGTAAGGCTTTTACACTTGTAGTCTCGGGTTAATTTGTGCATATTTTTTATAAAACTAACTTTCTAACACATTCAACAGATAAAACCATTCTTTTTAAACCAACACAAAAGACTAACAACCTAACAATTTTTTTCTCTGGATTTGTGACATGCTAGCAGTCTGGATCTCAACAGAAAAAAATAAGCAAGAACATTGAAACACTAGTAGAATACTGAGACACCTGAAGAAATTTGGAGCCCAAACTCAAAAGTAAAACTGGCGACTTCCCCAAATAATCCCGTCTCGCCGGCCCAAGCTCCTCCTTCTGCTCCCAATTTTTTCTCTGTGCTCCAGTGTTCTAATATTGTCCCAATTTTATTGCTTGTTTTTATAAATTTTTAGTGTGCAGGTATTTGGTCATTCATATTTCTTTTTCGCACTAAATCCATTTTTCCGACATTTTCAAATTTTTACGGATTTGCGAACTGCGATTGTGCGGAGCAAAGTGTACATTCGAAGCTAAGGTGATTACGAAGTACAATGCCAAAGATCCGGGTAGTTTGACCCGCGCAAGTGAACTTTTCAAGCTACTTGGATTCATTTCAACGGGGCTTCTTAACACGAAAACTTATCGGTACGTATTTATTTAACACCTTCCTTCTCAAATCCGACGCTTCCAATATAATATCTTTGCAGGATTCTTTGCAAATTTGCCACAAAATGCCCAAGAAAAACTAACCATATTTGTTGCAGCGCCAAATTTAAAGTAAAAAAACAAATTGATTGATTGTTTGAAAACAAAACTTTGTTGATTTTCGCATTGCATCATTTAATACGGACTTAAGGGGCTCTAACACCAATCCAGATTGGGTGGGGATTTCATCCAGTTCCTAAGACCCCGGAAATTACTAATTGCATAAGTGTCACATCAAGATTAATAAAAAAATATCTAGACTCGGCCAATTAAGGACTAAGGACTTGTCGCGCTCAATAGGACAAAGAAAGATTGTGGGCATTCGGTCGTTTATCTAAACATGACTTTTGTGGTGCCTAGGCTAGACAAGTGAGGAGGTAACTTTAAAAGGCCCGTCTCATGGTGATTCGTGAGTGGAACCCTCTTTACCTCACTTGTGCTTACCTGGCCACAACTGGCTGTGAAGAGCTGATTTGAGGGTTATCTTACAATTTGTCACTTTGGAACAGTTAGGAGTAGGTCTAGTAGACTTAGAGGACCTTAGTCTAGGTGTTGATTATGCATTTGTGACTGTACATTTGTGATTGTGTTTGTTGAACCGTCGTTTCATTTTTTCGAAACAAACACAAATTCGCCATTTTTACCATTTTCACCCAATTTTTCTCCACTTTCACTTTCTTACCGTCACATTCTACGCTTTGACTACACTAAACTCATTTACTGTATGTCCGCTTAGACTAGGACCCTAGTGCCCGTTTAGTCCGCGTTTCGTTAGTCGCTACGGACTACGCGATCGACACCGCAGTCGAAACTCCTTCCACGCCTCTTTCACTTTTACCCTTGCCGGCCAACTCCGACGTTGACCATAATTCTGTCTATACTTATTCACCTTCACATTCACCAGACTCTTCTTCCGAGATGTCGGGATTTCCTCCTAACATCCCTTTACCTCCCCCAGGAATTATTCTACCTCCATTAGGTGCGAATAACTCCCGACCACCTCTTGTTGAAGCGCCACAGCGAATTACGCTCTAAGATCGATTCTATCCTACCCACACCGCACTCCCTATCTGTCTTTCACTTCCACCGGCCAATGGGGATAATTTCAAAATTAAGCCCCACTTCATCAACATGTTGCCCAAATTTCTTGGGCTTGAATCCGAAGATACCTATATCTTCATCAATAAATTCCAGAACGTTTGTGCGATGATGAAGACAACCCAACTGTCCGATGATACTATACGGCTACGAGTCATTCCTTTCACTTTATGCGACCTTACTGAAAAGTGGTTGTATAGCACCGCATCTTATTCGATCACAGTTGGGATGAGTTTGTGAAAGCGTTTCTTAAAAAATTCTACCTAAATCATAAGACCGCACGGATCCAAAACGAAATAAATCAATTCACCCAGCTTCCAATCGAACCTTTTTGGAAGTGCTTTAACTGGTACAAGGACGCAGTGCCCTCATCATGGTATTGAGAGATGACAACTTTGCCAAACTTTATATGAGGGCCTGAATCCAGCAACTAAGCAGTTGCTGGAAACCATTTGTCAAGGCCACATCCTATCCAAATCAGACGAGGAAGCTTGGCAATTTTTCAACGATCTTGCGGAGCAAACGCTATAGTAGGAGAGTACCCGACCAAACACCTCAACTTCTTCTTCTTCTTTAGGTCTCTCTAGGGCAGGATTTCATAAACTCGACATCTTAATTGCAATGAAGGCCGAGATGGCTGCAATCACGCGGAAACTAGAAGAAATTGAGAGCAAATTCTCATCTCCTTCTCCTGCCCATGCTTTTCCCCCTCGTACCATTTGCGCTTGTTGTTCGGATCCATCCCATTTGACCGAAGAGTGTCCTTACAACCCACCTTCTCAAAGACAGGATCAGGTTAATCCTGCATTTCAGCAAAGACCAAGAAACGATCCATACTCTTCCACATACAATCCCGGTTGGAGGAACCACCCCAATTTTGCTTGGAATCAGAACCAGCATCAATTCTAAGGCCACAACAACATCCAGAGGCCTCCTCCTCCTCAATAACAAGCTCAGCAATAAACTCAACAACAATTTCAGCAGCCCTTCCAACCCCAACCTTTTCAAAATCCGACGAACAACTTTGCACCCTGCAACAATTCTTTTCCTCAAAACAACCTTGTTTTGTCAAACAACGATAAGGTTTCCTCGCTAGAACGGAGTCTGGAGGCGTTTGTAAAGCAATCGACACAATCGACCGCCAACATCCAGTTGTCTATTCAGTCTCTAGTGCAACACACCGCTGCACACGTGCAAAGCATCAAGACCATCGAAGCCCAGATTACACAGCTGAACGCGGCTTTAAGCGAGCGAGAGAAAGGGAAGCTTCAATCTCAACTACTCCCAAATCCTGATCACCCACATAATGCACATGTTGCTCTTGAACAACAGAACCATAATGTAAGTGTCGTTGACTAGATTGAGATCTAGAATGATGCTGCACAACAACATTGGCACACGGAAAGATGATGACACCCCGGCCGTTTCTTCTACTCCTTCTTCTTCTGAGCCTATTCTCCATTTTTCAAAAGGTTCTTCTTCTTCTTCCTTTGCTTCTCCAAACGGATCCACTTCTCACTCCACTCAAACTCCAGTTTCGGGATCCGTTTCAACTCCACAATCTCCTCCACAAACATTTGACTCAACCAATTTCAAAAACGTTCCATTTCCGAACCGGTTGAGGTCAAATAAACAAAATCCACAAATGGAGAAGATTTTGGAGTTATTCAAACAGGTTAACATCAATATTCCCCTCTTAGAATCAATCCAGCAAGTCCCATCTTATGCAAAAATCTTAAAGGACTTATGCACTAAGAAGAGGAAATCTCAGGTACCAAAGTAGGTTTTCTTAGCTAGTACCTTGAGTGATGGTCTTACCTAAGATTTACCTCAAAAATGGAAGGACCCTGGTTATCCTACGATTTCAATAACCATTAGGGTTAAGAACATCAACCGCGCTCTTTTGAATCATGGTGCCAGTGTTAACCTGCTTCCGTATTCTGTATATGAGCAACTAGGTGTAGGAGAGCTGAAACCCACACACGGTACTCTTCAAATGGCCGACCGATCTATCACCCATCTTAGGGGTGGGCTAGAGGATGTGTTAATAAAAGTTGAGGACTTCATATTCCCCGTTGACTTCATTGTTTTAGATGCACAACCGGTAGCTAACCCCCGAAATCAAATTCCTGTGATACTCGGTCGCCCATTCTTTGCAACCTCAAATGCTGTGATCAATTGTCAAAATGGTTCGATGAACCTATCTTTTGGCAACATGACAATTGAACTCAACATTTTTAGGTTAGGGAATCAGCCATCCGAACCAAATGCTCATATATTAGATGTTAGTTCCATCCAGGAGATCTCCCCAGAGGACTATGAATTTGAGGAATTCTTGTTTGATCACAGTAATCTTGACGCCACTAGTGCGATCTTCTTTGAACCTGATGCTGCTTCCACGTCTGACAGTGATTACGAGTGCGTCACTTTTTTGAACGATCTTGGCCTGTCTCCGCCCGAGTTTGAATCTTTTGAATTTTTGGATACGTTGGTTGAACCATCCGACTCGGTCGCATACACTCACTTTGAGCCCCTTTTGCAATCTTTCGAGTTCGAGACATTTACTCCAATCATTCCATCAATCGTTTCACCTCCGACGCTCGAACTCAAGCCTCTGCCGTGTCACCTCAAGTATTCTTACTTGGGTGAGAACGAGACCCTGCTAGTCATCATCTCGGCCTCTCTCGCTCTAGAGCAAGAGAAAGCCCTTCTCACGGTCTTGTAATCCAATCGACAAGCTTTCGGCTGGACGATGGCGGACATCAAGGGGATTAGTCCCCTGATCGTTGAACATCACATTCACCTGATGGATGATGCCAAACCAGCTACGGATCCACAGAGGCGATTAAATCCAGTCATGAAGGAGGCTATGAAGAAGGAAATCGTCAAATGTCTGGATAGTGGTATCATTTACCCTATTTCAGACAGCCAATGGGTCAGTCCTATACACGTTGTCCCTAAGAAGTCGGGCATTACAGTCATCATAAACGAGGCGAATGAGTTGATCCCTACTCGCACCCAGACCGGGTGACGAGTATGCATTGATTATCGAAAACTCAATGCTGCAACGCGGAAGAACCACTTTCCGCTACCATTCATTGACCAAATGCTCGAAAGATTAGCTGGACATGAGTATTACTATTTTCTGGATAGTTACCCAGGCTACAACCAGATTCCCATCACCAAGAAAGACCAGGACAAGACCACTTTCACTTGTCCTTTCGGTACGTTCGCATATTGCTGCATGCCCTTTGGGCTATGCAATGCTCCCGCTACCTTCCAACGGTGTATGATGGGAATTTTCTCTGACATGGTTGAGAAATTTTTGGAGATATTCATAGATGATTTCTCCATCTTTGGAAATTCTTTCGACGAGTGTCTGTAACTTCTTGACACTGTCCTTACCCGATGTAACGATAAAAACCTCACTTTAAACTGGGAAAATGCCACTTCATGGTACGCGAACCTATTGTCCTAGGACATATCATTTCACAAAATGGCATTGAGGTTGACAATGCAAAGATTGAAGTCTTTTCCAATCTCCCTCCTCCCAGATGCGTCAGAGATATCCGAGCTTTCCTTAGCCACGCCGGTTTTTATAGACGGTTTATCAAGGACTTTAGCAAGATTGCTAGACCCTTGACTCTTCTTGTGGCCAAAGATACCACATTCGACTTCGACTCGAGCTGTTTGACTGCTTTCGAATCACTGAAAAGCTCACTTAGCTCTTCTCCCGTTCTTTCTTCACCTGACTGGATGTATTCCATTGAGATTATGTGCGATGCATCTGACTTTGCTATCGGTGCGGTCCTAGGACAGCACATCGATAATATGCCGCACGTAATCTACTAAGCAAGACGGACCCTGAATGACACCCAAATGAATTACACAACAACCGAGAAAGAGTTCTTGGCTTTTGTGTTTGCTTCAGAGAAATTCAGGCCTTATTTGATCGGCTCTCCAGTCATTGTCTACACCGATCATTCAGCTCTGCAACATCTTTTTGCGAAAAATAATGCAAAATCTCGGTTAATACGTCGGATCATCTTACTTCAAGAATTTGACCTTGTCATTAAGGACAAAAGAGGATGTGAAAACGTAGTGGCCGACCATCTTTCACGACTTCCTTCTTTGCCGACGCTTCCTCTCCCAATTAATGATGTTTTTCCTGATGAACAACTCTTGATAGTATCGTGCAAACCCTGGTTCGCAGATATTATGAACTATTTGGCGACAGGACTAATACCGAACGAATGGTCAAGTCAGGACAGACATTGATTTTTATCCCAAGTAAAACACTTTTACTGGGACGAACCCTACCTGTTCAAGTACTGTCCAGACCAAATTATTCGTCGGTGTGTTCCTGATAATGAGTTCAAGAGTGTGCTGTCGTTTTGCCACGATCAAGCATGTGGCAGGCATTTTGGCCTAAGAAAGACAGCTGAGAAAGTCTTGCAATAGGCTTTTACTGGCCACAACTATTCAAAGACGCACATGATTACTGCAAGACTTGCTCCCGGTGCCAACACTTGGGCCGGATTTCCAGGAGAAACGAGATGCCACTCCAAGAAATCTTGGTTGTTAAGATTTTCGATATTTGGGGAATTGATTTCATGGGACCGTTTCCCAGCTCTTTTGGGAACATGTATATTCTCTTAGCTGTTGATTATGTCTCTAAATGGGTCGAGGCAGTGCCAAGCAGGACGAACGACAACAAGGTTGTCGTTAGATTCCTTAAAGAAAACATTTTTCCCGTTTTGGGCATCCCCGCACGATCATTAGCGACAATGGGACGCATTTCTGTAATAGGTCTTTCGAGGCCTTAATGTGGAAATACTCTATTAATCATAAGCTATCCACGCCCTACCACACCCAAACATGTAGGCAAGCCGAAGTTTCAAATTGGAAAATCAAGCAGATTTTGGAGAAAACGGTTTCCAAGAACCGTAAAGATTGGTCGTTGAAACTAACTGATGCCCTTTGGGCATTTCGAACTGCGTACAAGACTGATCTTGGAATGTCTCCCTATCGGCTTGTATATGGAAAGGCTTTCCACCTTCCTGTGAAAATCGAGCATCGCGCATTTTAGGCGATCAAAGAACTGAATCTAAACCTCAAAGATGCTGGCAGATATCGAAAGCTACAACTTAACGAACTGAATGAGCTTCGGGATGAGGCTTACGACAACGCGAGTGTTATAAAGAACTAAACGAAGGTGTTTCATGATAAACACCTTATACACAAAACCTTCACGCTTGGACAACATGTGCTTCTTTATGACACCTGACTCCATTTCCATCCCGGTAAACTTCGATCTCGCTGTAAATGACCTTTTCTTGTGCGGTGTGTGTACCCGCACGGCGCTGTAAATTTGGAAAATCCGAAGGACGGTTCATTTTTCAAAGTAAACGGACACGAACTGAAACCGTACCTTAGCGCAGAACCATCATAGGAGCTCCTGATCTTGCAGGATCCAGTTTACCATGCATAATCTTCCTCTGTTTACTACCAAACTTCGGTTATCCAGCCAAAAACAGTAGAGACACTGTTTCAAATAAGTTTTGGGGTATGTATATACTATTTTTGGTATATATATGTGGATATTCTTGTCCGGTGCATATCTATTTTTTGACGAGCCATCTTTTCTGGTGATGCTCAGTTTTTATTCATATATATAAATAAAAAAACGACGATTTTGACCCTTCAATAGTTTTGCCTTCTTGATGTGCAATGATAGTGGTGGCACTGTCCAATTTAAGTTTGGGGGTACGCTCGTTACACATTTCTAACCTTCGCATTCATGTGTATATTCTGCATTTGCATACATATTCAAAAAGCCATAAAAATCAGAAAATTTTCTAAAAACATAAAAACTTTGTCTTCAAGTTAGCTAGTGGGAGAACTTAGATTCAATATTTCGACGGTTTTTTCTGATAAGATAGGAACAACTAAATCCTATTTTTAGATTTTGAAAACCTGAAAGATAACCCTATTTTGAATTTAACTGTAGCTATTATACGTCTTTACATCACATTACATGTGTCGTGAGATTTGAAAATTAGATGACAAGTATATTATGTCTGAAAACATTTAAATTGATAAACTAATTTTTGAGGATCAAATAGGCTTGTTCTGAAATAAGTAATACCAAGAATAATTTTGAAAAGTGAAGTGGATATAAAAGGATATTATAGATACCTTAATAGGAACTAATTCTGAAGAATAACCCATCTGGAACTTGATTGAAGTGATTACACACCTGATCCACTAAACACGTCTTTTATCCTAAAAAAATAATTGAACTGGTTATATCTCCGTTCGTATTAAATCATTATGATTTTCACGCTAAAATTGGACTTTTGTTTTAGGGCCTAGGTAACTTGAGCAATTAAGTCCGCCGGGGTGTCTCTACACCTAATGACTTAAAACCAACTGGTTTGGGAGCATTGGCTCAAAGATCGCTAAGAAACCTAGAAAGTCGAAATTAAAACAAAGTCAAGCAAGTGTTCTCACCGAGTAAAAATTCCTAACGGTTCTTTGTGTGAGAATAATCTTGACAAAAGACAAGTTTTTTATAAAAATATTTTTTAACGAAGATATGAAAGTTCTATCCTGTGATAAAGACTATTGCACGTTCACGAAGGTGTGTATGAAACGAAAACAAGTAAAAGGTGGAGTGAAAAATAAGACCAAATTTCCTATTAAGGAAGATAGAAATTCTGAAAAACGAAACTTGAGAAGTACTTATCTCTTTTTAAAACTTTTGTGATCTTTTTCAAGTTTTTTATGAAGGCTTTATTTTGTGACATGACAAAATTTAATCGATCCTTTTGAAACTTAACGACATTATTTGAACCGCACGTAAAGACATATAAATTCTTAAGTTAAATAAGTAGCGAGGTGTGAAAAATAAAGGTTCGATATTTATAACCTTAGGATAATATAATTGCTAGCTTTGAAACAAAACCTTAGGGTTAGTTATTTTGCAAAACTAGCTTGACGGGATTTTGTAGGTGAAATCCCCTGAAAACCCTCAAGAGACAACACTCCTCCTACTAGGGACACCTGGAGGCTTAACGGCTTGTTGCACAAGCTCAGTGCAATCACGTTCCCTGCGAAAGTGATGTTAGGATTTTTAGTTTTGCTCGGGACGAGCAAATGATAAGTTTGGGGGTATTTTTTCATCTCTAAAAACTGCATTTTAATACCGCTCATTTATTATCTATTTTGTTATATATCGGTACTATTAACCAGTGTCTTCTCAGCAGATTACAGGTGTTCGTGATAAAATACTGGAAACTCACTCAAAATCACAAATATAACGTTTGGAAGGCAGCACTGCAAACAGAACAGAAAACCGATAATTGTCCAAAGAGTTCTTTTAGCAAATAGATGTGTGCACACAATTTTGGTCCAACACAATGCAAGTGTGCACATGGACCATGGTAGGGATGCCTAGGCTACATGAAATGATGAAATGGTGCAAGTAGGGAACATGTGCATTAAATGCTAAAAGAGTTGATGTGATTTGAAGCATCAAGGTTTCCCTCCAAATCTCTGAGTACAACCCAGGCTAAACACAAATCAAGCAGCACCAGAGTAAAATTGGAGAGCACTCAAATCCACCACATCAACATGAGCCAAGGAGCTCGGATTTTGGCCGGCCACATGTGCATTTTGAATGAGCTCGCCGGCCCCCCTAGCCCCAATGGTCCCCACATTTCTTCTGTCCCTCCCTTGTAGTCACATCATCTCATTTTTATTACTTGTTTAATTTTCTTTTGAGCCTATAAATACCAGAACAAGGGGCAAGGGGAGGTGATACTTTCTCTTTAGTTTTGTTTTAGAACTCTTGTAATTTGTAATTTGCTTTCGTTTTGAACTCTTGAGCTCTTGCCCCTTTGTCTCGACCTTGCAACTTCTCCATTGAACTTACAAGCTTAAGGATTAGGTTCTTGACTTCAAGAATAGTTGTATCTTGTTTGAAAATTCAATAAAGTTCTCATTTTATTACATATGTTGTGCCTTCTACATATTTGAAACATGTGAAATCATTGCTTTACTTTGATCTTGCAAACTCTTTAGTGAGCTTGCAACCTTAAAGTTTGGTATTTTGATTTCACAATTGTAAGGGATTAAAGAACAAGTGAAGGAATTTGCACGTTTTATCGGTTCTTCTCTTTGTCTTTTCTTTTCTTATTATGTTGCCTTACTCTTTTCCTTTTTATTTTGGTGTTGTGAATATGTGTGAGTAATCGATTCACTTGTTAAGGGTAGAATATAGTTAGTTTGTGTTAGAAGATGTTTTTTTTGCTAAAACCTTAACTTTACAATTGAAACTCCGAGCAAACCACTCGCAATTCCGCTCCGTTAGGCATCCTAACCTGCCACGATAGCGGTGAATCCTAATCGTGACCGGATTGCTAGTGGTTTGCCGAAGGCTAGGGTCAAGAGACATCAACGGAAGAACAAGGGACAAGGAATATGGATTTAGCTCAAAACTGCAAATACCGTATTTTAAGTTCTCTGATCCACGTTGTTGCTTATTACCTTAGTGTCAATACCAAAGTAGGGTCTATAATGAACCGGCAAACATCCCCCTCACACAAGCTAACCTAAAACTACCCTTAACAAGTCTTTTTATTGAACATATCCTAGTTGCGACATTTATCATAAACAACAACTCAAAACAAGGTGTTAACTCGTTAAAACAAGCCTAAAAACTTACCATCTCCTTGCGGACACCCATACTCATCACGGCTCGCTACACGCGACACCTTTTTTTATTGCGGTAATTTCAAAATTCTTTCTACATACGACACACTAAAAACGTAACAATCATCAAACAGTAATGAATCTTTAGGTTCTATTAAATTTTCAGTAATCATTTGTAGTTCTGGAATCACTTCCAGTTCTACTATATTCCCACAACTGTTTTCTGAAAAAGTCTATTTTACTAATACTGTGGCGAGTCAAGAACAATATCACTATTGATCTTCCAGATGGTAGAAAGTTAACCCTCGTCATAGCCCGGGATAACCCACAAACTTCCATTACAGAAATGTGCCTTGATTTATCCAAAGTCTGGTTTTAAGTATAAGCCGGACAACTCCATATACCTTAACATCGTTAAGATATGAACCATTCTATATATAATATAGAAACAGAGGCACTGATTTAATTGGAACCAGATTCAAATCATGCAGCTGTCTCCGGTGCATGTCAACTAAATGGAGAGAGGCCGATCAGCATTATCCATATATGAGTAACCTGAAAGAGAAGCAAGTTCTCAAAACCATTACTATCAACTGAATACCAAACATAAGTATCTATATCTTCGATCACTATGAAGAATCCTGATACTTGCAACATATGATTCTCTATTTTTTTCTTGTACCTATAACTTCTCAAAACTTGGACCTTATATTTCTACGAAATTCTTGTCTAAAACTGGAGAAGTCACAAGTAAAAAGAATATAGTACGAGAACCAACCCCTTTGTCCTAATGGATACTTGGACAACATACAATACTTTGTATAAGTCCCCTGAGTTGAATAACTCATACCCTGTGCGTCGTAGGTTGAAAACTGTACTATGGTTAAGAAGAATTACACCGCTATTGAATGCTCCTTATCTAACCATCAACTGATATAGGTCAATGTCATAGACATAATTTCAAAAGGTTATATCTCACATTATAAAATAAACGTACAGATATATCAGTTTGAAACTAGTGCATAACTACGAATATTCAAAACCAAATATTTGTCGTCAGGCAAAACCTAGGTGATTTCCTCAAATATCATCAATTACAACGAATTATGATATAATGAAAATATAATCACCTAATTCCCAATATCTTACTCTCATTCATCATCTGTAATACCATACAGATATGAAAATCAGATCTGGTAAATACATACACTGGAGTAAGAATCTAATTAGGAAATCTGTTTTCAATTAAAAACTTACAGTGAAACTGAAACATGAAAATGTTTCGAAGGGGTATCCGGATATTCCTAATAATGCCTCTTCCATTATCCAGATTCATGATTGTAACCGTATATTTCCTTGTCATCTCTCCAATCCCTTTATTTTTCTTTACTTATTACCATATGTACACCGTACTTAGGCTAAATGGTTTTCTTCCTTTCCTACCTTTTTCACCAGCCTAAGGTTTGGAAGAAGACTATCCAATAAGCGTAATAGGTGTACTCTCCTAATCCTAGGAGCCCTCGCAACCTGAGAGAAGGTAAAGATAAAATACAACCGAATAATCCTTATTCTATTTCTCCTGAACCAGAATCCAACCTCGAACAGAAATAAGTTCCTTCGAGTTCGTATATAACTATACGATGGATTATCCAATAAATTTGGATCTTCGTAGTGATACGGGGTGTTCTGGAGAAATTCAAAGGTGAAGTAGGAGTAGCGATGATATACGCGGTTTCGTCATGAATGATAGCAATCGCAATTTACTTTGCCCTCTTTCTAATCCCTTTATTTGTCTTTACTTATTACCTTCTGTACACCACACTTAAGCTAATTGGTTTTCTTCCTTCCCCACCATTCGTCACCTGCCTATGGTTTGGAAGAAGACTATCCAATAAGCGTAATTGGTGTACCTTCTCCTTATCCTAGGAGCCCTCACAACCTGAGAGAAGGTAAAAAGAAAAGACAACTGAATAGTCCTATTCAATTTCTCCAGAATCGGAAACCATTCTCGAATCTGAAACAAGTTTCTTCGAGTTCGTATGTAACTATACGATGGTCATATCCAATAACTGTGGATCTTCATAGTGATACAGAATGTTCCGGAGAAAAGCAAAGGGTAAAAGTAGGAGTGGCAATGAATTATGCAACTCTGACAATCTAAAAGCCAGTGTGTTTTAAGAAGGTTCGGTTAACTTGGTTCATGAGTTTTAGTCTAGGGTCGGGCCATGGTCGTTGCCAAAGAGAGAGAGAGAAAAGAAACACTCAGTGTGTACTCTAACCTAGATCAGAATGATTAATCACTTTATCTAATCAGGATGGCTCCCACCGTTTCCTTGAATTCTCCTCCAAACCCAAAGGGGAATTAGTCGGTATCATCTAAAACCACCCGGGGAGTAAACCAACTCATCAGTGGGAATCGGGATCTAACTATCATCGCATGATAACTTGATAGAATCCACTTAAGTTATCATACTCCGGAAGGTATGCGCATGTCTGGCAAGTTTCAGTTTCTTTAGAAACTCCCGATGTGATTTTTACCCCATGCTCTTATGACCTTGACTAAGGTCAACAAATCATAAGTCGCATGTCAAGTTCTACCCATCATTTTCCAGAATAATTTGAACCCACCCGTACCCGCCCTTGACTAAGTCCAACAAGGATGTACGACTGTCCCAAACCAACGCATCTATCTATGCAACAGAAAAGTAACAAATAGCTACCATACACTATGCCTTGACTAAGACCAACAAACTTAGCATGAATACTAAGTGCTGCCCGTCTAAAATGACGGAGGGCTACGAATGGTTTTTGGCGAAAAACTTTTAACGTAATGAACTTGATATCGTTGAAGGAACCGGATAGCTTTACAAATATATAGTGGCAAAAACTTTTGCTAAATAGGTCACTCCCGGTAAAGGGATCTCGGCACTTTCCTCGTCGAATGAGGTGCAGGATATTCCAAACTGAATATCACGATGCAAAGCAAAAAGTAATCGACTATAGTGAAGTTATTACCCTGATGCAAACTTTTGCCCAAGAGGTCACTCCCGGTGAAGGGATCTCGGCTCTTGCCTCGTCAAATGAGGTGCTGGATATTCATAACAGAATTTCGCTGTGCAAAACAAAATAAAACGTCCTTGTAATAACAGCTTTTGAAAATTTGTTCCGACAACATCAAATAGGTTTGTTTTTCTTGCATTAATTAGAATCAATCCAGTCCCATCAGTTAATCACACCAGAAAAGAATGAAAGTATGATTTACATATATGCCATCCGCATTCGCCACTGGGCTCGTCATCACCCGTTAGGTTACTTAACTAACGACAGAGCGGGGGCTGGACTAGCGCGGGTGCAAAACATATACAACATTTACTAGTATATGTTGGAGATAGTGCCCTCATAGTCAATTATTGGATCGCAGGTACGTGATTGCAATGATTGCGGAGGACCTATCCCGGTAGGACAGTCTTACTCAAGATGATAGTATGCTATCTGGTTTGCCTTTATCAGTCGTGTACATGTTCAGGTGACTGATTGCATGTTACACTTTGATAGAGCCCTAAGGATCTTGCTTTACTACCAACAGTATGATGGCGATCATATACGTGAGAGTTGGGTAGTTTATATGCATATCCTTAATTGTTGTCCCTAGTCGTGGGAGTTTCGAGACAGGGCATCGATACTCCGGAGTAGACTAGTGTGTACAGTCGAGACCCCGACGAGGGGCGGTGGCCGGTCTCACAAGCCACTGGTGTCAGTTGGATCACCTAAGATGTATACAGGTGCTCATTGGGTTATGAGTACACCGGACAGGACTCGCCGGGAATCTGCTAGTTAGTATTATATCTACCGTCAGATAGCAGTTCCCTGGTGACATGTGTACAGGTTAGTTCATCGACCTGAGGTCGTCATTTGTCTCGTGTGAGTTCCCACTGTGCTTTGATTTCTACCCTACCACGGCTCAAAGGAGTCGTGCAAACAGGTAGCTTTTGGGTACAGTCCCGAGCCATATGGAGGCACGTGAGCGGATCGGCAGGGGATTCGTCTCTCCCGGTATTGGGGGCGAGGTCGTGCAGTGTCTAGGAGAGCCATTACACAAAGTCCATGGCCATGGCAGGAGATTTACTGGTAGGTACTCCAGTAGTATCTCAGGGTGTTATTGGGCTTCACTCCGACACGACTTATACTGCTATTGGGGGTCTGACGTTACTAGCCCCCTGGGCAGATATGCGATACTCATAGACGAACGGACCGGACTGTATATACATTGTCACTGTTAGGCTCAGTAGGGTTTCTGGATGAGTTCGCTCATCGGCCACCCTTGAGTGCGCTCATCAGTCTCCCTTGAGGTCAGTCCGTGGGCAGCCGTTATGCATTGCTAGTGCCACTGACGGTTTGTGGTTAAACCCACTGCCAGGGTGCTGACGAGTCATTAGAGTCCCCCACAGACAGTTTCCCAAGTTCGGGCGAAACGTTGTAGAGGCCGTATGGTATTATGGCAGGGTTCGGAAAATGCACGTGCGTTTACGCACGTGTCAGTTTTCGGGCAGATGATACTGGTCGGCTTTGGTTTAAGCCGGATCCGAGTATTATATTGAGTAGGTATAATATCTTTGTCTCAGTTGCATTTGTATTCGGTCGTAATACAAATGCGGGTATATTTATACAGTTTCGGGGTTGTCCTGAAATTCGTTTCAGGATCACTTTTGGAAGTTGCCAGTTTCCAGTTTTCTATCAGCCGTCTTTTAACATTCGGTTAAAGACGGATTTATCTTTTCTTCTGATATGAGTGAGTCATCATTCTAGAAGCTTCTAGAAGTGATGATGAGGCACATGACTCATTAGTGCATTAATGGTTTCATTAAAGCATGATGAGGTGTATTTGTGAGTCATGCTTTAGGTTTAATGATTCTTGTTTTGGTTAAGATATTTTCTTCTTGATCTTTTGAAGTGAGAAGCTTTCTTAAGGTCACCACTTGCTCCTACACTCACCCTCCTCCTTCATATATAAATGGATGGCCTCCTCTCTCATTCACTCTCTCACTTGAGTTTTCATTTGCTAGAAAAGATTATGATAGGTTTTATCGGTGTATGGAATTTCACAGTCCATTTCATTCCATCACCCGATTTCCACGGCAACTTCATTAACCGATCGTCCACGGATTTGGACGAAGTGAGACAAAGTCATCTACTCATTCTCTATATCAATCTTGGTCGTCTCTTTTAGCAAACTTGACGATCGAGTTGCCTCGAGTTAGAGGCGGGAGCCCGTTTAAAGAACCGATCATGTGGTGCCACCTCGACGAGGATATCGGAGATCGACGAGATCGGAGCATCCGCAACGGAGCATGGGATGATGGTTGAAGAACGAAGGACTCGGATCGTTCGGTACAATCTTTCTACACTCTTTACAGTATGTTAGTTTAGCAATAATGGCAGATCCGGGTTAAAGTATACGATAGCGCCAAGTTTAAAAGTTTTTGTTCCGCATTTGGCGTCTGTAGACTGCCGGGGCGCTAGCGTAGACTTACAGTGGTATCAGAGCCTAACCATTTTGCTATACTAACTTGTGCTAACGCGTTTAAAACATCGATCCGACCGAAAATCAAAAACTGCAAAAATCCAAGCCGACAGTTTCTGTTAATTTTAAATGGTCTCAAAATTCATTTCTGGATGTCTTAAAAATCCGTGCAGGCATATTTAAGAACCACGACGAAATTTGGGGTCGTGACTCCTCCAAGCCGCCGCGGAAGGGCGGCCAAACCCATGGTTTGGCCGCGCTTCCGCGGCCATGTGAGGAGCACGTGCTCCCAAATTTGGTCAGTGTGTTCTGTGTTGGATTTTATGATTTTTGGTATATATCAATTGCGCCCAGGTTTTGTTACTGTTCACCAGTAAGCAGTGGGGCCCACTTTTTGATAATTGGTCTTTGGTCGATCGTAATTTAAACACGTTAGTTTACAGTGCTTACATTATATCTCCGACCGGGAATGTCATTTGATCGGTAAACCGCGTTTGATTGCTATAGTTCTTTTAGACGGGTTTGCGAACGTGACATTCGCGTTGATGTTCTGTGTTGTGCTATGATGTTGCGGATTTGTCGTGATGGATAGCAGTGTGCAATGATAGTACAGTTTGTGTTTATTTGTACATTTGATATTGCGGGGCGAGCGTCCAACTTGTGGACTGCCGTCACTGCCTGTTGTATAATATTCTTTTGGGGCACGACCAGGTTGCGGTCGATGTACCTATTGTACTATTTTTCATTACTGTACTAGGTTTTACCCCGCGACGGAGTGCACGGATAGCCGGGTTCGGGAAAGCAACGGGTCCGCATCTCATGGCTTTGAGAGGCAGAGGGGCCCCACTTCAGAATTGGCAGACTATTCGCCGCACTCGTAGGGGGTACAGGTTGACCCAAGGAGGGGTGCTCAATTTACCGGATTCCGTGAAGTGCCGGGTGTTCCATTCACTATGCTGTGGGGACTACCTCGCTTCAGGTTTTGGCGGGTAACTTGCCGCATCCGTAGGGGTCTAGGTTTCATTGCACAGGCTATCCACACGACAGGGGAACGTCGAGTTTCAGCAGCGGCTCTGTGAAACTCGGGGATCCCATATTATCTGTATTGTTCTGTGATGCTTATTACTTTACTGTAATGTTGCATATTATCACGCCTGGAGCGATTATGTATATTGGTTTATATACTATTAGATGTTGTATATGTTTTACACCCGCGCTAGTCCAGTCCCCGCTCTGTCGTTAGTTAAGTAACCTAACGGGTGATGACGGGACCCAGTGACGAATGCAGATGGCATATACGTACATTTTATTTTCGTTCTTTTCTGGTGTGATTGAATGATGGGACTGCGTTGATTCTGATCAATGCAAAGTAAAACAAACCTGTTTGAGTTGTTGGAACAATTTTAAAAAGGTGTTATTGCAAAGACGTTTTCTTTTGTTATGCATAGCGGTATTCGGTGTGAATATCCAGCACCTCATTCGACGAGGCAAGGGCTGATATCCCTTCACCGAGAAAGACCCCTTGGACAGAAGTTTGCGTCAGGGTGATAACTTCACTATAGTCGATTACATGTTGCTTTGCATAGCGGTATTCAGTGGAATATCCTGCACCTCATTCCACGAGGAAAGAGCCGAGATCCCTTTACCGGGAGTGACCTCTTTAGCAAAAGGTTTTCGCCACTATATTTTAAAAAAAGCTATCAGGTTCCTTCAGCGATATCAAGTTCACTACGCTAAAGGTTTTTCGCCAAAAACCAGTCGTAGCCCCCCATCACTTCTTTTGGGTATTCAGTAGTATTCAAGCTACGCATTTTGACCAACGCCAAGGCATAGTGTTTGGTAGCTGCTGGGTATTCAATTGTTGCATAAATAGATGAGTTAGTTTGGGACAGTCGTTCTGCCGATTGGCCAACGTCAGGGGCATGTGCGGGTGGGTTCAAATTGACAAGATAGTGATGGGTAGAACTTGGCATGTGACTTATGACATTTTGACCAACGCCAAGGTTATAAGAGCATGGGGCAAAAAAATAATATCAGGAGTTTCTAAAGAAACTGAAACTTGCCGAGTATGCGCATACCTTCTGGAGTATGAGTAACGTGGATGCATTCCATCACGTTATCATGCGATGAGAGTTGGATCCTGATTCCCACTGATGAGTTGGTTTACTCTTCGGGTGATCCCGACTGATTCTTCTTTAGGTTTGGAGGAGAATTTGACAAGACAGTGGGAGGTTTCCGGATTAGATAAAATGATGACCATTCTGATCTAGGTTAGAGTGCACGCAGAGTGTTTCTTTTCTCTCTCTCTCTTTGGCAGCGACCTTTGACCGACCCTAGACTATGACTCAGTGACCAAGTTGACCGAACCTTCTTAAAATTCTGGCTTTTGGATTGTCTGAGTTGCATAAGTCATTGCCACTCCTTCTTTTACCCTTTGAATTTCTCAGAACACCCGTATTACTACGGATATCCACTTCCATTGGATAGATCCATCGTATGGTTATATACGAACTCGAAGGGACTTCTTCGGGGATGGATCCAGGTTCAGGAGAAATAGAATTGGTTTATTCAGTTGTCTTTTATTATCACCTTCTCTCAGGTTGCGAGAGCTCCTTGGTTTAGGAGAGTACACCTATTACGCTTATTGGATAGTCTTATTCCAAACCATAGGCTGGTGCCGAAAGGTAGGGAATGAAGAAAACCAATTAGCCTAAGTAGGGTGTGCAGAAGGTAATATGTAAAGATAAAATAAAGGGATTAGAAAGAGGGCAAAGTAAATTGCGACTGATATCATTCACGACCAAAACCGCGTACTTAATCGCCACTCCCATTTCACCTTTAAAAGAATAAGGTATTATTCAGTTGTCTTTTATCGTCACCTTCTCTCGAGATGTGAGTACTCCTTAGTTTAGGAGGGTACACCTATTATGCTTACTGGATAGTCTTCTTCCAAACCATAGGCTGGTGCCGAACGGTAGGGAAGGAAGAAAACCAGTTAGCCTAACGATGGTGTACAGAAGGTAACGACTAAAGACAAATAAAGGGATTTGGAGAGACGGCAATAAAATATACGGTTGAAGTCATGAATTGGATTATGGAAGAGGCATTGCTATGAATACCAGGATACCCCTACGAAACATTTTCATGTTTCAGTGCATCGTTAAAGGAAAAACTGTTTTCCCGATTAGACACTTACTCCAAGGGTATGTATTTACCAGGTTTCATTCTCATATCTGTATGGTTTTACAGATGATGAGTGGGAGTAAGATATTGGGAATTAGGTGATCATCCTCATTATATCGGAATTCGTTGTAATTGGTGATAGTTGAGGAAATCGCCAGGGTACAGTTTTCCACCTACAACGCACAGGTTTTGAGTTGTTCAACTCAGCGGACTTATACAGAGTATTGTATGTTGTCCAGTGTCCATCAGGACAAAGGGGTAGGTCCTCGTACTATGTTCTGTTTACTTATAACTTCTCTAGTATTTAGACAAGTGTTTCGTAGAAATACATGGTCTAAGTTTTGAGAAGTTGTGGGTATAAGAATAAAGTAGAGAACCAGGTATCACAAGTATCGGGATTCTTCAAAGAGATCGAAGATGTAGATTCTTGTGATTGGTATTCAGATGATAGTGATGGTTTTGAGAAACGTGTTTCTCTTTCAGGTTGCTCATAATTGGATGGATTCCTAAGTTGAGTAATGCTGATTAGCCTCTTTCCATTAAGTTGATATGCACTGGAGACAGCTGCATGGATTGAATATGGTTCCAATTAAATAAGTGCCAAAGTTTCTATATTGGATATAGAATAGTTCGTACCTTAAAAGATATTAAGGTACGGGGAGTTGTCCAGCTTATGATTAAAACCAGACACTGGATAACTCAGGGCACATTTCTGTAATGGCTGTTTGTGGGTTGACCCTGGCTATGACGAGGGTTGATATTCTACCATTTGGAAGATCAATAGTGATATTGTTCTTGACTCGCCACAGTTTTAGTAAAAATGGATCTTTTTCAGAAAACAGTAGTGGGAGTATGGTAGAACTGGAAGTGATTCCAGAACCGCGAACGATTACGGAAAATTTAATAGGACCTATATATTCAATCAGGTTTGACATTCCAATAGCCACTCCGCAGGTATGGTAGGTAACCTCAGACACCCGAGAGGTACTTCGGTAGGCTCAAGGACGGTGACAGGGAGGTTCTTATCTACCAAGACTTGACACTACTATTGTTCCAGGATATGAGACCTGGTAGGAGGGTTGTCGTAGTCAGTGGGAGCAGCGGAAGAATAGTGGGCAAGATGCTTATATCTATTTATAGACTTGAGCAGTTATAGCGGAGATAGATCATCTAATTTTGATGTGAAAGTCATGGGTTTGACTTCAATCAGAATAGGGGATGGATCAGTTAAGAAGGTAGTAGGGTGTGATGTCATGGTATCTGGATGACATACACAGAGTAGGAAGTAAAATTCCTATACTACGATCGGTTGTACTGTGGTCGTCACACAGTTGTTTCTCCAGACAGGATATGGATATAATATTTGACATTCTGGTTTCTGGATCTATGGTTTTAGATCTGGATTTGGGTAGTTTCCCAATGTGAGTACTTTGACAGATATTCTAATGGTTTTTAGAATAGTTGACTCCTAGCATGGTGGTGTACCAGCAGGTGATGGAGTCACCCTCTCTAAAGGTGTCGTATAGACTAAAGAGGAGAGGGATGTGCATGATTGGCAGATCACTTGCTTAGGCAATTGAGTCAATCATGAGATGTCAAGTACCACACCAAATGTTGGTTTTGCACTAGATGCAATAAGTTTGTATTAATCCAATCCTGGAGAAACATAAGGAAGCGGTTTTAGAACATTAGTACATGTTCTACGGATTTGATAACGGCAGCCTCTTTCGGGAGACGGTTATCATTCCAGGCTTCAAAGGTGACATGGATGACAGAGTGATTGTCAGAGTTTTAGTTTTCCCTCTGACGAGGGACGGTATTATGGACAGGTGGTTCCAGAGGATACTGTGGGTGGCATGGTGCACGATACTGATTAGGTTCAGTGATCGATTCAGTCTAAGAAGTTTGGATATGGAGTTCATTTATGAACTAAGGTCCCATCAGATATCCAGACATATTCTAAGACAGGTACTACTCAATTCGGGAGATGGCTTTCTCCGCGAACTTGAGATTAAGAGAGATATAGAAAGAAACTTCTAGGCGGATCCACTCACCGAGGCTATTTCTCGAACACAATAGTTTTACAAACGGGCTTTGTGAAACTGATCAGTAGAGGAGTTGGATGTTCGGTTTCACACGGGCTGTGAGTAGTCGACATCGCAATATTAGCCTTGAGTGCAAGTGGGAGATTGTTGGAGATAGTGCCCTCATAGTCAATTATTGGATCGCAGGTACGTGATTGCAATGATTGCGGAGGACCTATCCCGGTAGGACAGTCTTACTCAAGATGATAGTATGCTATTTGGTTTGCCTTTATCAGTCGTGTACATGTTCAGGTGACTGATTGCATGTTACACTTTGATAGAGCCCTAAGGATCCTGCTTTACTACCAACAGTATGATGGCGATCATATACGTGAGAGTTGGGTAGTTTATATGCATATCCTTAATTGTTGTCCCTAGTCGTGGGAGTTTCGAGACAGGGCATCGATACTCCGGAGTAGACTAGTGTGTACAGTCGAGACCCCGACGAGGGGCGGTGGCCGGTCTCACAAGCCACTGGTGTCAGTTGGATCATCTAAGATGTATACAGGTGCTCATTGGGTTATGAGTACACCGGACAGGACTCGCCGGGAATCTGCTAGTTAGTATTATATCTACCGTCAGGTAGCAGTTCCCTGGTGACATGTGTACAGGTTAGTTCATCGACCTGAGGTCGTCATTTGTCTCGTGTGAGTTCCCACTGTGCTTTGATTTCTACCCTACCACGGCTCAAAGGAGTCGTGCAAACAGGTAGCTTTTGGGTACAGTCCCGAGCCATATGGAGGCACGTGAGCGGATCGGCAGGGGATTCGTCTCTCCCGGTATTGGGGGCGAGGTCGTGCAGTGTCTAGGAGAGCCATTACACAAAGTCCATGGCCCTGGCAGGAGATTTACTGGTAGGTACTCCAGTAGTATCTCAGGGTGTTATTGGGCTTCACTCCGACACGACTTATACTGCTATTGGGGGTCTGACGTTACTAGCCCCCTGGGCAGATATGCGATACTCATAGACGAACGGACCGGACTGTATATACATTGTCACTGTTAGGCTCAGTAGGGTTTCTGGATGAGTTCGCTCATCGGCCACCCTTGAGTGCGCTCATCAGTCTCCCTTGAGGTCAGTCCGTGGGCAGCCGTTATGCATTGCTAGTGCCACTGACGGTTTGTGGTTAAACCCACTGCCAGGGTGCTGACGAGTCATTAGAGTCCCCCACAGACAGTTTCCCAAGTTCGGGCGAAACGTTGTAGAGGCCGTATGGTATTATGGCAGGGTTCGGAAAATGCACGTGCGTTTACGCACGTGTCAGTTTTCGGGCAGATGATACTGGTCGGCTTTGGTTTAAGCCGGATCCGAGTATTATATTGAGTAGGTATAATATCTTTGTCTCAGTTGCATTTGTATTCGGTCGTAATACAAATGCGGGTATATTTATACAGTTTCGGGGTTGTCCTGAAATTCGTTTCAGGATCACTTTTGGAAGTTGCCAGTTTCCAGTTTTCTATCAGCCGTCTTTTAACATTCGGTTAAAGACGGATTTATCTTTTCTTCTGATATGAGTGAGTCATCATTCTAGAAGCTTCTAGAAGTGATGATGAGGCACATGACTCATTAGTGCATTAATGGTTTCATTAAAGCATGATGAGGTGTATTTGTGAGTCATGCTTTAGGTTTAATGATTCTTGTTTTGGTTAAGATATTTTCTTCTTGATCTTTTGAAGTGAGAAGCTTTCTTAAGGTCACCACTTGCTCCTACACTCACCCTCCTCCTTCATATATAAATGGATGGCCTCCTCTCTCATTCACTCTCTCACTTGAGTTTTCATTTGCTAGAAAAGATTATGATAGGTTTTATCGGTGTATGGAATTTCACAGTCCATTTCATTCCATCACCCGATTTCCACGGCAACTTCATTAACCGATCGTCCACGGATTTGGACGAAGTGAGACAAAGTCATCTACTCATTCTCTACATCAATCTTGGTCGTCTCTTTTAGCAAACTTGACGATCGAGTTGCTTCGAGTCAGAGGCGGGAGCCCGTTTAAAGAACCGATCATGTGGTGCCACCTCGACGAGGATATCGGAGATCGACGAGATCGGAGCAGCCGCAACGGAGCGTGGGATGATGGTTGAAGAACGAAGGACTCGGATCGTTCGGTGCAATCTTTCTACACTCTTTACAGTATGTTAGTTTAGCAATAATGGCAGATCCGGGTTAAAGTATACGATAGCGCCAAGTTTAAAAGTTTTTGTTCCGCATTTGGCGTCTGTAGACTGCCGGGGCGCTAGCGTAGACTTACAGTATATATATAACAATATATAATAATCATTACAAGCATGATATATGCAACATCACAGATAAGCGATAAGCATCCCAGAACAATACTGATAATCTGGGAGCCCCGGGTTTCCTTTGAGCCGCAAGTGAAACCCTACGTTCCCCTGGTCATGTGGATAGCCTGTGCAATGAAAACCTAGACCCCTACGAGCGCGGCAAGTTACCTGCCAAAACCAGAATTGAGGCAACCCCCTTCATCTAAGTGAATGGGTCGCCCGGCACTTCATGGAATCCGGTAACTTGAGCACTCCTCCTTGGGTCAACTTATACCCCCTACGAGTGTGGCGAATAGCCCGCCAATTCTAGAGTGAGGCCCCCTCCTTCTCAAAGCCATGAGACATGGGCCCGTTTCCCTCTAGAACCCGTCTATTCGTGCACTCCACCGTGAGGTAATCCTAGTACAGAAAAGAAAATAAGTACAAGGGTGACATCGACCTCAACCCGGCCGTGCCTCAAAAAAATAATATACAAACAGGCAGTGACAGCAGTCCACATGTCGGACGCTCGCCCCGCGATATCAAATGTACAAATAAATCCAAATTGTACTACCATTGCACTCAAGCTATCCACTACGACGATCCCGCCACAACCACATAACAACACAAAACATCAACGTGAATGTCACGTTCGCAAAACCCGTCTAAAAGAGAATATACCAGTTAGATGAGTTGTAACACTCTAATGAAATTCACGGTCACAGATAGCAATGTATGTACTGAAAACTACAACATTAGAATTCCACACGCGATTAGAAAACTAAACCAATTTCCAAAACCATGAAAAAATAGTGAGCTAAAGTTCCAAAAACCGACCATTTAAAACCAATTCGGAAGTACGAATCAAAAAGAAATGTGCCCAAATCTTTGCGGGGAGTTAGATCAAAAAATTAAATTCAAGTCAGGGGGCCTATAAGGGGTACCCCACCCACGAGGCCACCACGAGGTGGCCAGGGGGTGAAGCGGACCCAAAACTGCCCAGGGTGAGGCAGTTTCGGGTCCCCACCGCCAAGACCACCTTGTGGTAGTCTTAGGGAGTGGGCCCATCCATTCGGTCCCCCCCCCGGGTGTTCCCCGGGGTGCCCATGCACCACCCCGCGGCAAACTGTGAGCCCGCGGGGTGTGCAAACATCTCAAACTTTCAGTTTTCAGAACTGTTTTTGTCGGCAGTTTTTGCACGACAAAAACGGCGGATTTCTAATATCGCAATGAGTTAACTAAGGCTTATGCAGTGGCTGTGATACCATGTTGGGTTATGCAAGTGCTCCGGCCATCAATCCGTGACCAAATCCGGAACAAAAATTTATAAAACTTGGCGCTACCACAACCAATTACCCGGATCTACCCATAAGCCATAGATAACAAAACATGCAAAGGAGTTAGTATGGTTATACCGAATAGATCCGTGTCCTTCGGTCTTCAACCATCATCTCAAGCTCCTAGGGGTTTCCTTGATCAAGCTTTATCTCCGGTCTCCCTCCATCGAAGAAGATCCACGTCGAGGGTTAGTAATACGGGCTCCGACCTCAAAACCGAAGCAACTCGGATATCTAGTTTGCTAGCCTAGATAGCCAAGATGAAGTAGAGAGTGATGAAGGATTAATTTGTCTCAATACACCCAAGGATTCTCAACTCATGAGAGGGTTTGGTGGAGCTAGAGGAAGAAGAAGACACCATGATAATGAGGTGTTGAGAGCAACTCAAGAGACAGAAAAAGAAATGAATAATGGCTTGTCCTTTTTTGTTTGTTGTGTGAGTGTGATAAGAAATAATGGAGCCATCACATAAATGTCCATGTCTCCAAAATATCTTAGTCAACAAAAAATATCTCAAGTCAACATAATCTCACAACAAACAAAAATCCTAAGCATGCTACAATAGTAACCATGGGTCACTAATTAGCCATGCCACAAAAATGCAATAAACACCACATCCTACACCTCAATAACCTTTTAATCCAGAAAGGTCTAAACCATGATGAGGTGTAATCTTCTAAAAGTAATCTTGTAATAAATTACAATAATACCCTCAACTGTATATACATACCCGCATCAGTATTCCGAAGAATACGAATACAATGAGACGAAAATAATCCAACAATATAATAATAGGATCCGGCTTAAACCAAAACCCACTAGTATTATTCGTCCGAACATCATCCGTGCACAAGTACACGTATGTGATCGAACCCTGCCGTAAAACCATACGGCCTCTACATCGTTTCACCCGAAGCAGGGAAACCCTCTGTGTGGGACTCTAAAGACTCATCAATATGCTGGCAGTGGGTTCAACCACAAGCACGTCCGCGGCACTAGCTGTACGTAACGACTACCCGGGTATTGAGAGAAAGGGAGGCCGACTAGCAAACTCATCCTGAAACCTCTACTGAGCCTGAAGCATGTATATGATCACCATCATACAGCTGGTAGTTAAGCATGAATCCTGTGGGCTCTATCAACATGTAATAGTGATCTGTAATGTCACCTGAAGCATGTACACTATGATAAAGACAAACCGGATGGCATACTATCATCTCGAGTAAGACTGTTCTACCGGTGTAAGTTCTCCCTCAATCATTGCAATCACGTGCCTGCGATCCAATAATTGACTTGAGGGCACTATAGCCAACAGATAGTATACAGGTGCTCATTGGGTTATAAGTACACTAGACAGACTCGCAGAGAACCTGCTAGTTGGTAGTATACCTATTGTAAGATAGCAATTCCCAGGTGACATGTATGCAGGTTAGTCTGTCAACCTGAGATCGTCATTTGTCTCGTGTGAGTTCCCACTGTGCTTTGATTACTACCCTACCACGGCTCAAAGGAGTCGTGCAAACATGTTTTAGTTGGGTACAGTCCCGAGCCATATGGAGGCAGTGAGCGTATCGTCGAGGATTCGTCTCTCCCGGTATTGTGGGTTGATGTCGCGTTGTGCACGGGTGGCCATCACCAGAAATCCTTGGCAAGGTAGTCTAGAATTACTGATTTGGATCGGTAGTTTCTCAGTTGGTGATAGGCTTCATACCGACATGAAATGCCGCGTTATTAGGGGTCTGACTTTATCAACCCCCCTAGACTCTATATGTGATGCTCTTAGACGAACATATCGGACTGCACATATATTGTCACGGACAGGCTCAGTAGGGGTTCTGATGAGTTTTCTCGTCGGCCTCCCTTTCGCTCAATACCTGTGTAGCCATTACGTACAGCTAGTGCTGCTGACATGCTTGTGGTTAAACCACTGCCAGTGTATTGACGAGTTTTTAGAGTCCCACCCAGAGGGTTTCCCTGCTTTGAGTGAAACGATGTAGAGGCCGTATGGTTTTTCGGCAGGGTTTGATCATATACGTGCACTTGTGGACGTATCAGGATTCAGAAACATAATACTAGTTGCTTTGGTTTAAACAGAATTCTAGTATTATATTGTTAGATTATTTTCGTCTCATTGTATTCGTATTTTTCGGAATACGAATACGGGTATGTATATACGGATGAGGGGTATTCTTGTAATTTATTACAAGATTGCTTCTGGAAGATTACACCTCATTTTGTTTTAAACCATTTAGGATTAAATGGTTAATGATGTGGAGGATGGGTTGCATTTGGCATTAATTCAAGCATGCTCACTTGGTGACTCATGTAGTGACTCATGGTGCACTATTGAGGTATGCTTGATATTTGTAAGTGTTGTGAAATATTTTCTTTAGTTGACTTGAGATATTTTCTTTGGTTGACTTGAGATATTTTGTGAAGCATGCTTCACTCTTTTATAGCACACAACACTTAGCCATTTTACTTGACTTGATATGAGTTGCCTCTCACTCTCATCCTCAAGCTTCTTCTTCCACCTCCACCCTTCAAGTCTCATGTGTTGATAAACCTAGGATGTTTGGACACAAATTAATCCATCACTACACTCTACATCCTCTAAGCTATCTAGTTGAGTGTACTAGGTACCTTAGTTACCTCGGCTATAGAGGTAGGAGCTCGGAATACAAATTCTCAGGTGGATCTTCTTCGATGGAGAGAGACCGGAGCTCAAGCTAGATCGTGGTGGCCTCTAGGAGCTTGGGAAAGTGGTTGAAGACCGAAGGACATGGATCAATTCGGTATAACCATTCTTAACTCCTATATATTTAGTTTGCTAGTTTAGGGTTCATGGTAGATCCGGGTTGCGGCTTGTGTTAGCGCCAGTTTAGAAAATTTTTGTTCCGCAATCGGCCACGGTTTGATGGCCAGGGCGCTTGCATAACCCAACGGCAAGTAAGTAAAAACTAGTTGACAATTGAAGCAAGGCATGAACATAAAACTCTCAACTTCATTTATCATTTACTCAAAAATCTCTCATACAATTTTTAAAGGAGGAAAGATGAATAAAAAGAAGAAGTTTAAAATAATTTAAAACTAAAACTTAGGAAAAATATACATCCTTTATTTGCCTCTGATCTGAAGTATTTATAAGCTGTCAAGTAAAACCATAGGGCCTTTTTCTGAACCCTTGTACAATGAGCAAAACACCCATAAAAATTTGTCACAATTAGCCACGACATGGCCGCGGATCCACCGCCAAAACATGCAAAACTTCGCCCTTCTGTGGTCAAATTTGGGAATTGGTTCTCCATTTTTCTTATGCTTTCTTGTGTTTCTTTATTCTTCTGTTTAGTACTCTTATATTTACATAATCATTCCAAAATACTCCTAGAATTTCAACAGTCCCAAAATGAAAAACATTTGACTTATTGCCATGATCTTCTTCGAGCTTCGTGTTGCCTTCTTGATCCTTGTGCGGCTACCCTCATGCTTTGTTCTTGTCCGAGACACGAATGACCATCCCTTGATCTTGTCCCATGTTCTGGTAAGCGGCACCAGATGGACGTAGATGACCGGAACCTGTATTTTTATCCGTTTGTCGGCAATTGTCCTGAATTTATCATAACTGTGCATGATTTGCATTGTTCTAGACTGAGAACCTGTAACCTGTAATTATGTAGCAAACACGGATCAAAAACACATACCTATATTCAATGCGATCATGAATGGGTGGCATAAAAGTGCAAAATTCTGATATGAACAGCAAACACTTTCATTCACTTGTGTTTTTCATTCGTTTCGAGATATTTCGTCGGTACCTTTCCACTAGTTTTCCGTGTACAATTATAGATTAGATGCTCGTTTCAATGTTGTTTAACATTATTGAAATGATCAGCTTTTCTATTACAGTGTACTCAGATAATAGCGGGGAGGTGCTGCCAAAATTTTCTTGAAACGGATGAAAACACAAGTGAATGGGTGTATACTTTATACATTCTTAATGGGATAAGTGCCTTACCCCCGACAGTTTCTACCCTCGACATCCAATATAGAATATTTAATATCATTATCATCTTTTTTGGAAGAAGAATCCAACTCGCTACCTATGAGCATTTGCTCTCGGTCCTTGATAATCTTTATAACTAAATTGTCAATTGAAACTTAATTTAACCAAGTTGTCAATTAAACCTACCAATAACGCTTCTTAGTATCCCGTCTATCGCGTATCTGTCAAGAAATATTAATCTGATGTGTCTTGTCTATAGGAACCTTACTTCGTCCAGGACGTTTTAATATGGCATTCCCGTACCTCCATGACAAGAGTTGGATGTACTTCGATGCTCCCTCAAGAGTCAACCTATTTTTCGTTGACGTGTTAGCTTTTTCACCGATTTTGCCTATGTACGTCTTGGGTTACCGAAAGAGCATGAAATCTATTTTCCTTGCTCAAAACGTATGAATAAACAATTTCTCAAAAAGTCAGAAGTTGAGTTACACATCATGAGTTATGGTTTCGTTAGAGATTACACTACGTGGGAACTTCACGGAGAAAAAGTCATTGTAACGGGAGACAAGGCTTGGGTGAAAGAGATGGAAAACGAATTCATCGAAACGGAAACTGCAGAGTGGCAAGAGATAGTAGAAGAAGAGGAGGAAGAGCAATGGCAGTTTGAAGAAGACGAAGCCATCGAAGAAGATGATGTTGTATTCGCGCCGATCGATGACATGGATGGGCTTATAAATGCCACTGGGCTTCCTTATGATACGGAAAGCACTGGACCCTTATTATTGGAGAAATACAAGGCTGACTCTAGGATCCCGCCATATCCAAATCGCAAAGGGTTTTCAAAACTGTCATTTTTTGTACGTCTCTTCCAAATCAAGTGCAAGAATAGATGGAGTGACCAGTCTTTCACCGATCTCCTAAAATTGCTGAAGGAAGATTTTCTCGACGGAAATGAAGTGCCACTGAGCTGGTACGAGGCACAAAAGATAATCACAAACATCGGCCTGAAGTATCCTAAGATACATGCAAGTGAGAATGATTGTATTTTGTTCCGGAATGAACACACTACACTAAGAAACTGCCCTGTGTGCAGGGCCGGCCAATTCAAGCCTAAGAAAGACCTTCAGTCGAGTGATGTGCCCGTGAAGATTCTTCGTCATGTTCCATTAATACCAAGACTGAAATGGTTATTTATGTGTGAGGAGACGGCGTCCGAAGTGTAGTGGCACCATAAAGTGCCTCGTGAAGAGGGAAAAATGAGTCATCTCAGAGATTCGATGTCGTGGAAAGTTTTAGATGAAAAACATCCTTTATTCAGCGCATACCCTCATAACATGATGCTGGGAATTGAGTGACGGTTTCAGTCTATTTAGGATGGTTCATGATGGGCGTACTCACAGTACTTGGCCCGTTGTGGTGACTATATACAACATGCCGCCATGAAGGGTTATGACGCAGTTTTATTTTATATTAGCGCTTTTAATCGGTGGTCCTTCGTCTCCAGGGGAAAACATCGACGTTTACCTTCAACTCTTGATCGATGGGTTAAAGTTGTTGTGGGAACCTGGCGTGAGAACCTATGACGCAGATGGTAAATAATTTTTTCTGATGCGGGCTGCTTTGTTGGGGACTATTAATGATTTCCAACCTACGGCATGCTGTCGTGGTGGACAACTCAAGGTAAGCTTGCATGTCCCAGTTTTCATACTCATACTAGTGCCATACGCTTGAAGTTTAGCGGGAAAGGGTCGTTTATGGGCCACCGACGTTTCTTGCCTATAACTCATAGATTCAGAAAGAATAAAGAATTGTTTAACGGTAAGACGAAGACTGATAGGCCTCTTAAACTATTATCTAGTAACGACATATTGCAACAATGGAGAGGCTATCAGAATATCACATTCAGAAAGAAACAAAACAATGATGCAATGCCATGCTCAACTGGTTGGAAGAAACTAAGTGGTTTATTTCAACTTCTATACCGGTCCGATCTACCGCTCCGCCACAATTTAGATGTTATGCATATCGAAAAGGGCATCTCTGAACACCTCATCAATCTTCTGCTTTGTAAAGATGGAAAAACAAAAGGCAATCTCAACGCCCACCGTGATTTGACAGATTTAGATGGTTTGTCCATTAAAGAAAAATTGCATGCTCGGCATGTAGCTGGTAAATCAGGTAATTACGAGATCTCACCAGTAATCTACAACCTGGAAAAAGAGAAAAAGTGGCGGTTCCTGTGGGTGTCGAAAGAATTGAAAGTCCCTGATGGTTTCTCATCAAATATTTCCAAACAGGTATAAGTAGAAAATGGAAAAATCATAGGACTCAAGAGCCATGACTACCACATATTGATGCAACATCTTCTTCCTTTATGCCTGAGAGCATCGGTAAAATCTGAAGTTGGTCTCGTTCTTAACGACTTTTGCACGTATTTTCGACAACTGTGATCCAAAAACGTGGACGTCAATGAGATAGCAGAACTCAAAAAAGATATTTCTATAATCCTTTGCAAGATCAAAACTATCATTCCCCTTTTCTTTTTTGATATTATTGTTCACATGTCTGTCCATTTGGCAACCGAGGTCAAGATTGGTGATCCGGTGCATTACCGTTAGTTGTATCCCATAGAGAAGTATGAAAATGTTTATTATTAATCATTTAAATTGAAAAACATTATCATGGATTATTTATATCTATTATTTTCAACATATATCTATTAACTATGAAAAAAACAATATCCGCAACAAGTATCATCCTGAAGGTTTGATTGCGGAAGGCTATTTCTTGGAAGAAGTGACGTCTTTTTGTGCTCGTTTCCTGAACGATGATGTCAGGAAAAAGTTGAACAAACTGCCACGTATTCCTAATGTTGGGTTATACCAGTGCCGTGGTCATCAAATCGTGGCCGATTGCGGAACAATTTTTTTCTAAACTGGCGCTAGAATAACCCGATGCCTGGATCTACCCTAAACCCCTAAAGAGGTTTAGTATGGAGGATTCCAAGCGTGGGAATTTACCCACGATCTCAGGAATCACTCTTTCCAAAGAGATGTCTCCCAAGACTGATTTGGAGAGAGCTCGCATGCATGGGATACCCTATGCTTCGGCAGTAGGCTCTATCATGTACGCGATGTTATGTACCAGATCCAATGTAGCATACTCACTAGGTGTAGTGAGTAGGTATCAATTAGATCGTGGGGAGAATCACTGGACAGCTGTGAAGAACATTATTAAGTACTTAAGAAGGACTAAAGAGATATTCCTTGTGTATGGTAACGGTGAACACCAAGTGGAGTACTTTACCAACTCGAGCTTCCAGAGTGATAAGGACAACTCTAATCGGTCTCGGGTTTTTTCTTCACCCTCAATGGAAGGGCGGTTTGTTGGAAGAGTTCCAAGCAAGAAACCGCGGCAGACTCGACGATGGAGGCTGAATACATCGCTGCCAATGATGCTGCCAAAGAGGATGTCTGGATGAAGAAGTTCATAACCGAACTTGGTGTGGTTCCGTCCATCGAGCATCCAATACCTTTGTATTGTGATAACAATGGAGCAGTGCCTTTGGCCAAGGAACCCAAGTCCCATCAGCGATCTAGGCATATTCTGAGGCGGTATCACCTGGTCCGGGAGATAGTTGATCGCCGGGAGATCGAGGTCAGGAGAGTTGACACGAAGAATAACACGGCGGATCCACTCACGAAGGCCATACCCCAGATACAATTTGAGAGACTCTTCGGGATGTTGGGTATGAGATAGTACAACAACAGGCCTTAGTGAAAGTGGGAGATTGTTAGTTGTATGTATGCCCTATAGGCCATTATTGTACATGATAGTATATTATAATGGATGCTTGGACATATATAGAGAGAACTTTCTTGCTCGACATGATGGTATGCTATATGGTTGCTCTTTGTCTTAACATGTAGACTTGTATTGTGATATTGTCTTGCTCTCACATGTTGCTAAAATCCTTAGGATGTGTACTTGACTACCAGGACTATTATGGAGATCATACTATTGGGGCCAGGGTAGTCCATAAGTTCATCCTTTAATTCTTCCTAGTCGAGGGTGTATCGAGACAGGGTATCAATATTCCAAAGTAGACTAGCGTATACGCTTCTTGACCCATATGATGGACGATGGATGATCACATATCCATTAGTGTTTGACATCAAAGATGGTATACTGGTGCTCTGTAGAGACTGAGTACACTGAACAGGACTCGCAGAGAACTCCTAAATGGTATTATACCTCACGTCAGATAGCAGTTCTCTAATGACACTGGTACAGGTTAGTCTGTAGACCCGAGATCAACATAGAGTCTTGTGTGATTCCCACTGTGCTTTGATTTCCACCTTACCACGTTCAAGAGAACGTGAAAAACGGGTTTTGGGTACAGTCCCGAGTCATATGGAGGCAATGAGCGATAGGAGGGGATTCTTCTCTCCCGGTATTGGGGGTTGATGTTGCGCTGTGCTCGATTGGCTATAACAGGAAGTCCATGGCCAGGGATGATACGGAGATTTACTGGTAAGTGTTATCAGTAGTTTCTCGATCCGTTATGAGCCTCATATCGGCTTGACTTATCAAGTTACTGGGCTCTGATGTTTACCACCCCTAGGCTAGATATGCGACATATCAAACGAAGTGACCGGACTGTACGGTAGTGTTACTGACAGGATTTGGGAGAGTTTAGACAAGCTTGCTTGTTGATCTTCTGATCGCTCAATACCCGGGTAGCCGTTACGTCCTGCTAGTACCGCTGACGGCTTGTGGGTGACTGATATGATCATCACCTACTGGCGGCGTATTGACGAGTCTTTAGAGTCCTATACAGAGGTTTCCTGGCTCAGGCGAAACGAAGTAGGAGCACATATGTGATATGTGCTGGACCGAGATTAATACGTGTATGTGATACCGTATTCTATTCTCGCGATATGTGATATCGGTCGGTTATATGTGATATGGTCGGGTTATCGAATCAAGTATTCATTCGATAAGTTGATACATATGATATTAGTCGGTTATATGTGATATAGCCGTATTATTAAATCAAGTGTTGATTTAATAATTTAATGTATAATTATAAATTTTATATATTTACATTAACTAATATTAGTTTCTTAAGCATTTCTTTTCTCACTTGTGCACACTTAATATATATGTGATACATATTATTGTGCCATGCTTGTTGCTACATACAACATGGGTGTATGAGACTCACACCATGCTTATGATAATGTGGGGTTTATTTATTTAAAGTAAATCAAATAATTAGTTAGAAATTAGTCACATGGTTTGAGCACAGTGGAAGCTTGTAGAACCATTGATTTAGTCCACTAGTTTTGTTTTACATTAGATATTTATTAACCCAACCATTACCTTAAACCATGATTAAGTCTCTACAAAAGTTATATGAGATATTTCTCATCCATGGTTGCAAAAACATTATTGACTTCATCTTCTTCTTCATCAAGAGAGAGCTCTCTAGGTTTTTAGGAGGTGATGAAAATTAGTGAGAAAAATATTTCTAAAGTAAGCAAAATTACTACTTCATCAACCTACACTAGATTAGCCATTTAGTTTAGGTTGTTTGCTTCATTAATTCCCAATTTGTGAAGAGGTAGCTTGAGTTAGTGTCTCCTCGACGTAGATCATCTTCGGCCTCGAATACTTCAAGAAAGCTTGTTCATTTCACCTTATGGAGCCTTACTAGAATCCGGGAGATCACTACTTGGAGCGAAGGGATTACTACACGGAGCTTTTGAAGTGAAGGATCGGTCTACAAAGGTTGTATTCCTTGTTCACTTTGTATGTAAAGTTGTTTACATGCTTGTTTACCCTAGTTCTCTAGTTAAGATTCTAGGTTAGGGTTCTTTAGTGCGCCAAATTTTTGAAAACGGTATGGTTGATGTCTCCCGAAACCTTATGGTCGTGCTAGGGAACCCTACATCTAGACGGTGGATAAAATCAGACCCCTAATAACGTGACATTTCGTGTCGGTATGTAACCTATCACCACCTGAGAAACTACTGATCCTAGATCGCTAATTCTCGACTACCTTGGCCAAGGATTTCTGGTGATGGCCACCAGTGCACAATGCAACATCAACCCCCAATACCGGGAGAGACGAATCCCCGACGATCCGCTCACTACCACCATGTGGCTCGGGATTGTACCCCACTAAAACCGGTTTTCACGACTCCTTTGAGCCGTGGCAAGGTAGTAATCAAAACATAGTGGGAACTCACACGAGATAAATGATGATCTCAGGTCGACAGACTAACCTATACACAGGTCACCTAGGAACTGCTATCTGACAATAGGTATAATACCAACTAGCATGTTTCCGGCGAGTCCGTCCAGTGTACACATAACCCAATGAGCACCTGTATACTATCTTAGATTAACAAACTAACACCAATGGCTTGTGAGACCTGGCCACCGTCCCTCGTCGGGGTCTCGATCAGTATACACTATTCTACTCGGGAGTATCGATGCGCAGTCTCGATACTCCCACGACAAGGGACATTTAAGGATATGCTTAAAGACCACCCAGTTGTCACGTATATGATCGCCATCATAATGCTGGTTGTCAAGAAAGAAACCTATGGGCTCTATCAACATATAATAGTGATCTGTAATACTACCTAAAGCATGTACATGATGATAAAGACAAACCAGATAGCATACTATCATCTCGAGTAAGACTGTTCTATCCGTATAGGTCCTCCCTCAATCATCATAATCACCAACCTGCGATTACAATAATTGCCTTGAGGGCACTATAGCCAACAATCTCCCACTTGCATATAAGGCTAATTATTGCGGTGTCACATACTCACAGCCCGTGTGATACCGAACACCCAACTTCTCTACTAATTAGTTTCGCAAAGCTCGTTTGTGAAACTATTGTGTTTGAGAAATAGCCTCAGTGAGTGGATCCACTCCAATGTTTCTTTCTATATCTCTTTATATCTTAACTTCGCGGAGAAAGACTATCTCACGTAATGAGCAATACTTGTCTTAGAATTTGTCTGGATATCTGATAGGACCCAGTTCACAAATGAACTCCAAATCCAACAAACTTCTTAGAATGTATCGTCCACTGAATTTAATCAGTATCCTGCGCCATGCCTTCCACAATATCCGCTTAGACCACCTGTCCAACATACTGTACCTCAAAAGAGGGAAAACTATAACTCTGACAGCCACTCTGTCAGCCAGGTCACCTTAGAAGCCTGAAATGATAACCGCCTCTCGAAGGAGGCTGCCGTTGCCATATTCCAAGAATATATACTTATTCATAACTGCTTCCCAACGTTTCTCCAGGATTGGATTAATATATGCTTATCGCATCTAGTGCAAAAGAAAAATCTGGTGTGGTACTTGACATCTCATGATTAACTCAATTGCCTAAGCAAGTGATATGCCAATCATGCAAATCCCTCTTCCCATCAGTCTGTAAGACATCCTTTAGAGAGGGTGACTCCATCACCTGCGAGTACTACCACCTCACCAGGAGTCATCCATTCTAAAACACCTTTAGAATAATGTCAAAGTACCCAAATTGGAACACTTCCCAAATTTAGATTTAAAACCATATATCTAGTGACCAGAATCTCTGATATGTATCAAGATCATATGTGGAGAAACACCTTATGACAACCACAGTCTAACCGATCGTAGTATAGGAATAAAACTTCTTATCAAGTGCATGTCATCCAAATACTAGGACATCACTCTCTACTACCTTCTTACCAGATCCATCTCTTATTCTGATGAAGTAAAAATCCATGACTGTCATAACAAAAATAGATGATCTATCTCCGCTATACCTACTTTAGTCTATAAATAGACATAAGCTACTTGCACACTTTGCTTCCGCTGCTCCCACTGACTATAACAACCCTCTGGCAGAGTCATATACACGTGCACTTCTAAAGCTGATTTAGAACGACGTTATACTTCTCCGCCTGCCAGGTCTTATAGTCTAGAATAGAAGAAATAGCAAATCTGGGTAAACAAGAACCTCCTTGTCACCGTCTCTGAGAAGACCGAAGTACCTTTCGGGTGCCTGAGGTTACCCATCAAATCTGAGGAGTGGCTAATGGAATGTCGAAACCAATTGAATCTTTAGGTTCTATTAAATTTTCAGTAATCGTTTGTGGGTCTGGAATAACTTTCAGTTCTACCATACTCCCACTAATGTTTTCTGAAAAGAATCCATTTTACAAAAACTGGTGGCGAGTAAAGAACAATATAACTATTGATCTTCCTGATGGTAGAATGTTAACCCTCGTCAAAGCCCGGGATAACCCACAAACTGCCATTACTGAAACATGCCTTGAGTTTATCCGGATTCTGGTTTTAAGCATAATCCAGACAACTCCATATACCTTAACATCGTTAAGGTATGACCCATTCTATATCCCATATAGTGTCACGTCCCGAAAGTACGGAATATGACCGGCACTTAAACTACGAATGTCTCTAGGCGTACGTAATCTAAGTAAGCCGAAAAACCAGAAATCCAAACCAAGAAAAGTAGTAGAGTGAAGGAAACCAATTAAAATAAGTGGTTTCAATAGCATAAGCCGAATTATGCAGTTTAAAAAAAACATCAAACATTTCCGAAAATTTCGGCAAAGTCTCCTTTGTAAAAACTGGCCCCCAAACGGGATACAACAAGAATAGTATACGAAATCAAAAAGGCATCCCCAAGCGGGAGCTAGCTCTTCGTCAATCGACGGTCACAACCACACAAGCAATATAATATACAACGCCAAGGGCGAGGATCAAAACTCAAAAGGAAACTCAAAACCACCAGAAATATAACGCGCGACTCTAAGGTCAAAAGAATAAACATCACTGGTCCCTATCTCTGAAATAAATACATGTTTGGTTGATGGAACTTCTAGATACAACAGAATAATGATATACAAGATATATAATGGGGGTACGATACAAGTAAACCCACCAACTAGCAAGTCACCCGGAAATGGGAAGCAGTGCCAGCAAAGCCGTAATGAAAACTGTACGACAAAACCTGCAAGAAACTGGGGCACAACGGGGTTGAGTTGCCAACTCGTGAATAGAAAAACATCTACGGAAAGAAATCGCATTAATAACGCAACCTAGGTCAATGATCATAATATATCCTTAATTATATATATAGCATGCAGCCTATAACAAAGGCTAGGGTAAATATTTAACCCGAGTGTAATCTCATGTGCCCGTGTCAGTGCCTCAGGTAGCAATATATCATATGAATGAGGTATGAATACATGAAAACAGAATACATGTAAATGAAGAAACCGTTTTCATAATTTAGTGAGATTTTCTTTGTATTTTTAAAATGAGGTATCATAATTAAATCAGCATAAAACAGTGCCTAGAATCAGCACAAAACGTAATCCCAATATCTCGATATCTCTGTATCACAGTCTCTGTACCTCAATATCTCGAAATCTCAATGTCTCAATCACAATATCTAGGGCGCCGTCAGTCCAGACCGGCCCCTACCATCCATCTCAAGACCACGACGGTATCCTTCGGATATCCGACCCGTCGGGTAATATCACCGGTCGGTAGTGCTCCCCTGCCAGGCTCAACGTCAACAACACGATCCTCTTGCCCCGGGGTACCGCACCGGGCCCACCATGTACCCGAAATGGTTCCTCCACTCCTCGAATCGGGTCTCGAAATCCATCAGCAAACTCATGGTGGACGGCTCATACATCATGGGAAAACCGCACTTTTTATTTAAAAGAGAGGGAAGAAGCTTATACAAGTTTTGCGGTTTTTCCCCAAATCCAGAAAAATCTCATAGAAATCCGAATCCAAATCATCAATAGCATATAAACCCATGAATATAGGCATAAGAATCCATGAATGCGGCATAACAATGAATAACAGTATGCATGAAGTGACAAGTAATAACTACAATATCTAAGCTGGCATATAAGGTAAGTACACTAATATTATGTCAAACTACTAGCTATCAAGCTAAGTTAAGCAATAATATTTTCTAAGGTGTACGTGACATGGCAATTACCGATGAAGATGTGTATGAGCCGGCAAGTAAGTGTACGTGGTACATACGCATCATCGGTAATGGTGCTGGTGTCCTAACAGCATAATGTCAACAATGCAATATGAAATAACAATGTAAGTATGCGATGCGGAGCGAGCAACCAAAATGAGCGGGAGCTAAATATTAAACAATGGTGCCATTTAAAATAACACGAATCGTGGGGTTTTGAAAATATGGGCTACAGTGTTTTTATGAAAAGATACGTCTTTTGAAATATCCGTAGGATCCCTTGGGCTGTCTTTTAAAATACCCACGATTCGTTAGTTTTTGAAATAGGTAAGAATCGAATCAAATCTAACAACTAAACTAAACTAAAGGGCTAAGCTAACAAGCTAGACTACAGGTAAGGAAACCGCCTAACATCTGAGTCGATACATATACATACATGTATATATATTAGTCGGTGATCCCGCCTCAATAATATCATATCCGATACCATATCTATAATCAGACATCCCAAGTCAAGAGTGCGGATCAATCATCAAAATATAGCTCGTACGTAAATCCGTCGTACGGCATCCCCAAATCTGGGTACGGGTTAATATCATATTCATCACACTATTCATCTGGTATACTCTTTATCCAACATCATAGTCCAGGGTACTGACCTATGTCTAGTACAATACTAATATCATCAATATAGTCATGATCCGACTACTGATCGACAGTATCGTACAAACCGATATCATCAGCACATATCATCATCAAGGGGTATACATCGCCCAATACGGCCTAGTATCAATATCCTAGCATATCATATCTCATATCACGATCACATGTCGACCATTTTATTTATAGCACTATTCACCCGTATCGTCGTTCAAAGACCCGCTATAACATCAGGACGTATCTCAAATACGAATCCTGCCATATCACCGATATCACAAACTCAACACAAATCTCATCGACTCATCTCAAACCCAAGTATCATCCTCAAATCCGTATGTGAACACATAGTCCCATATCCATGTGAACACATAACTATATATTCCCGAATAAGCACAAATGAAAGAAGAAATTATGCAAGTATGGGTGGTTGTGTGCATGTGTGGTGCGACCACTACTCTAGGGTTTCGCGGCACTAAATCATCCAAGAACACCAAATATCCATATTATCATCAATATACTCAAACAAAATATAATCAATATATATATGTGATTAAGAGAAAAATGTAATTAGGTTTTTCTTGACTTCATTAACATTATTAAGTGTGGTTTAATGTCTTTAGTTCATGAAAATCCAAGCTAAATTGTTGTTTGTGCATTTTTGCTATAAAATTGTTAAAATTTGGGTATATTGTAAACTAGAATTTTGGGGCTAAAGAAATTTAATGAGATTAAATAATGGAAATGGTTTTTATGACTTATTTAAGTTGTTTAATAAGTATTATGGCCTTTAAATTTGTTCAAACGTCGAGTTTTGTACTAAAACGGGTAATTTGTGCTTGCTAGATTTTCGGAAAAATGGCTTTTAAAGTGAATTTTGGGTTTTTGTGAAAGCAACCATAGGTTTTGACCAATGTGGGTTTCGTGTGTCGTTTTGATCATGAGTCGGATTTTAATGCGATACGGTGCGTTATGATATGTAGGTACCCATGTGGACTTCGAGACGACAAGCAAGCGCGTGGTGACGTCGGCACCGGCGAGCGAGGACCAGGTGAGTAGATTTATATCTACGGGGAGAAGTCGGGTGGATGGCGTATAGCACCCCCGCAGTTCGTGGTAATGTATACGAATACGTATACACACATATATATATTGATTATATTTTGTTTGAGTATATTGATGATAATATGGATATTTGGTGTTCTTGGATGATTTAGTGTCGCGAAACCCTAGAGTAGTGGTCGCACCACACATGCACACAACCACCCATACTTGCATACTTTATTCTTTCATTTGTGCTTATTCGGGAATATATAGTTATGTGTTCACATGGGTATGGGACTATGTGTTCACATACGGATTTGAGGATGATACTTGAGTTTGAGATGAGTCGATGAGATTTGTGTTGAGGTTGTGATATCGGTGATATGGCAGGATTCGTATTTGAGATACGTCCTGATGTTATAGCGGGTTTTTGAACGACGATACGGGTGAATAGTGCTATAAATAAAATGGTCGACATGTGATCGTGATATGAGATATGATATGCTAGGATATTGATACTAGGTCGTATTGGGCGATGTATACCCCTTGATGATGATATGTGCTGATGATATCGGTTTGTACGAGACAGTCGATCAGTAGTCAGATCATGACTATATTGATGATATTAGTATTGTACTAGACATAGGTCAGTACCCTGGACTATGATCTTCGATAAAGAGGATATCAGATGAATAGTGTGATGAATATGATATTAACCCGTACCCAGATTTGGGGATGCCGTACGACGGATTTACGTACGAGCTATATTTTGATGATTGATCCGCACTCTTGACTTGGGATGTCTGATTATAGATATGGTATCGGATATGATATTATTGAGGCGGGATCACCGACTAATATATATACAGGTATGTATATGTATCGACTCAGATGTTAGGCGGCTTCCTTACCTGTAGTCCAGCTTGTTAGCTTAGCCCTTTAGTTTAGTTTAGTTGTTAGATTAGATTCGATTCTTACCTATTTCAAAAACTAATGAATCGTGGGTATTTTAAAAGATAGCCCAAGGGATCCTACGGATATTTCAAAAGACGTATCTTTTCATAAAAACACCGTAGCCCCTATTTTCAAAACCCCACGATTCGTGTTATTTCAAATGGCACCATTGTTTAATATTTAGCTCCCGCTCATTTTGGTTGCTCGCTCCGCATCGCATACTTACATTGTTATTTCATATTGCATTGTTGACATTATGCTGTTAGGACACCTGCACCATTACCGATGATGCGTATGTACCACGTACACTTACTTGCCGGCTCACACACATCTTCATCGGTAATTGCCATGTCACGTACACCTTAGAAAATATTATTGCTTAACTTAGCTTGATAGCTAGTAGTTTAACATAATATTAGTGTACTTACCTTATATGCCAGCTTAGATATTGTAGTTATTACTTGTCACTTCATGCATACTGTTATTCATTGTTATGCCGTATTCATGGATTCTTATGCCTATATTCATGGGTTTATATGCTATTGATGATTTGGATTCGGATTTCTATGAGATTTTTCTGGATTTGGGGGAAAACCGCAAAACTTGTATAAGCTTCTTCCCCCTCTTTTAAATAAAAAGTGCGGTTTTCCCATGATGTATGAGTCGTCCACCATGAGTTTGCTGATGGATTTCGAGACCCGATTCGAGGAGTGGAGGAACCGTTTCGGGTACATGGTGGGCCCGGTGCGGTACCCCAGGGCAAGAGGATCGTGTTGTTGATGTTGAGCCTGGCAGGGGAGCACTACCGACCGGTGATATTACCCGACGCGTCGGATATCCGGAGGATACCGTCGTGGTCTTGAGATGGATGGTAGGGGCCGGTCTAGACTGACGGCACCCTAGATATTATGATTGAGACATTGAGATTTCGAGATATTGAGATACAGAGACTGTGATACAGAGATATCGAGATATTGGGATTACGTTTTGTGCCGATGCTAGGCACTGTTTTTTGCTGATTTCATTATGATACCTCATTTTAAAAATACAAAGGAAATCTCACTAAATTATGAAAACAGTTTCTTCATTTACATGTATTCTGTTTTCATGCATTCATACCTCATTCATATGATATATTGCTACCTTAGGCACTGACACGGGCACATGAGATTACACTCGGGTTAGATATTTACCCTAGCCTTTGTTATAGGCTGCATGCTATATATATAATTGAGGATATATTATGATCATTGACCTAGGTTGCGTTATTTATGTGATTTCTTTCCGTAGAAGTTTTTCTATTCACGAGTTGGCAACTAACCCCCGTTGTGCCTCAGTTTCTTGCAGGTTTTGCCGTACAGGTTTCATTACGGCTTTGCTGGCACTGCTTCCCATTTCCGGGTGACTTGCTAGTAGGTGGGTTTACTTGTATCGCACCCCCATTATATATCTTGTATATCATTATTCTGTTGTATCTAGAAGTTCCATCAACCAAACATGTATTTATTTCAGAGATAGAGACCAGTGATGTTTATTCTTTCGACCTTACAGTCGCGCGTTATATTTCTGGTGGTTTTGAGTTTCCTTTTGAGTTTTGATCCTCGCCCTTGGCGTTGTATATTATATTGCTTGTGTGGTTATGACCGTCGATTGATGAAGAGCTAGCTCCCGCTTGGGGATGCCTTTTTGATTTCGTATACTATTCATGTTGTATCCCGTTTGGGGGCCAGTTTTTACAAAGGAGACTCTGCCGAAATTTTCGGGAAATGTTTGATGTTTTTTTTAAACCGCATAATTCGGCTTATGCTATTGAAACCACTTGTTTTAATTGGTTTTCCTTCACTCTACTACTTTTCTTGGTTTGGATTTCTGGGTTTTCGGCTTACTTAGATTACGTACGCCTCGAGACGTTCTTAGTTTAAGTGCCGGTCATATTCCGTATTTTCGGGACGTGACAAAGTTGGTATCAGAGCGTTAGGTTTTACCTTCGGAGCGTAGGATGACCCTTGGTTGATGGAATAGGTGACTAAAGTAGATTGACGTACCGTGGGTATGTTCCGCGGCATACTTACGATATGCTACTCCACTTAAGGAGCCTTAGGATATACATTTCTTTGCTAAGTATCATATTCATTCCTGATCTAGCCTCATCGGTACCAGTTGCGGTTTGCTGTCACGATTACGGGTAGGGAGAGCTACAGCTAGAGTTGCGGTCAGCACGAGCTCGTCACAAACGAGGACTGACCAGGGCGAAATTCCGGCGACACACGATTGCAGAGATGTGTCTTTTTACTGTGTTTCCGCGCCACGAGCGTTTGGTGGATCGCCTTTATGAGGTTACTCGGATGTGCTGATCGACACTAGAGGATAGAGCCAATGATAGAGGCCAGCCAGATTTTGATGACCGTTGGTGTATTGCTTACTCATGATGATTGAGGCACTGTTCAGCGTGCAGACGAGTGAGCCAGTTGTTGCTGCGAGCGACGAGATATCGCCCCATATGTTGGAGCTATTGCAGTACAGGTTGTACTAAGAGATGATAGAAGATCGCTAGTCATCCGAGGATGAATGACTAGGACATGTGGTTCGTTCGCCTACCCGATGAGAGGTCATCAGATAGATTGATTCCAGCAAGAGACGACTTCACGCGGAGACGTTGAGAGTCGACAGAGACGATCGAATGTCAGAAACCTATTATTCCAAGTTTAAAGTATTCGGAAAGACATGCAGGCAACTCTATGGACCCTCTAGAAGAATGAAACCCTAACTCGACATAATGACCGTGTGAAAGCCTTTGAACCTTCGGGTTTGCGGCAGTTCCACGGCGCCATTAGTGAGGCTTGGGTTTGCCCTTCTACGGCTGGACCATCGATGCTGTGGTACGTACTCTATACTGTTAAATTGTACCCAAGATGTTGAGATTTTGGGGGATTATGAGGTTCTGACGAATCAATCGGATGGTTCGACTTCAATCGGATGCTAGGTGGTGAGATGCATTCTTAGGAGACTCCAGATACGAGGATAGCCGTTGGAGCTCAGTCCATGCAGCCATGACGAGACGAGTTCGAAGCAGTCGACGTTAGAGAAAAGTGGAGTAAGAGGTTCGTACGAGATCTTGATGAGACTACGTTCCACTCCTCCGACATCAGAGATGCGATGCGCATGCCGAGGCATGGTACTTGGATTTACCTTCCAGAAGGAGTCGCGATGAGTATGCAGTCGTTCCAGAGCAAGATGCAGATATAGGAAAGGACGATGACTTCCGGACAGTTGGCAGAGACGAGACATGGAAGAGACCGTGAGCAGGATTCCTTCCAGGACACTGCTGCAATGATACTTGCACCCAGGATCAGATGTGTCACGTACATTCAGAGAGCCAGAGGCCGACGCCAGTGATATGCTGTCTTACGAGTGGTCGTGATGATTGACCGAGAGATGACCAGAGAAGTGCCAGAACGGAATCATCCCCGTTAGCACACCTGACAGGGCCGATGAGCCGATGGACCGAGAGATTGGTAATTCACAGTGAAGACCTTGAGCCAGGAGTGGTCATTATTACGCACACCAGCAGGCCAGAGTTCATGATCATCGACGAGATGTCCCACTAGTGACCGCGACAGTTGGCCCGAGATTCTTAGAGGATGCACTTGAGCGGTACTATTCCGCCATTATTGATTTCGATGTTTTAGGTGATTTATTCTTATGATTTGATTTTGATGATTGAGGATTTACGATCTTTGCACAGTGTTGCACTTGATATCATTTTCGTGCTTTGGTTTCACATGTTTGTGATTTTACGGTTTTAGACATTTGAGTTGATTTTGTGCGTATGCACTCACACGATTTGGTTCCTGCACTATGTATAGTTTATATATGCTTACAGTGCAGTGATACGCCTTTTGTGCACTTAGATGCACTGGACTTCGATTTCGATTGTGATACTCGATATTTGTTTTGTGCACATTGTGCACCTGATTTGATTTTGCGTATGTTCGGCGCTTGATATTGGATTTCATGATTTCGTGCATGATGGATGCCCCTGGTTTTGGGTTTTCGCGCATGTTGAGCGCATGTCTTGAGATGCGATTTTGGTGCACACCATATGCACTAAATAGAGATTTTTTTCGTGCATGTCAGATGCACCTGATTTTGCTGTCAGGCACACACGTTGCCTACGACAGATGCTTTATGCACACCCGATGCACTTAGATCTTGTTTCTGTGCACTTATATGACACGTATATGGATTTTGATTGTCATGCGCACCAGACGCACGTAGTATTCATACGCGTATTTTAGGATTGATTTCTTATAGAGCAGTACGTTTTTTTAATGATAATTGCGATGTGTTTTCGTACTAAGCAGGACTAGTCAGAGGACAGTACCTGAATATATTTTGCATGCATTGATAGTTATTGAAGGGATTTCCAAAAAGCGAGCTATAGCCTCAGTATTTACCTACGTGTCTGATATGACACGAAATGTTTAAAACAAGGAGACCCTTCTAAATTGTTTCCAAAACGGTGGAACGTACATTTCAAACAAAGGTATATATGTATATAGTTATTTTCTTATGATAGACGTCCGCCACTGTGCAGTGTTATACGCGTTGCACAGCGACTTAAAGAGATTTGGCATGCATTTCCTTCAGATACTTACATATATAGATTCGATATTTACATTTATAGTTTCGAGTTATATCATATTGGTTTTGCTTTGGATTTGGCATTGATGTCTTCCCCATGACTCCGATGATTGCGGGATGCTTGACGGAGTTTTGATTTGAGTTATATGCTCATTTTTCATGGTCATGCGCTGCGCTACGATTTGTTTTATGTATTTACGATTTCGGAGCCCCGACGACTTGATGGTTTTGCTTAGATGTTTTAGTAATTGGGGGGAGTTTTAATTTAAATTCGGGGACCGAATTTTTTTAAGGGGGGAAGATTGTAACGTTTTGAAAATCGTTTCGGTGAAATTTCAAAAAAACGGTAAAATAAGGGGGTTTTCTGTAAAAAGTCAAAATGCAAATATCTTTATTATAAAATTAAATATACATATTCTAGCTATGTAATTGCTAGTATTTGGTGTTTATTGAGCCACTGCTGAAATTTCAAATTTTTTGAAAATTTTTCCGAAATTAATTATTTTAATATTATTTTAAGCCGGTAAGAAAATACATTAAATTAGCGATAAATACAAATTTAAATGGGCTAATTTTAATCTTTAAAATCATGTTAATTAAAATCTAGTTGTAATATAATTTTTTAGTATTTTATTTCAAGTTTTAATTGATTTATTTTATGGAAAACAAAAATATAGTTATTTTGAACTAAAACTTGCAAATATGATATTGTGGGGGGTCTTTTTGCAAAGAATTTTTTTGTAAAGTCTCTCACACTCACCCTCACTCCCCTTGGCCGGCCCCACACTATTGTAGCAGCCCAAGAATTTTATTACCCTCTTTTTGACCTTAAATCATGTGAGAAATGGGTTAAAATAAGGTTTTTATATATAGTAAAGTAGGTGGGAATATTATGGTAATTGGGAGGGGCTTTGACTTGGATCTTTTGGCATCATCCCCTCACCTTTTTCCCCCTCTTCCTCTGCTGAAACCAGCAGCAGTAGCCCCCCCTCCATTTCTTCTTCTCTTTTCTCTTCAAAATTCCATCAAAAAAATCATCGAAAATGCTTCAAAAATTCACCAAAATCAAAATCTAATCCCTACCCATTTTTACTTGACCATTCTAGTATGGATCTTGGTGAAGGGAAGCATGTTTGGGAGGCTAGATTTGTGCTAGATTTCAAGATGATTGTGGGGGTAAATTCTTAACCTTATGTCTAATTGTTGTTTGAATACTTTAAATCTAGCATAATTAGTTAATAGTTTCGGATTAATTGAATGTTTTGAAAAATATAGCAAGGGTTTGTGATTTCAATTAGGGTTTTTATCATATCATTAGGGATGCAAGGTTTAGTTTAACATCTTAATGTATGTAAAACTTAGTTTGGTTGATTAAATTGCACTTGTTATATGTAATTTGTCCAAATTGCTTAAATTGCAAACTAGGTTTTTCATACATTAAGATGTTAAACTAAACCTTGCATCCCTAATGATATGATAAAAACCCTAATTGAAATCACAAACCCTTACTATATTTTTCAAAACATTCAATTAATCCCAAACTATTAACTAATTATGCTACATTTAAAGTATTCAAACAACAATTAGACATAAGGTTAAGAATTTACCCCCACAATCATCTTGAAATCTAGCACAAATCTAGCCTCCCAAACATGCTTCCCTTCACCAAGATCCATAATAGAATGGTCAAGTAAAAATGGGTAGGGATTAGATTTTGATTTTGTGGAATTTTTGAAGCATTTTGGATTATTTTTTTGATGGAATTTTGAAGAGAAAAGAGAAGAAGAAATGGAGGGGGAGGATGCTGCTGCTGGTTTCAGCAGAGGAAAAGGGGGAATAAGGTGAGGGGATGATGCCAAAACATCCAAGTCAAAGCCCCTCCCAATTACCATAATACCCCCACCTACTTTACTATATATAAAAACCTTATTTTAACCCATTTCTCACATGATTTAAGGTCAAAAAAAGGGAAATAAAATTCTTGGGCTGCTACAATAGTGTGGGGCCGGCCAAGGGGAGTGAGGGTGAGTGTGAGAGACTTTACAAAAAAATTCTATGCAAAAAGACCCCCCACAATACCATATTTGCAAGTTTTAGTTCAAAATAACTATATTTTTGTTTTCCATAAAATAAATCAATTAAAACTTGAAATAAAATACTAAAAAATTATATTACAACTAGATTTTAATTAACATGATCTTAAAGATTAAAATTAGCCCATTTAAATTTGTATTTATCGCTAATTTAATGTATTTTCTTACCGGCTTAAAATAATATTAAAATAATTAATTTCGGGAAAAAATTCAGAAAATTTGAAATTTCAGCAGTGGCTCAATAAACACCAAATACTAGAAATTACATAGCTAGAATATGTATATTTAATTTTATAATAAAGGTATTTGCATTTTGACTTTTTACAGAAAACCCCATTATTTTACCGTTTTTTTGAAATTTCACCGAAACGATTTTCAAAACGTTGCATATAGAAACTAAGGCACTAATTTAATTGGAACCAGATTCAAAATCACACAGCTGTCTCTAATACATATCAACTAAATGGAAGGAGGCCAATCAACATTACTCATCTAGGAATGTATCTACATATGAGTAACCTGAAAGAGAAGCAAGTTCTCAAAACCATTACTGTCAACGGAATACGTAACACAAATATCTATATCTTCGATCACCTTGAAAAATCCTGATACTTTGCAACATATGGTTCACTACTTTATCCTTATACCGATAACTTCTCAAAATTTGGACCCTGTATTTCAACGAAATACTTGTCTAAAACTAGAGAAGTCAAAAGTAAACAAAATATAATACAAGTACCAACCCCTCTGTCCTGATGAATACTGGACAACATACAATACTTTGTATAAGTTCCATGAGTTTAATAACTCAAACCCTGTGCGTCGTGGGTTGAAAACCGTGCTATGGTTAAGAAGAATTACACCGCTGTTGAATGCACCTTACCTAATCACCAACTGATATAGGTAAATGTCATAGACATAATTTCAAAAAGTTATATCTCACTTTATAAAATAAACGTACAGATATATCTATTTGAAATTGGTGCATAACAACGGATATTCAAAACCAAATATTTGTCGTCGGGCAAAAACCTAGGCGATTTCCTCAAATATCACCAATTACAAAGAATTCCGATATAATGAGAATATAATCACCTAATTCCCAATATTCTACTCTCACTCATCACCTGTAACACTATACAGATGTGAGAATCAAAACTGGTAAATATATACCCTGAAGTCAGAATCTAATTCGGAAAACAGCTTTCAATTAACACTGCACAGTAAAAACTGAAACATGAAATTTTTTCGAAGGGGTATCCGGGTATTTCTAGTAATGCCTCTTCCACTATCCAGATTCATGATTGTAACCATATATTTCCTTGCCATCTCTCCAATCCCTTTATTTGTCTTTACTTATTACCACCTGTACACCACCCATAAGTTAAATGGTTTTCTTCCTTCCCTACCTTTCGGGACCAGCCTATGGTCTGGAAGTAAACTATCCAATAAGCGTAATAGGTGTACCCTCCTAATCCTAGGATCCCTCACAACCTGAGAGAAGGCAAAGATAAAATACAACCCGAATAATCCTATTCGATTTATCCCGAACCGGAAACCATTCTCGAACTCGAACAAGTTCTTTCGAGTTCGTATGTAACTATACGATGGAATATCCAATCAATATGGAACTTCGTAGTGATACGGAGTGTTCCGGGAAAATTCAAAGGTGAAGTAGGAGTGGCGATGATATACGCGGGTTCGTCGTGAATGATAGCAGTCACAATTGCCTTTGCCCTCTTTCTAATCCCTTTATATATCTTTACTTATTACCTTCTGTGTAAGTCGATGTACTACACCATACGACTTGCGGGGAGGCGGAAATTTAAAAAACGATCTTGTTCTTTGCGTAAACATCGACTAACCGAGAATCTTTGCTAAACGATAACTAACAAATACATAGGAGTTCTAAACTACTCTGAAAAGTGATTATACCTAATGAACCGTATCCTTCGTCTTTACGATCTCCACCTCCTCCACGGCCTTCTCCAAGTAGTAGACGATCCACCCGAGAGCTTTACTCCAAGCTTTGCCTCTAAACTTGAGGTGACTAGGTTTCTTTAGTAGCTAATCAAAGTACCTAGAAGATATAGAGTGAGGGTTATGGATTAATTAGACTATCTAATCCTTGATCTCAACACATGAGAGGGGAGGATTAGGGTTTGAAGAGAGAGAGCATGAGGAGAGAGAAGGTGAGCAAGAGAATGAAATGAGATAATGATCTATCATGATATATATGAAGCATTAACATTTATCCAAAAATCAAATAAAATATTTAACAGCCATGCTTCATAAAATATCTATGAGTGATTCATCACCATGAGTCATTAAGCATTTATGATGCATTAATGACATGGATGAATCAGACAAATGAGTTACTAATCTCATTTAATGCATATGCCACCTAAACCCCCAAGTCACTAATCTTCTAGAAGCTTCTCGTGAAATTACGAGAACGCCCCTCCTATCCGTGAAAACACGGAAAAACTTTAGACTGTATAAATCCAATAACCCGATACTAAAATCTGGCTTAAACCAAAGCCGACTAGTAAAAACTGTCCGAATGTCATACGTGCGTTTAAACACGTATGCGTCCGAACCCTTGTCGTAAAACCATACGACCTCTATACCGTTTCTCCTGGAGTAGGGAAACTCTCTGTGTGGGACTCAAGAGACTCGACTGCTACGCTGGCAGTGGGTTTAACTACAGACCGAAAGCGGAACTAGCTGTACGTAACGGTCCCCAGGTAGATGTCGATAAGAAGGCCGATGAGGAAACCCATCCGAACTCCTACTGAGCCTGCTGTGACAATCTCCGTACAGTCCAGTGTGTTCGTCTAAGACTATCGCATATCGGGCCTAGGGGGCGGCAAGCGTCAGTCCCCTAATAGCGGTATAAGTCGTGTCGGAGCGAAGCCCATTACACCCTGAGAAACTACTGGAACCTACCAGTAAATCTCGCTTGCCCTGGCCAGGGACTTTGCGTTATGGCTCTCTGACACAGCGCGATATCAATTCCCAATACCGGGAGAGACGAATCCTGTCTAACCGCCAATGCCTCTAAGTGCTCGGGACTGCACCCAACTGCTACCTGTTTGCACGACTCCTTTGAGTCGTGGTAGGGTAGCAATCTAAGAACAGTGGGACACACTCAAGGCGAAGTAGCAGTGTCAAGTCTGCGGACTATGCTGTACTCATGTCACCTGGGAACTGTTAACTGACGACTGGTATAAAACCAACCTACAGTTCCCTGCGAGTCCTGTCCGGTGTACCCGTAACCCAACGAGCACCTGTATACTATCTCCAGTACGACGTACTGACGGCTATGGGACAGACCATCTCCCCAACTGGGATGAGAAGCGTACACACTAGTCTACTCCGGAGTATCGATGCCCTGTCTCGATAATCGTACGACTAGGGGCCTGAATAAGGATATGCTTGTAGACTACCCAGGCCCCACTAGTGTGACTGCCATCACAACGCTGGTAGTCAAGCAAGATCCTAAGAGCTCTATCAATACGTATACTCACATATTAAGATAGAAAAACCAAGTATCATACTACCATGTTTAGCAAGACTGTTATATACATGTGAATATCCCAAGCTTCCATTAAGTAATATACAAACTAGTATGATACAATAATGGCCCCTAGGGCATACACACTAACAATCTCCCACTCGCACTAGGGCCATGTACTGGCATATCGAAGACCGATGATCTCGAGTAGCCTCTCGAACTGAATCTAAGGTAGGGCCTTCGTGAATGGATCAGCAATGTTCTCTTCAGTAGAAACTCTCCGAATCTCAATCTCCCGACGATCAATGATCTCCCTGATCAGGTGATACCGCCTTAAGATGTGTCTAGACTTCTGATGGGACCTTGGTTCCTTCGCTAAAGCTATAGCTCCGTTGTTGTCACAATACAGAGGTATTGGATCAACTATGGTAGGAACCACCTGAAGTTCTGTTAGGAACTTCTTCATCCCGACCGCTTCTTTTGCAGCATTGCAAGCAGCAATATACTCCGCTTCCATAGTCGAGTCAGCAATGGTGTCCTGCTTGGAACTCTTACAGCACACCGCCCCTCCATTGAGGGTAAGGACATAACCCGACATGGACTTAGAATCGTCCTTATCACTCTGGAAGACGGAATCAGCAAAGGCCTCTAACTTGAGGTCTTTTCTGCCGTATACCAAGAACATCTCCTTAGTCCTTCTCAGGTACTTGAGAATGTTCTTTACTGCTATCCAGTGCTTCTCCCCTGGGTCTGACTGATACCGGCTTACCACGCTCAGTGCGTAAGCTACATCTGGTCTAGTGTACAACATCGCATACATTATAGAGCCTACCACAGAAGCGTAGGGTATAATAGACATGCGTTCCCTTTCCAAATCAGTCTTGGGAGACATCTCTTTGGAGAGGGTGATTCCGTGACAAGACGGTAGATTACCGCGCTTAGAATCTTCCATACTGAATCTTTTCAGTATAGTGTTGATATACCTGGACTGCGAAAGTCCCAACATCCTCTTGGATCTATCACGATAGATCCGGATCCCCAGAATGTAAGAGGCATCACCCAGGTCTTTCATGGAGAACCTGTGTGACAAGAATCCTTTGACAGAATGAAGCATAGGAATGTTATTTCCTATCAGTAGAATGTCATCCACGTGCAAGACGAGGAATACGACACTTCTGGCTACAACTTTACTATATATACATGGTTCATCTGGATTTTTGATAAAGTCATATTCTTTGACTGTTTCATCAAAACAGATGTTCCAACTCCGCGATGGTTGCTTTAGTCCATAAATGGACTTAAGCAACTTGCATACTTTACCGCTGCTCCCACTCTGATTGAAACCCTCTGGCTGATCCATATAGACGCACTCTTCTAAATTACCATTCAGAAAAGCCGCCTTTACGTCCATCTGCCAGATTTCATAATCATGGAAGGCAGCAATAGCAAGAAGGACCCGAATGGATTTGAGCATAGCCACTGGAGAAAAAGTTTCGTCATAGTCCAAACCAGGTCTTTGACGAAAACCCTTTGCAACAAGTCTAGCCTTATAGGTTTCCACCTGTCCATCTACACCAATCTTTTTCTTGAAGATCCATTTGCATCCTATGGGTTTTACCCCATCTGGAGCAAAGTCCAAAGTCCATACTTTGTTGGTGTACATGGACACCATTTCGGTCCGCATTGCATCTAGCCATCATGCCGAGTCGCCGCTCTGGATGGCCTGCTGGAAGCTAGTAGGTTCATCATCATCGATGATGCAATCCTCTCTATCCCCATCTATGAGAAAACCGTAGTATCTCTCAGGCGGATAAGACGGCCTACTACTCCTGCGGAGGGGTGAGGGAATCATGTTCTTCATGAACTACTGGTTCTACCAAACTTTCAGTAGTAGTTTGTGGTTCTGGAATTTCTTCCAGTTCTATTTCGCTCCCACTTGAATCCTTTTCTAAAACCTGCTGTTTTAGAAAATGGGCATTACGAGAAACAAAAATCTTTTGTTCCTCTGCGTAATAGAATAGATACCCCTTGGAGTTCTTTGGATATCCCACAAACTTACACTGTACTGATCGTGCCTCGAGCTTGTCCACATACTGCTTTTTAACAAAAGCTGGACATCCCCATATCCTCAGATACTGAAGATAGGGTTTCTTCCCACTCCACATCTGATATGGTGTGGTAGGCACAGTCTTGGTAGGAACCCTGTTCAGAAGATATGACGCTGATTCTAGCGCATAACCCCAGAAAGATCGCGGTAACTTAGCATTACTCATCATGGAACGTACCATATCCAATAGGGTTCGATTCCGTCTCTCCGATACACCGTTATGCTGTGGAGTGTATGGAAGAGTAAGCTGAGAGAGAATTCTTTTCTCTTTTAGGTAACCTAGGAACTCGGCACTTAAGTATTCACCATCTCGATCAGATCTTTAGTGTCTTGATACTTTTGCCGGTTTGGTTTTCTACTTCATTCTTATACTCCTGGAATTTTTCAAAAGCCTCGGATTTATGTTTTATCAGATAAATGAATCCGTACCTTGAATAATCATCCGTAAAAGTAATGAAATAGGAAAAACCACCTTTTGCATGTGTAGACATTGGACCGCATACATCGCTGTGTACGAGTCCTAAGAGCTCGCTCGCTCTTACTCCATGTCTAATGAATGGAGTCTTTGTCATCTTTCCTTTGAGACATGATTCACAAGTGGCATAAGTTTGATATTCGAACGAGTCTAAATATCCTTCTTTATGTAACTTAATCAACCTTGTCTCATTGATGTGACCTAGTCTACAATGCCATAATAAAGCCTTATTAAAATCTGGAGACTTTCTTTTTAGTGTGTTCTGGACATTGAAAATCTGGAATTGGTTTAAAACATATAAACCGTTATTCAGTGTACCGGACCCAATCAAACTATGATTAAGGTGGATGTTAACAACATCGCTTACAAACGTGAAATCATAACCTTTATTTAGAAACAAGGAAACTGATATGATATTACACGTTAAACTAGGTACACAAACACAGTTATGTAAAACCAAAATATGTCCACTCGTCAATCCCATGTGTTAATCCCCGACGGACACAGCTCCCACGCTAGCTCCGTTAGCAACCTTTAGGGTCATATCACCTTCCTTCGGCACTCTACGGTTTCTCAGTGCTTGCAATGAATTGCATATGTGAGATCCTGATCCGGTATCCAATACCCAGGAAGTAGAGTTGATTAACAAACAATTCTCAATTACAAACACACCTGAAGTCGAAGCCACAGCTTGCTTCGGTCCCTGGTTCTTGGCGTTCCACGCCTTGCAATCCTTCTTCCAGTGCCCTTTCCTGTGACAATGGAAGCACTCATCCTGGGCCACTACTGGCACCGCAATATTTTTCTTTCCCTTCCCTCCCACCTTACTAACACCTCCTCTAGGTTTGGTGGCGGCCTTCTTTTTCCTTCCTTTGGCCCTAGCCTTGGACCCGGAAGAAAAAGCACCGCTAACAAACATAGCGGGTGTTTCCCTTGCCTTCTGCAAGGTGCCCTCTGCACTCCTCAACATGTTAAGGAGTTCTGGAAGTTCAACTTCTTTTCTTTGAATGTTGAAATTCAGAATAAACTGGGCGTAGGTGGAAGGTAGGGACTGGAGAATAAGGTCTGTATAGAGCTCATTATCCAAAGTCGTCCCAAGGTCTGCGAGCTCTTCTATATAGCCTATCATATTTAGGACATGTTCTCCTACCGATGATCCGACGGCCAACCTCGCTCGATACAAGTTCTTTGAGGTCTCGTATCTTGCTATACGAGATTGCTCTCCATAAACTTCCTTTGTATGGAGAAATATGGCATCTAGTTCCATATCCTCGTGCCTCCTCTGATGTTCATTGTCCATCGAGGCAAGCACGATGCACTTGGCCTTCGCGCAATCGATATCCCAGGTTTTGCGGATTTCCTTATCCGCATTACTGGATTTGGGACCAGGGACTGCAGGTGCCTTAGCGGTGAGGACGTACCCCAATTTGTCATAGGTCAAAGCCATTTTGACATTCCGCAGCCAATCTTTATAGTTTGGCCCTGTCAGTATATTTTTCTCTAAAAGTAACTTAAGTCCAGTCATTTTCAGGGTCGCTGCAATTAGGAGAGAGAGAAGAAAACACTTTAGCATGATGCTCTTGCAAGTTTAGAGTGGTTTTTAGTTTATCTAAACCGGATGGCTCCCACTGTTTTTCGAATCCCTCCTCAAACCAAAAAGGAAGAATTAGCCAGGACTATTTTCACTGTACAATACTTGCTTAACTGTTCAGCCAGGCTAGTGTCGATACTTCGAGGGAGGTTTTCCAATGCTTTTGCGAAGTTCCCTAATTTAAGAACCTCTTTTCTCTGGAGGCGTAGCCCCGCTGACACCTTTCTAGACACCTACTTGGTTTATAGCATTGATCGTTAAGTGACAAATATCCTGATAAGTAGCATATACTCAAAGTAGGATCGGGATCCAAATATCATCGTATGATAATGTTGAAGGAATCCTACCAACATTCATCAAACTCCAAATGGTATGCATCTCTTTGCAAATTTCAGTTTCTTTAGAAATTCCCGATTTTTTTTGCCCCATGCTCTTATGACCTTGGTGTTGGTCAAAATGTCATAAGTCACATATCAAGTTCTACCCATCATTATCTTGTTAATTTGAACCCATCCGTACATATCCCTGACGTTGGCCAAATGATAATACGACTGTCCCAAACCAACTCATCTATCTATGCAACAAATGAATACCCAGCAGCTACCAAACACTATGCCTTGGCGTTAGTCAAAATGCATAGCTTGAATACTACTGAATACCCAAATGAAATGATGGAGGGCTACGAATGGTTTTGGCGAAACCGTGAACGTAGTGAACTTGATATAACCGAAGGAACCTGATAGCTTTTTAAAAGGAGTGGTTAAAGCTACGCAATTAAAAATATCTTCTGTTTTAAAATTAACCGAGTGGTTTCTTTTAAATTGTTCCATCGATTAAACTTTTGGTTTATTTTCTTTGCATTAATAATAATGCGTCCCATCATTAACCTATCATTGCAGAAAACAACGAAAATACAACGTTCTCTTATGCCATCCGCATTCTCCACTGGGTCCCGTCATCACCCGTTAGGTTACTTAACTAACGGCAGAGCGGGGGCTGGGCTAGCGCGGGTGTAAAACATAAGTGACGTCTAAATAGCTATCATATATAGATATTGTACATTCTTCAGACGCAATAATAGTCATTCCAGATCACAGATGAACTTTATTGGATATGCAAGCAATCCGCGTTTCTTTTGAGCCTGCAACGAAAGACAGATTACACAGTTGTGATGAATATCCATTACCCCACCCTAGACCCCTACGGGTACGACAAACTACCCGCCAAGTACCCGAAGTGAAGCGGTCTCCCTCATCAACGTGAGTAAGCCACTAAACACTTCAAAATACCCGGTAGTTTGTGCACCCCACCTTGGGTCTGTCCTAGGAGCAAAAACAGTAAAATGAAATAATACAACGGTGGCTACAACCGCAACCTGGATGTGCCCCGCAAAATAATATTACAACATATTACATTTACATCGAATGAATTAAAAAATAACCCATCACAAAAAACCCGGCTAAACATCACAACAGTCCAATACAGTTCATAAACACAAACAGATAAAATCCATTACAGAAATGTGCAACCCCCAGCCAACCGATATACTAGCAGTTAGGGGAGGTTTACGAACACATTATACAATCACAGATATAATCAAATTAGCAAACATCGTATAATTTCGATCGAGCAAACATATCAGATTCTACTCCCAAAACTTCTCTGTGCACCTGAGACTTGAGCAGAAAATAAACATTCCAGAAAATATGCAAATATCACAGAAGAGTTACTGGAGGAAACTGGGTTGAATCGGCCCCAACTCGGCCGCGAATCCGCCGCGGATCGGTGGGGTCGGCCACGGTTCCGCGGCTGTATGGCCGATTCAGGAACCCATTTTTCACCAGTGTTCTTATAATTCTCTGCTTATTATTCTGAAGCTCCCTGAAAAATTTTTAGAGCCTGTTTTAAATTCGACAGAAACTTGTGATATCGATGTCTTTTTTGGTTCATTTTGCGTTCGAAATTCATACAACTTTGCTAATGAGTTAATTATTGTTTTGCGAGGCTCTGATACCACTGTAAGTCGATGTACTACACCCCACGACTTGCGGGGAGGCGAAAATTTAAAAAACGATCTTGTTCTTTGCGTAAACATCGACTAACCGAGAATCTTTGCTAAACGATAACTAACAAATACATAGGAGTTCTAAACTACTATGAAAAGTGATTATACCTAATGAACGGTATCCTTCGTCTTTACGATCTCCACCTCCTCCTTGGCCTTCTCCAAGTAGTAGACGATCCACCCGAGAGCTTTACTCCAAGCTTTGCCTCTAAACTTGAGGTAACTAGGTTTCTTTAGTTGCTAATCAAAGTACCTAGATGATATAGAGTGAGGGTTATGGATTAATTAGCCTATCTAATCCTTGATCTCAACACATGAGTGGGGAGGATTAGGGTTTGAAGAGAGAGAGATTGAGGAGAGAGAAGGTGAGCAAGAGAATGAAATGAGATAATGATCTATCATGATATATATGAAGCATTATCATTTATCCAAAAATCAAATAAAATATTTAACAACTATGCTTCATAAAATATCTATGAGTGATTCATCACCATGAGTCATTAAGCATTTCTGATGCATTAATGACATGGATGAATCACACAAATGAGTCACTAATCTCATTTAATGCATATGCCACCTAAACCCCCAAGTCACTAATCTTCTAGAAGCTTCTCGTGAAATTACGAGAACGCCCCTCCTATCCGTGAAAACACGAAAAAACTTTAGACTGTATAAATCCAATAACCTGATACTAGAATCTGGCTTAAACCAAAGCCGACTAGTAAAAACTGTCCGAATGTCGTACGTGCGTTTAAACACGTATGCGTCCGAACCCTTGTCGTAAACTCATACGACCTCTATACCGTTTCGCCTGGAGTAGGGAAACACTCTGTGTGGGACTCTAGAGACTCGAATACTACGCTGGCAGTGGGTTTAACCACAGACCGCAAGCGGCACTAGCTGTACGTAATGGTCCCCAGGTAGATGTCGATAAGAAGGCCGATGAGGAAACCCATCCGAACTCCTACTGAGCCTGCTGTGACAATCTCCGTACAGTCCGGTCTGTTCGTCTAAGACTATCGCATATCAGGCCTAGGGGACGGTAAGCGTCAGTCCCCTAATAGCGGAATAAGTCGTCTCGGAGCGAAGCCCATTACACCCTGAGAAACTACTGGAACCTACCAGTAAATCTCGCTTGCCCTGGCCAGGGACTTTGCGTAACGGCTCTCTGACACAGCGCGATATCAACTCCCAATACCGGGAGAGACGAATCCTGTCTAACCACCACTGCCTCCAAGTGCTCGGGACTGCACCCAACTGCTACCTGTTTGCACGACTCCTTTGAGCCGTGGTAGGGTACCAATCTAAGAATAGTGGAACACACTCGAGGCGAAGTAGAAGTGTCAAGTCTGCGGACTATGCTGTACTCATGTTACCTGGGAACTGTTAACTGACGACTGGTATAAAACCAACCTACAGTTCCCTGCGAGTCCTGTCCGGTGTACCCGTAACCCAACGAGCACCTGTATACTATCTCCAGTACGACGTACTGACGGCTATGGGACAGACCATCTCCCCAACTGGGATGAGAAGCGTACACACTAGTCTACTCCGGAGTATCGATGCCCTGTCTCGATAATCGTACGACTAGGGACCTGAATAAGGATGTGCTTGTAGACTACCCAGCCCCCACTAGTGTGACTGCCATCACAACGCTGGTAGTCAAGCAAGATCCTAAGAGCTCTATCAAGACGTATACTCATATATTAAGATAGAAAAACCAAGTAGCATACTACCATGTTTAGCAAGACTGTTATATACATGTGAATATCCCAAGCTTCCATTAAGTAATATACAAACTAGTATGATACAATAATGGCCCCTAGGGCATATACACTAACATTCTGTACACCACATTTAGGCTAATTGGTTTTCTTCCTTCCCTACCTTTCGGCACCAGCCTGAGATTTGGAAGAAGACTATCCAATAAGCGCAATAGGTTTACTCTCCTAAATACCAGGAGCCCTCACAACCTGAAAGAAGGTAAAGGGAAAAGACAACCGAATAATCCTATTTTATTTCTCCAGAACCGGAAACCATCCTCGACCTGAAATAAGTTTTTTCGTGTTCGTATGTAACTATACGATGGCTGATCCAATCAATATGGATCTTCGTAGTGATACGGAATGTTTCGGAGAAATGTAAAGGTGATGTAGGAGTGGCAATGATATATGTGACTAAATGACAATTCAAAAGACCAAGTGTTTTTAGAAGGTTCGGTTGACTTGGTTCATGAGTTTTAGTCTAGGGTCGTGCACTCCAACCTGGATCAGAATGGTTAATCACTTTATCTAATCAGGATGTCTCCCACTGTATCCTCGAATTCTTCTCCAAACCTAAAAGGAGAATTAGTCGGGATCATCTAAAATCACCCGAGGAGTAACACCAACTCATCAGTGGGAATCGGGATCCAACTATCATCGTATGATAACTTGATGGAAACAACTCAAGTCACCACACTCCAGAAGGTATGCGCATGCCTGGCAAGTTTCCTGTATATTTGAAGCTCTCGATGTGGTTTTTATCCCTAGGACCCAAGTGACCTTGACTGAGCCAACATATCAAAGGATCATAGTCAAGTTCAACCCGTCATTATCCTATATTGCATTAGACCCACCCGTACGAGTCTTTAACTGAGCCAAAATTAACGTACGACTGTCTTAACTGTATGGTTCCTTAGCATCCTCACTATGTTTTCTAAGGCATCAAGCATGCAATTTTAAAATTTCTAGAGTGCTAAGAAACCCTAAACAAAGGATCTAACTAGAGAATTAGGGTAAGACAAAGCAAGTAAACATCTTTGCTCTAAGTGAACAAGGAATACAACCTTTGTAGACCGGTCCTTCACTTCTAAAGCTCCGTGTAGTATTCCCTTTGCTCCAAGTAGTGGTCTCCCGGACTCTCGTTAGGCTCCACTAGGCGAAAAGAACAAGCTTGCTTGAAGAACTTCGAGGCCGAAGATGATCTACGTCGAGAAATCTCCAACTCAAGCTACCTCTTCACTAATTGAGAATCAGTGAAGCCAACAACCTATACTAAATAGCTTGTCTAGTGTAGAATGATGAATTAGGAATTTTTCTCACTTTAGAATAATTTTTCTCCATCTTTTTCTTCACCATTAAGAAAACCTAGCAAGCTCAAAGGAGATGAAAAAGAAGATGAAGTGGTCAAGAATAGAATAGAATGAATGAAAACCATGGGTGAGATAATATCATATATTACCATTGTAGAGACTTAACCATGGCTAAAGATAATGGTTGGGTTAATAAATATCTAAAGTAAAACAAAATTAGTGGACTAAGTCAATATTTTCCACAAGCTTCTCCAAGCTTCATAAACCAAGCCATTTCCAACTAATTTTGATTTTACTTTAAATAATTAATCACCATAATTATCTATGGTATGGTATGAGTCTCGTACACCCATGTTTAATGTATCATCAAGCATGACACAAAGAAAATAATACATTAATATATATCACATATATATTAAATGTACAATGAGAAAAAGAAATTCTTAAGTGAGCTAATATTAGTTAATATATAATAATATATCAAATATATAATCATACATTAAATTATTAAATCAACACTTGATTTAATAACCTGGCTGTATCGCATACAACCGACTAATATCATATATATCAACTTATCGAATCAACACTTGATTCAATAACCCGGCTATATCACATATAACCGACCGATATCCATATCGAAAGATAAGAATACGATATTACATACAGGTATAAATCTCGGTCCCGCACATATCACATATGTGCCCTACTTCTTTTCGCTTGAGCCAAGAAACCTTTGTGTAGGACTCTAAAGACTCGTCAATACACCGGCAGTAGGTAATTATCATATCAGTTACCCACAAGCCGTCATCGGTACTAGCTGGATGTAACGGCTACCTGGGTATTGAGCGATTAGAAGATCAGCAAGAACGCTTGTCTAAACTCCCGCAAAGCCTATCAGTAACACTACCGTACAGTCCGGTCTCTTCGTTTGATATGTCGCATATCTATTCTGGGGGTAGTAAACGTGAGACCCCAATAACTTGATAAGTCATGCCGATGTGGGGCTCATAACGGGGCAAGAAACTACTGATAACACTTACCAGTAAATCTCAGTATCATCCCTGGCCAGGGACTTCCTGTTATAGCCAATCGAGCACAGCGCAACATCAACCCCCAATACCGGGAGAGACGAAACCCCTCTTATCTCTCATTGCCTCCATGTGATTCGGGACTGTACCCAAAAACCACCGTTTTGCACGCTCTCTTGAACGTGGTAAGGTGGAAATCAAAGCACAGTAGAAATCACACAAGACTCTATGATGATCTTGGGTCTACAGACTAACATGTACCAGTGTAACCAGAGAACTGCTATCTGACGATAGGTATAATACCATATAGGAGTTCTCGGCGAGTCTTGTTCAGTGTACCCTATCTCCACTGAGCACCCGTATACAATCTTTGATGTCAAACACGAATGGATGTGGGATCATTGATTAGTCGAAAATATTGTATATTTTAGCCGGCAATTTCCTCATCATTTGCATCCATATAGAAGTGTTCGGCATTCATATTTTACATATTTGCAAAACTGTCGCAAAATATCAGATTACATGTATTAGACTCTAAAACCGACACTATAAAGGAAATTGACCGCATTTGCGCAACACTTGTTTTGAGATCTGTGTAGGAAAATCCAGCAGAAAGGCCAAAATTTACAGGGTACCGCTAAAACATGACGCCAACTCAATGATTTCAGTTCTGGTATCAATCCAAAAGGGAAAATGCAAATCAACATATCAGATGAAGCCCCAAATACCATCAAAAGACCACACCAGAAGCCCCAAGCTCCAAGCCTCCAACACGGCCGCGGAACCGCGGCCGAAGCCTGCTTGCGCCGCGGTTCCGCGGCCAACTTGCCACGTCACCCTCTCAATTTTAGTGGACAATGCTTCTCATAGTGGCTGCAGTTTAGAAATGTACCTCAAGTTCCAGAAGACTCCAGAGACTTCTGCCAGATCAGCAAGCTTTGGGATCAACACTAAACTAGCCTATCATTCTAGAAACTTCTTCCTAAACCCTAGCTTAAACCGTAAGCTAAGCCTAACAAACTCTTTCTAGAAGTCTTTCAACAAACTTTTGGAGGGAACTCAAAGGCTTAGGGTTTGGGTGCTCTATAAATAAGACCCTAGGCTCACTTGTAAAAGATAGAATTCATGAGCTTGGAAAAATCAATCCATTAGTTCATTTGAGAGCCATTCTATCTCTCTTTTCATCTTCTTCTTCCACAAGTCTAGTGAGAGGATTTGTGTGAAACCCTAACCCTAATTCCATTCAAAAGCCAAGATCCCGAGTACCCATTCAAGCAAGAAGCCTTGCAACTTTTTAGGAGCCGAGCCGGTCTTCAACGGAGCAAGTGGTCCAAGCCGATTCGCGACTCACGAAGCCGAGCGAAGCCAAGTCAACAATTTAGTTCTTCCTCTTGTAGTTCTTGAGCGACTGTAATCAAATTGTTGATATAAATAAAAGGTGAAATTCTTTTATCTTGTTTTCTTTAAATTTTTGCATCATGAGTCAATCTAAATTTCTAGTTATAATTTTTGTTGTGATGTTTGAGTAATACTCCGCTCGTCGAGGAGTCGAGACGATCAATAGATTGATGATGTAATATATCTTAAATCGATTCTTAATTCCTACGAGTTTTGTAAACCCTAGCAAATTCAAGAACCGACGACCCATTTCGTTGCGATGCTTTCTTGATTGATATCGCTCGAAATTGGGGAGTTACGATCGTTTCTTGAAATTGCTAGAGGCTAGAATGTGAATGATATCGACGAAAGAACAAGGGTTAAACGATGAAACCCTAGTTTCAATCAAGAAAGCCCTAACTCTCGTCGATCATCATCGATCTAGTATCAATCCTTCGAAGGACAAGAACACGAAATCTTGAGATTACATCACGTCTATAGATCCGATCGATTCCTACGAGCCTCATTTAGATTCTTGACATTTTTGTTGGTAATATTATTGAATCCCAATTCTTGATTGTTTATCAGTTTCTTGATTCTTGATTAAACTCGTGACACCTGAATCAATTGATAAATTCTTGAATCATGTTTTCTTTTTCTTTTCGATTAACTTTTCGATTCAAACAAATCAAATATAAAAACGAATCGCATAATCCCTATGGACGATCCGCACTCGCTTACGATCTACAACTGACACCGTAGTTGATTGCGGTCAAATATAATTTTTTGATTGTGAACTTTATTCAATTTTCTAATTACCGACACAAAGAGACTCTTATCGATTTGATTTACTTACTCAGTCTCGCATTTTATGATCAATCAAATAGCGCCGAAATCGGGGACTATTTGAATCGATACCTTTTACTTTTTCACATCCAATCGGAAAATTAAAATTCAATCAATCATCCATCGCCCATCTCATCGGTCAAGAAACGTATATGCTAGTCTACTCTGGAATATCGATGCCCTGTCTCGATACTTTCATGACTAGGAACAATTAAAGGATGAACTTATGGACTACCCAGGCCTCACTAGTATGATCTCCATCATAGTCCCGGCAGTCAAGTACCCTAATGGCTTTATCAACATGTAACAGAGAGACAATACAAGTATACATTTTAAGATAAAGAGCAACCAGATAGCATACTATCATGTCGAGCAAGAAATTCCTCCCTATATATGTCCAAGTATTCACTATAATATACAATCTTGTACAATAATGGCCTCTAGGGCATACATACAACTAACAATCTCCCAGTTGCACTAAGGCCATTTGTAGTATCTCATACCCAACATCCCTTAAAGTCGCTCTAGAGAAAGGCCTTCGTGAGTGGATCCGCCATGTTATTCTTCCTGTCAACACTCCTGGCCTCGATCTTCCGGAGATCCACCGTCTCCCTGATCAGGTGATACTGCCTAAGAATATGTCTGGATCACTGATGGGACCGGGTTCCTAGGCCAAAGCCACAGCTCCATTGTCACCACAATGGTAGGAACCACACCAAGTTCATCTCATGAACATGTTTATCCAGACGGCCTCTTTGGTAGCACCGTTGGTAGCAATGTATTCAGCCTTTATCGTTGAGTTTGCAACGATATATAGCTTGGAACTCTTCCAACATACCGTCCCTCCACTAAGGGTAAAGACAAAACCTGTGACTGTCTTACAGTCGACCTTATCACTCTGGAAGCTCGAATCGGTAAAGGACTCCATTTGGAGTTCACCGTTACCATACACCAAGAACATTTCTTTAGTGCTTCTCAAGTACTTAAGAATGTTCTTCACTGTTGTCCAGTGTTTCTCCCTGGATGTAAGATGCATCACCCAGATCCTTCATGGAGAAACATTGTGATAAGAGGAGCTTGACCGAGTGTAGTATAGGAACACCATTTCCTATCAAGAGTATGTCATCCATATACAATACGAGGAAGACAACCATACTCTCTACAACCTTTTTGTATATACAAGGTTCATCTACCTTTTTGATGAAGTCAAACTCTTTGACTGCCACATCAAAACAGATGTTCCAACTCCGCCATGTCTGCTTTAATCCGTAAATTTATTTAAGCAACTTGCACACCTTTCCACTACTCCCACTGTCTACGAAGCCCTCTGGCAGTGTCATGCACACGCTCTCTTCTAAATCACCATTTAGAAAAGCGGTCATGACATTAATCTGCCAGATTTCGTAGTCATGGTATGCAGCGATGGCAAGTAGGATCCGGATGGACTTAAGTATAGCCATTGGAGAAAAGGTTTCATCATAATCCACACCTGGTTGTTGACGAAAACCTTTTGCTTCAAGTCTAGCTTTGAAAGACTCAATTTTTCCATCTACACCAAGAATCTTCTCAAGATCCACTTGCTCCCGATGGGTTTTACCCCTTCAGGTGCAACTTCCAAAGTCATACTTTGTTGGTGTACATGGATTCCATCTCAGATCGCATAGCATCCAGCCATTTCACAGAATCCCCACTCGTGATGTCCTACTCGAAACTAGTTGGGTCGTCATCTTCCATGATGCAATCCTCGCTCCCACTGTCATTGAGAAAACCGTAGTATCTCTCAGGTGGATGAGGAACCCTACTAGATCGGCGGAAGTGCTGAAGTTCGTCGGGAACTATCGAATCCTCTGGTTCCATCAAATCATCAGCTGTAGTTTATGTAGCTGGAACTTCTTCCAGTTCTACCTCATGACCAGGAATTTCTTTTGCAAGAAATTCCTTTTCAAAAAAGGTGGCATGCCGAGAAACAAACACCTTTTGCTCCTCAGTGTGGTAGAAGATATACCCTCGCGAATGTTTGGGATATCCAACAAACTAGCACAGAACTGACCTTGCCTCGAGCTTGTTCGGATTTTGCCTTTCAACATAGGCCGGACAACCCCATATCTTAGCTCGTTTAAGACATGGTCTCTTCCTGTTGGATATAGTGCCCTCTAAGTCAATTATTGGATCGCAGATACGTGATTGCAATGATTGAGGGAGGACCTATACCGATAAAACAGTCTTACTCGAGATGATAGTATGCTACCTGGTTTGTCTTTATCATCATGATAAAGCCTATAGGATTCTTGTTTGACTACCAGCAGTATGATGGCGATCATATATGTGGGAGCTGGGGTCTATAAGCACATCCCTAAAGTGTCCCTAGTCGTAAGAGTTTCGAGACAGGGCATCGATACTCCAGAGTAGACTAGTGTATACAGTCGAGACCCCGACGAGGGGCGGTGGCCGGTCTCACAAGCCACTGGTGTAAGTTGGATCACCTTAGATGTATACAGGTGCTAATTAGGTTATGAGTACACCGGACAGGACTCGCCGGGAACATGCTAGTTGGTATTATACATATCGTCAGATAGCAGTTCCCTGGTGACATGTGTATAGGTTAGTTCATCGACCTGAGGTCGTCATTTGTCTCGTGTGAGTTCCCACTGTGCTTTGATTTATACCCTACCACGCTCAAAGGAGTTGTGCAAACAGGTATATTTTGGGTACAGTCCCGAGCCAAGGCAAGTGAGCGGATCTTCGGGGATTCGTCTCTCCCTGTATTAGGGGTGAGATCGCGCTGTGTTTAGGAGAGCCATTACACGAAATCCCTGGCCAGGGTAATCGAGATATAATGGTAGGTATACCAGTAGTATCTCAGGGTGTTCTGGGATGCTCTCTGACACGACTTATGCAGCTATTGGGGGTTCTGATGTTTACCGAACCCCTAGGCCTAATATGCGATACTCATAGACGAATGTTCCGGACTGTACGGATATTGTCGCTGTCAGGCTCAGTAGGGTTTATAGATGAGTTCGCTCGTCAGCTTCCCTTCCAATCAATACATAGGCAAAACGTTACGTACAGCTTGTACCTCTGACGTGCTAGGGGTTATACCCAGTGCCAGTGTGTTGATGAGTCATTAGAGTCCCCCACCAATACTTTCCCAAGTTCGGGCGAAACGTTGTAGAGGCCGTATGGGTTTATGGCAAGGTTCGGAAAATGCACGTGCGTTTTCGCACGTATCGTTTTTCGGGCAGATAATACTGGTAGGCTTTGGTTTAAGCCGGAACCCAGTATTATACTGTATAGATATAATATCTTTGTCTCAGTTGCATTTGTATTCGGTCGTAATACAAATGCGGGTATGTTTATACCGATACGGGGTTATCCTGAAATTCGTTTCGGGATGATTTTTGGAAGTTGCCAGTTTCCAATTTTCTATCAGCCTATTTTGACATTCGGTTAAATACGGATTTGTCTTTTCGTCTTCAGGGTGAGTCATGCTTCTAGAAGGTTCTAGAAGTGGTGATTAGGCATATGACTCATTTGTGTCATTAATGGTTCATTAATGATGCAAGGTGACTAGGATTGTTTTCATTGGTTTTCATTTAATGCTTAATGTGAGTCATTCTTTCATTATTGTTATGATAAGTATCATTTGTTATGCTCACCCTCCCCTCTCCTACACTCACCTCATCTTCATAAATAATGGCCGGCCACTTCTTTGTGAGAGAGAGAGAGATTTGATTCATTCATTTTTGGCCAAAGATTTCATATAGTTTAGTGTATAGAAATTTCCTAGTTCAATTTCCATTCACCCGATTCCAAATGGCAACTTCTTTTAACCGTTCGTCCATAGTCTTGGACGTAACGAGACAGAGTATTCTACTCATTTTCTACTTCATCTTGGTCATCTCTTTTAGCAAACTTGACGATCGAGTTGCCTCGGTTCAGAGGCGGGAGCCCGTTTAAAGATCCGTCGACGTGGTGTCACCTGGACGATGAGAACGGAGATCAAGCAAGTTCGGATCAGTTGCAACATAGCGTGGATTGATGGTTGAAGACCGAAGGATTCGGATCATTCGGTATAACAATTCTACCCTCTTTACAATTTGTTAGTTTAGCTATAATGGACGATCCGGGATAAAGTACGCGATAGCGCCAGTCGTAAAAGTTTTGTTCCGCATATCGGCGTCTGTTAGACGGCTGGGGCGCTGCCGCGGACTTACACTTCCAATAACATATCTCATATGGAGTGGTAGGCACCGATTTGGTCAGAACCCTATTTAGTAGGTATGCGGCTTCTCAAGCGCATAACTCCAAAAGGAAATAAGTAACTCGGCAGTACTCATTATAGAGCGCACCATATCTTATAGGGTGTGATACCTCCGCCTCGATATACCGTTGTGCTGTAGTCTATACGGAGGAATAAGCTAAGAGAGAATCTCATTCTCCTTTTTAAATAATCCAGGAATTCTGTGCTCAAATATTCTCTTCCCCGATCATATTGAAGGATTTTAATACTTTTAGCTGTTTGGTTCTCTACTTTGTACTTATATTCCTTGAATTTATCAAAAGCTTTAGACTTGTGTTTCAACAGGAACACATGTCTGAATCTTGAGAGATCATCGGTGAATGTAATAAAGTACGAGGAACCATTCCTGGCATGTGTAGACATGGGACCATATACATCACTATGTATCAGTCCCAAGAGTTCAATAACTCTTTCTCCGTGTCCAATAAACGGAGTTTTGGTGATCTTACCTTTTAGACATGACTGGAAAGTTTCATAAGATGTAAATTCGAACGGATTCAAATATCCATCCTTATGTAACTTAGCTAGTCGTGTCGCATTGATATGGCCTAATCTACAATGCCACAAGAAGGATTCGTTCATTTCTGAACTTTTCCTCTTGTGTGTGTTCTGTATGTTGAGAACTGTAGTTTTATTTAGAATGTATATGCCATTACATAACGTGCCTGATCCAATCAACTTTTGATTTAGGAAAATGTTCATAACATTATCCAGCAATAAAAAATTATATCCTTCTTTACATAATAAAGAAACTGATATAATAATGCATATCAAGTTCGGAATGTAATAACATTTCTTCAGAATCAATGTATTACCAGTTGGTAATACAAGGTGATATTCGCCAACTGGTTTGGCTGTAACATTTTCACCATTCCCTACTATTAGAGAATGATCACCATTTCTCAGTTTTCTATCTTTCTTTAGCCTATGTAACATATTACATATATGCGATCTTGATCCGGTATATAATACCCAGGACGTAGATTGTACTGAGAAACAGTTCTCGGTGATAAACACACCCGAAGAAGATGCATCAACATGCTCATTCCTCGTTTGGGTCGCATAGGAATCCGGATATTCCTATATTTTCTGCTTGGACTTATAACAATTATAAGATAGAGTGAAACCAACATTCCCCAGCTCAGTATAACAAGCGGGTTCGGTCAATACATCCATATTATTATCTTGATTAAAGATGTCACGGTCGCTACCTGGAGAGAGAGAAGAAAACACTCGCGTGCGCTCTTGAAAGATTAGATTGGTTATTAATTTTATCTAATCAGCATGGCTCCCACTGTTTTTATCAAATCTTCCTTCAAACCCAAAAAGGTAAGACTAGCCGTGATTAATTACACCCTACAAGTTCGCCAATCTTTCAGTCAGGCCAGTATCCGTACTTTGAGAGATGTTCCCCATGCTTTCGTACGGACCTAATTAAAATAAACCTCATTTTCCTAGAGACATAACCCCATTGACACCTTTCTAGTCACTTACTTGATCGGCTAATTGTAAAGTGCAAAACTCTCCCAGGAGTAACTCTTACTCGCAGTGGGTATCGGGATCCAACTATCTCATAGAAGGTATGCAATCTCATTGCAAATTTCAACATTTGAATTCCTGATAATATTTTGCCCCTAACGTCCTATGACCTTAACGCAGGCCAACAAACCATAGGGCACTAGTCAAGTTCAACCCGTTCTTTTCTTGATTGAATTAAACCCATCCGCACGACCCTTGACGCAGGCCAACAAGGTCGTACGACTACCCTAATCCAATCGCATCATATGCTAGTAGATAAGTACTAATCAGCTACTGTACACTACGCTTTGACGCAGGCCAACAAACGCAGCACGAATACTAAATAGCACCTATCTGAAATGACGGAGGGCTACGACAGATTTTTAAGAAAACCTTTTGCGTAATGAACTTGATATCGTTATAGAATCGAGTGATTTTGAAAAGGAGTGTTTTTGAGACTTTTACTAGTTTTGCTAAAGAGGTCACTCCTGGTGAAGGGATCTCGGCTCTTTCCTCATCGAATGAGGTGTTGGATATTCATGAATACCACTATGCAAAGCAAGAACTAGAAAAGCAATCAAAAGACAAAACCGAGTGGGTTATAGCATCTGCTAGCTTCTGCTAAAGAGGTCACTCCAGGTGAAGGGATCTTGGCTCTTTCCTTATCGAATGAGGTGCTGGATATTCATCAAGGAATATCACTATACAAAGCAAGAACTAGAGCTACCCTTTCTGAAAAATTGATTCTACAACATCTTTAGGTTTCTTTCCTTTCATTAATCTCATTAATGAAGTCACATCATTTATGCTTCCTAAGCATCACAGACAATGAAACGAAAATACAACGTACGCTTATGTCATCAGCATTCGCCACGGAGTCCCGTCATGTACCGTTAGGTTAGATAACTAACGGCAGAGCGGGGGTAGGACTAGCACGGATGAAAAACATAAGCAACGTTTATTATATATCATATATATAATATAAAGTATTCGTCTCACACAGTTTTATGATCTCATCACAGAACATTGCAGCAGAAGTCAACATATGAAATATTGGATATACCAGGAGGTCCGTATTTTAAATTAAGCCAGTAAAAAATACGGATTCCACTGTCATGATGAATAGCCAAACCCAAATCCCTAGACCCCTGCGAGAGCGGCCAGCAACCCTACCAATTCTACAGTTAGGAGACCCGGTCTCGACTCCTCGAGATGGTCTCCCACTGGACTCTAGAACCCGATTACTTGTGCTCCCCGCCTTGGGTCTATCCTAATGCGGAAAAATAAATAATATACATTAATGGTGACATCATCCTCAACCTGGAATTGCCCCAATAAAAGAATATTACATACAGGTTTTTACATGAATGAAAATGAAAAACTCTCATCTCACGCAAAAAAACCTCGGCTATTCAAACACGACGATCCAATATAATATATCCCAGCAACACATAACATCACATGTCATCAACGTAAGTAAATATGCGTATCCCAATTGTCGTTGACGTATAGCAACGAAACTGACGATACACTACATATTAAACTTACGGTCGCAGAAAAGAAAGTGAAAACTACAATAATTAGAATCTGCAACCACATTAGACATCATAAATCCGAAATATCACATACTTCGGATTTCATGCCTAACCAAATGAATTCCTTAGACATCATAAACCTGGAATATTTCATATTCCGAATTTCATGCCTAACATTATAAACCCCGCATTTTAGTCTCGATATTGAAAACACTTTTCAATAACAAGTCGGGCAATTCAACAAGATTCCCGACATCCTGATCGAATGCTCGTCGGAAACATTAGTAGACGGTCGCACCCTCGATGCCGTCGACGAAGCGCACTTAGACGGAACACCGCGGCCGCGAGCACCCGAACGGATGGTTTAGGCAACGGGGTTCTCCTACAGTCACTTGGTCGGGGTTATGAGGCATGGTTATCTAGTAATGTTACCCGGCGAGTATCCGCGTACACTACGTGATTGCGACGGAGTTTTGATCCGAATCAAAACCCCATGGCAACCGATCAAAAGAGACTAAATTGCTAAGTTTACAAAATTCAAACCAGTTTTCACAAAACTAATTATTGTGGATTCCAAATATTGTATCACATAACACAAATAGCTAGACGATGTTAAACATTTCGATCGAATCAACAAACACCCACATTTCCCAGAGACCTCAACACTTGAGACAGTTTTAAAAATACCCAGAACATGCCACAAGCACCTATGTACCAACCGAAGAAGGGCCGTTCCTGGCCTCACCAACGGCGTCGTGGAACTGCCGCAAACACTAGGCTTTGGCCGCGGTTCCGCGGTCGTATGGTCGTGTTAGGAGTTCGTTCTTCTTGTGGGTCCAAAGAAAACCCTGCAAGATTTTTTGAATATTTTTAACTTGGAAAAATCCAACATTTAGAAAAATTTCCAGAGAGCATGGGAAATATGGTTTTCGGAGTTCGATCGAACACTTTAACTTCGTCTACGCCACTACTAATGCCCTAGCTTGGCTCTAATACCACTGTAGAGTTCCTTAGCATCCTCACTATGTTTTCAAAGGTATCAAGCATGCAATTTTAAAATTTCTAGAGTGCTAAGAAACCTTAAACCAAGGATCTAACTAGAGAAATAGGGTAAGACAAAGCAAGTAAGCATCTTTACTCTAAGTGAACAAGGAATACAACCTTTGTAGACCGGTCCTTCACTTCTAAAGCTCCGTGTAGTATTCCCTTTGCTCCAAGTAGTGGTCTCCCGGACTCTCGTTAGGCTCCACTTGACGAAAGGAACAAGCTTGCTTGAAGAACTTCGAGGCCGAAGATGATCTACGTCGAGGAATCTCCAACTCAAGCTACCTCTTCATTAATTGAGAATTAGTGAAGCCAACAACCTATACTAAATATCTAGTCTAGTGTAGATTAATGAATTAGGAATTTTGCTCATTTTAGAATAATTTTTCTCCATCTTTTTCTTCACCATTAAGAAAACCTAGCAAGCTCAAAGGAGATGAAGAAGAAGATGAAGTGGTCAAGAATAGAATAGAATGAATGGCAACTATGGGTGAGATAATATCATATATTACCATTGTAGAGACTTAGCCATGGCTAAACATAATGGTTGGGTTAATAAATATCTAAATTAAAACAAAATTAGTGGACTAAGTCAATGGTTTCCACAAGCTTCTCCAAACTTCATAAACCAAGCCATTTCCACCTAATTTTGATTTTACTTTAAATAATTAATCACCATAATTATCTATGGTATGGTATGAGTCTCATACACCCATGTACAATCTATCATCAAGCATGACACAAAGAAAATAACACATTAATATATATCACATATATATTAAATGTACAATGAGAAAAAGAAATTCTTAAGTGAGCTAATATTAGTTTATGTATAATAATATACCAAATATATAATCATACATTAAATTATTAAATCAACACTTGATTTAATAACCCGGCTGTATCGCATACAACCGACTAATATCATATATATCAACTTATCGAATCAACACTTGATTCAATAACCCTGCTATATCACATATAACCGACTGATATCACATATCACGAGATAAGAATACGGTATCACATACACGTATAAATCTCGGTCCTACAGATATCACATATGTGCCCTACTTCGTTTCGCTTGAGCCAGGAAACCTCTGTGTAGGACTCTAAAGACTCGTCAATACGCCGGCAGTAGGTAAGGATCATATCAGTTACCCACAAGCCGTCAGCGGTAATAGCTGGACGTAACGGCTACCCGGGTATTGAGCAATCAGAAGATCAGCAAGCAAGCTTGTCTAAACTTCTGCAAAGCATATTAGTAACACTACCGTGCAGTCCGGTCTCTTCGTCTGATATGTCGCATTTCTAGTCTGGGGGTGGTAAATGTCAGACCCCAATAACTTGAAAAGTCATGACAATGTGAGGATCATAACGGGTCGAGAAACTACTGTTAACACTTACCAGTAAATCTCAGTATCAGCCCTGGCCAGGGACTTCCTGTTATAGCCAATCGAGCACAACGCAAGATCAACCCCCAATACCGGGAGAGGCGAAACCCCTCCTATCGCTTATTGCCTCCATGTGACTCGGGACTATATCCAAAAACAACCGTTTTGCATGCTCTCTTGAATATGGTAAGGTGGAAATCAAATCACAGTGGGAATCACACAAGACTCTATGATGATCTCGGGTCTACAGACTAACCTGTACCAGTGTCACCAGAGAACTGTTATCTGACGATACGTATAATACCATCTAGGAGTTCTCGGCGAGTCATGTTCAGTGTACCCAGTCTCTACAGAGCGCCCGTATGCAATCTTTGATGTCAAATACGAATGGATGTGGGATCATCCATCGGCCATCTCATGGGTCAAGAAATGTATACGCTAGTCTACTCTGGAATATCGATGCCCTGTCTCAATACTCCCACGACTAGGAACAATTAAAGAATGAACTTATGGACTACCCTGGCCCCACTAGTATGATCTCCATCATAGTCCTGGTAGTCAAGTACACATCCTAAGGGCTTTATCAACATGTAATAGAGAGACGGTACAAGTTTACATGTTAAGATAAAGAGCAACCAGATAGCATACTATCATGTCGAGCAAGAAAGTCCTCCCTATATATGTCCAAGCATCCACTATAATATACAATCATGTACAATAATGGCCTCTAGGGCATACATACAACTAACACTAACCAATCGCATATACATGCAACAGAAAAGCACTACATATCTACCGAACACTACGCATCGGCTAAGCACGACATACATAGCACGAATACTAAGCAATACTAATCTGAAATGACTGAGGGCTACGGCTGTTTTTTGGCGAAAAACCTTTAACGTAATGAACTTGATATCTTTGAAGGAACCGAGTGGTTTTATAAATATATAGTGGCGCAAACTTTTGCTAAAGAGGTCACTCCCGGTGAACGGATCTTGGCTCTTTCCTCATCGAATGAGGTGCAAGATATTCCCAATCGAATACCACGATGCAAAGCAAAAGAATTGACTATAGTGAAGTTATTACCTGACGCAAACTTTTGCTCAAGAGGTCACTCCTTGTGAAGGGATATCGGCTCTTTCCTCGTCGAATGCGGTGCTGGATATTCATAATCGAATACCACTGTGCAAAGCAAAAAAAAATGTCTGTAATGTCTGTTTTTCAAAAACTTGGTTCCAACAACATCAAATAGGTTTGTTTTATTCTTGCATTGATCAGAATCAATGCAATCTCATCAATTAAACATATCACACCAGATAAAGGAACGAAAATATAATGTACGTATATGTCATCCGCATTCGCCACTGGGCCCCGTCATCACCCGTTAGGTTACTTAACTAACGACAGAGTGGGGGCTGGACTAGCGCGGGTGCAAAACATATACAACATCTACTATTATATATAAATATATATAACAATCATCCCAGGCATGATATAAAGCAACATCACAGAATCTTAGCCAAGCAACACAGAGTGGTGGATAATCCTGGAGCCTCGGGTTTCATTTAAGCCGCAAATGAGACCCGACGTTTCCTGTCGTGTGGATAGCCTGTGCAATGAAAACCTAGACCCCTAAGAGCGCGGTAAGTAACCCGCCAATCCCAGAAGTGAGGCAACCCTAATCAAAAAAGCGAATGGGCCACCCAGCACTTCACGGAATCCGATAACTTGTGCACCCCACTGTGGGTCATCCTATACCCCCTACGAGTGCGGCGAATAGTCTTCCAATTCTAGAGTAAGGTCACATCCGTCTCAACGCCATAAGGTGCAGACCCATTGTCCTCTAGAACCTGGCTATTTGTGCACTCCACCGCAGGGTAAACCTAGAGCAGAAAAGAAAAATAATATGTACAAGGGTGACATCGACCTCAACCCGGTTGTTCCCCAAACAAATAATATACAAGCTGGCAGAGACGGCAGTCCACAAGTCAGACGCTCGCCCCGCAATATCAAATGTATAAATGAATCTAAACTGTACTACCATTGAACCACTATCTATCCACCACGACGATCCAGCCATAACCATAGCACAACACAAAACATCAACGTGAATATCATGTTCGCAAACCTGACAAAAAGACATATAGAAATTAGACGAGTTGTACCGCTCTAATGACATTCACAGTCGCAGATAGTAATGTATGTACTGAAAACTTTTAAACAGTGTTAAAAATAGTGCCTTCGAAATACCCCGGATTGCCCCCAAACTTAAGATAACACAATATGGAATCTGAGCAAAAACAAACAATACCAAAAACTAAATATTCCAGATACCAGAACACACCAAAAAATCTAAGCCCCAACTCCTCAACAAAACCGGCGGTGCCTGGGATTCTTCCGATTTCACCAGCCATGTCTAGGAATTTGGGCCTCGTATTTTGGTGGTGTTCTAGTTACAACATAAATAGCCTTCTGAAATTATTTAAAAAATTTTTAGAAGACTCTGAAAATCGACAAAAACTAGAATATTTAGGGTATTGTTTCGGAGTTGTTTCGGTTTCGATACTTTAAACATCGTTTAAACTGCTTGTATAGGGTTTATGGGTTGGCTATGATACCATGTTTGGTTATACCAGCGCCTTGGCCATCAAACCGTAGCCGATTGCGGAACAAAAACTTTCTAAACTGGCGCTAGAACAGCCCGATGCCCGGATATACCCTAAACCCTAATCTAGAAAACTAAAGAAAGGAGTTAGGAATGTTTATACCGAATGATCCATATCCTTCGGTCCTCAACCTTTATCCCAAGCTCCGAAAGGACACCATGATCAAGCTTGGTGGCCGGTCTCCCTCCATCGAAGATGATCCACCTGAGGAATGTAGCTTATGGCTCTAGTTCGACATCGAAAGCAAGTGAAGAAACTAGGGATTCTAGATTGCTAATCTAGAAAACCTAGGATGTAGTGAGTGTTCTAAATGTTTATCTATCTCATATCACCTCCTCTCATGATTCTCAACACATGAGAGGGTTGAGAGGAGGTGGAAGATGAAGGTAGAGGGAATTCAAGAAAGCAAGAGGAGTGAAGCTAATGGTGAGAGGAAGAGAGAGCTCATGAAAATGAACCATCTCTCTTTATTTGTCCAAATGAGCAAGTGTGGGAAAAACTCGTGAAGAATTGGTTTTACAAAACAATTTTTTCAATTTTAAAATCAAGCCATGCTTGAATAGTATGCACAAATGAATTAATAATTCATTTGTTCACACCATGCAAGCATGGTCCTCACCATACTCCCCATTTTCTAATATCCATCTCATTTACCATTTAATAAATAAATGGTCAAACCCTAAAATGAGGTGTCCACCTTCTAGAATGTTATCTGTAAAAAATACGGATTACATTCTACTGTATATACATACCTATATTCGTACCGAAATAAGAATACCCGAAGAGATAGAATAACACAAAGAACATAATACTAGAATATACATATCGAAATACATATACGTAAATTATTAAATCAATACCTGATTTAATAATCCGTCTCAAACCCGAGCCGGCTAGTATTATCAACCGCCCGATCGAAAGTCCGGGTAACTAGTACACTCATTCGATCGGAACCCTGCACGTATCCAATACGGCTACTACATCATTTCTCCAGAACCATGGAAACCCTCTATGTGGAACTCTAAAGACTCGTCAATACGCTGGCAGTGGGTTTAACCACAAGCACGTTAGTGGCACTAGCTGTACGTAATGGTTACCCAGGTATTGAACGAAAGGAAGGTCGACGAGCAAACTCATCCGAACCCCTACTGAGCCTGTCAGTGACAATATCTCCGGTCCGTTCGTCTATGAGTATCGCATATCGTGTCTAGGGGTGGATAAAGTCAGACCCCTAATAACGCGACATTCCATGTCAGTATGTAACTCATCACCACCTGAGAAACTACTAATCCTAGATCAGTAATTCTCGACTACTTTTATCAAGGATTTCTGGTGATGGTCACCCATGCACAACGCGACATCAACCCCCAATACCGGGAGAGACGAATCCCCGACGATCCGCTCACGGCCTCCATATGGCTCGGGACTGTACCCGACTAAAACCGGTTTGCACGACTCCTTTGATCCATGGTAGGGTAGTAATCAAAGCACAGTGGGAACTCACACAAGACAAATGAAGATCTCAGGTCGACAGAATAACCTGTACACGTGTCACCTATGAACTGCTATCTGACAATAAGTATAATACCAACTAGCATGTTCCCGGCGAGTCCGTCCAGTGTATTCATAACCCAATGAGCACCTGTATACTATCTTAGGTGAACAAACTATCACCAATGGCTTGTGAGACCTGGCCACCGTCCCTCGTCGGGGTCTCGATTAGTATACACTAGTATAATCTGGAGTATCGATGCCCAGTCTCGATACTCCCATGACTAGGCACATTTAAGGATGTGCTTATAGACCACCCAGCTCTTACGTATATGATCGCCATCATAATGTTGGTTGTCAAACAAGAATCCTATAGGCTCTATCAACATGTAATTGTAACATTTCAGAAAATAAAAAATATTATTTTTGGAATTTAATATTAAAATAATATATTTCGTGAAAAATACCCGATTTGCGAAATTAGAGTTTTCGTAAAACGGTATAAATATATACAAATAATTGTGAAATAATTGGAGATTAAATTGATTTCTTCATTTAAAAATATATTTATTGGATTTGGCATTTTTATAATTAATTATATGCAGTTTGAATAAAAAATTGATTAGTGCACTACTAATCGCGATTAAGCCAAATCCGTGTTTCTACATTTTTCCATGGCTAGTGCACCATGTCATGTTGCATTTTGTTGCATGTTGTTGCATTTGTGATGTTTTATTGGTCTTATGTGTATTATTGTGAGAATGATTGGAGAGAGAGAGTGAGGCATGAGTTTGGAGAGAGTGAGAATAAGAAAGAGAGAGAGAGAGAGGGAAGCCACCATTATTCACCCCATTAGCTTTTCCTTCATCTTCTTCCACCTCATCTTCCTCCACCTTCACCTTCAAGAACCATCTCCATTTCTTCACCAAAACCCTACACCCTCTTCATTAAAAGTGATCACCACCTCATCCTCAACACATTGGACCAATCAAAGTTGGATTTTGGAGACTTTGGACAAACTAGAGTTTTTCTTGAGTTGCCCAAATGGGGTATATATTCTTTCATTTAGTTTAGTTTAAGTTTTCTAGTATTCTAGTTTAGTTTAGAATTTGTTTAAGTGTGGGTTTGTGAACTTGGAAAATTCAAGAGAGTGTTTGGGTAATTGTGTGGATTGGTGATATGTAGTGGTTGTTTACAAGATATTAGTGTTGAGTTATGGCCAAGACCAGAGACTAGAAAACCAAAACACGGACGTAGAATTTTCCCGACATCGTAATTTTGACAGTTTGTGATGGTTTATAGGAATCTGGAGTGACCCGAGACCACCATAAATTAAGTTCCCATAAAAATGAGACATGCAGGCAACCATGAAGCAACCCATGAAACCCGAAACCCAAATTCCCTAATCTGGCCGCAGATTAATTCATTGTGGCCACAAATTGCGGCCACATTAGAGTAGAATGGTGTAAATTTTGTTCAGTGGTCTTTTTATCAGATATCTAAGGCAACCCTATGTGCAAAATTCCCTAGTTTGGCCTAGGGTGAAATCTGGAAGTGGTTTTCCTAGGTTGTTGTTTTCGTGTTTTGCGATTCTGAAACTTTGGTTTTGAGATTTAATATTGTATTGGGTCGTTTGATGTTTGTACGTCAACGACGAGAGTTGTTTGGTTGTTTTTGCATGCGTAGGCTAATGGTTCTAACCTATGAGCGCACTGTTTGCCGTATTGGTTTTCCAGACTTGATGTTAATAGCATTTACGATTGTGTATTTATTGTAGGTACCTTCATGTGGATTCCGAGACGACGAAGCACCTCAACTACGGTTGAACGAGGAGTTTCGCAGGTGAGTAGATTTATATCTACGGGGGAAGTCGGGTGGATGGCGTATAGCACCCCCGCAAATTTTGATGGAAACCGATATATAGAATATGGTTAAGGAAACCTATATTAGAAAACTATGGATAGGGTTAAAAAGGATATTTAGAGATGCAATAAAGAATCTTATATATATATCGAGATATGAGATGAAAACTATAATGATATGACTCTTAGACCTGATATGATAGAAATGATGTCTTGAATTGATAAATAAGGATATGAAAAGTGAATATGAATCACGACATATAGGTATGCAGTTATAGGAGAATAAGTAGGAGATTTATAGTAGCAGGATATAAGATTAATAAGCTAGAATGTATATGTAAGATGACTTAAAAGGATGAAAAGAATATACGATGTGATATGATGACTTGATTGATACATCGGTATACGGGTACGAGTCAAGGATTGATACCTTTGACGGTCCCCTGATATGAGATTGTTATGGATGTGACCTGGGATATAGGTATATATATATATAATGTTGTGGATCATGAATGATATGTTGTACATGATGTTAGGTCCGTACCCTCATTGTCATATAGGTTGATAGAATCCCTAATTGATTAATGTCGCCGTACGATGGATATCGTACGTGATGAGTTTTACTTGATGATTGATCCATACCCCTGACTAGAGGATGTCGTACGATGGATTATACCGTACGTGATGTTGTGAGGCTGGATGCCGATTGATAGATTCACTGACTCAGATATGTGATAGAGACGTATACCTTATAGCATTTCGCCCACGATTTACTTTATGCTATGTTCATGTCACTCTCATTGCATTACATATAGCTGTGCTAGTACACCTACACCATTATCGATGATGCGTATGTTACACTTACACAGATTGGCCGGCTCACACACTTCATCATCGATAATTGCTATGTCACTTACACAGTAGAATTGCCACATCATTATGATATGTCGCATGATATACTGATATGTCACATCACTGTTCCATGTTGCATGATATACGGATATTCTCACATTTCTGTTATACATTCGCATATATCATACTTTACGATTTTATGCATTGAGATGCTATTTTCATGAGATTTTTGGATTTGAGAACCGTGGTCATTTCAAAAGAAAGTATATATTGTTTTAAAAACCCAGTTTTCTCTTGATATGATATTTCGAGACATCTGATCATTCGAATATACTGCATTTTTAACACGGCAATTTCCCTAACTTTTGCATTCATGTATAGGTATCCGGTATTCATATCGCACATATTAGCAAAACACATATAAAATACTGGATTACTTGTACTGCATACTAAAACTGACACTTTTAGGGAAATTGTGTGTTTTTCATGGCATTGCATCACCCTTGTATTGGCAACTCTTGTCTTGGGGTTTAATGCAAGAAATTCCAGAAGCAGAGGCCAAATTGGGAAAAGAGCTGATAAAAGATACGCCAACTCAAAGGCTAAAGATCTGGTAGCAATACAGAAGGCCAAACAAAATTAAACATATCAGAACAAGGCCCATATGTCAGCCCAAGTCAGCAGAGAAAAATACAAGCTCCAAGGCCCTTAATGGACCGCGGATCCGCGGCCCAAACCCCCTTGGCTTATAATGTGATCATGGGCTCAAATTTTGTACACGTGTCTCCCCTAACGGTCAAAGCTTCCATAAGACCCCAGAAGCTCCACGTGGCACATCTAGAAGGCTCGGCTTAACAAACTCTTGGAAGGAAATTCAAATTTTTGGGCTTAACTAACTTTTAGAGGGAAATTTAAATCCTTTGGCTAACAAACTTGTGGAAGGAATTCAAATTTCAATCCTATATCTAGAATTTGGAGGTCTATATAAGAGAGCCTAGATCTAGGGTAAAGGTTGTTCAATAATCACCATCTTCTTCCCTCCACAAGTTTAGTGACAAAACTTTTGCCAAATTCCAATTCAACTTCAAGATCAAGATCCCGAGATCAATTCAAGCAAGAATTCCTTCAACCATTAGAAGCGACGCCGGATTTTCAACGGAGCAAGAGATCCACGCCGATCCGCGACTCAAGGAGCCGAGCGAAGCCGAAATCGACGATCTAGTTCCTACCTTTTGTAAATTCAAGAGAGTTGTAACGAAATTTGTCGATAAATAAAGGTGAATTTTCTATATTCTTGCTTATATTTTAATTCAAGCATAATGATTAGATCTCAATTTTTGATTGTGTTTGTGATCATGATGTTTGAGTAATCTCTGCTCGTGTAGGAGTTGTGACGATCTTTAGATGATGATGATTTAGATATTCTTACAATTCTTAAATCCTATAATGCTTTGAAATTCTAGTGAATCAAATGATTAATGACCTAGTTTCGAGATGATGCTTTCTAGATCGTGTTCACTCGAAACTAGGGAACAACTATTGACCATTTGATTAACTAGAAGCTAGAATTTGAATGCGATCTATCGAAAGGACAAAGGATGAGTTGCGGAATCCCTAATTTTCTCGCACGATCCTTAAACCTCGATGAATTTGCATCGATCTAGTATCAATTAGTTAATGGATAAGAATGAGTAATCATTAGATCTCGTCACATCTATAGATCCGATCTACTCCTACGAGCCATACTTATAATCTTGAGTGTTGATTGGAAATTATCTCTCATCTCAATTCTTGTTTTTAATGTTTCTTTTAGATCTAGATTTTTCTTACTCTTGATCTTCAATTACAAATCATGAATTGTTTTCTTTTCTTTGCCTTAAATTTTCAACTCATCTAATTCGAAAATTGGACGGATCTCACTTTCCCTGTGGACGATCAGAACTCGCTAACGATCTACATCCGACACCGTTATTGATTGCGGTCAAAATATTTTTGGTTGTGATTTCTAAATACAATTTTCTAAAAACCAACTACACAATCGGAAACGATCAATCAACATCCACCATGTGTTTTCTCGGTTCTGAGATTGGAATGTGAAACCCGATTCGAGGAGCGGGAAGCACCGTCTGCGGGTACATGGTGGACCCGGTATGGTACCCCGTGGCAAGACATGGTTTTCGTGGTGTAGAAGATGAGCCGGGCAGAGGGACCACTACCTACCGGTGATAGTATTTGGACCTGGTGGTTATCAGAAGGATGCCGACCGGAGTCATGAGATGGATATGAGGGCCGACCAGAGTATGTAGCGCCTGAGGGCTGATCTGAGGATGCGGCGCCTGAGATATGAGGATTTACGTGTCGATGCTGGACATGGGTTTTATGATGTTTCGAGTGTCGATGCTGGACACTCAGGTTCCATGATTTTGATGTGTCATTGATGGACACACGTTGATTTATATCCTCATATTTACATGCATATGCTTTCATGATATTTACATGCATATGCTTTCATGATATTTACATGCATGTTGTTGTTGTGTCATTAATGGACACATAGATGTTAGCCACACGCATGCAGGCGTTGATTATATTGTTGGCACATATGCAGATACGGTCACCCTAGATATCATAGTATTACCTTTATGATATAGTTGATCTAGGAAATCGTTGTTTTATTCGATTTCTATCTGATGATGTTTTCTACTCATGAGTTGGCAACTCACCGCCGTTATGCCACAGTTCTTGCAGGTTGACCGCATGGATCAGTAGCGGCATCGCTGGCACACAGTTGCATTCGGGTGATTGCTTTGGTAGGTGGTACATGTTGGATCGTACCACTCTTGTATTTATTATTCCTGTTGTATCTAGTTAACTCCATTAATCAGAAACTAGTATTTGTATAAGTAGTAAGACTTAGCAAGACTTGTAGTTTCAAGACTTAGAGCGATGGGTTATATGTTCGCTTGGTGGGTTTGTTGTCTTGCTTTACAATTTCTTTTGTGTTGATCTTCATCATTGGGCGTCGTATACATATACAGTCTTGCGTGGTTGTGATTCCCCCGATTGGCGAAGAGCTAGCTCCCGCTTGGGGATGCCTTTATTGTTGTTATGTATTTGTAGTTTTGGATCAAAATATACAAAGGAGGTGCTGTCCAATTTTTTTTCAAAGACAAAAGATGTTTTCAACTAGTAACATCCACTTGAATTTTCATGTTCCACTATTTATGCATTTAAGAAAACCTTGATTTCATTAAACCTTTATTTCAAAACTTCACTTCTTTTATTTTCTTAAAAAGGTTTAGATTTATGGGCTTCGGCTTACTTAATTTACGTTGCGCCTTTAGACGTTGCGTGATTTAAATGCCGGTCACGGACTAAATTTTCGGATCGTGACAAATATGGCATCAAAGTGCTAGGTTTAACCTTGATTCGAGTCTAGGTTTGACTATGTGGAGTCTGGGGCGTAATTTTATTTCGGAACCTAGGCTTGACCTTACAGAACTTAGACTTGAACAGGGGGGTATTAGACCCGAACTTTCGTTACATAGGCTGACCCTGATTGATGGAGTAGGTAACTTGAGTAGAGTGACGTACCGTACGTATGTTTCGAGGCATATTTACGATACGATACTCTACTTAAGAACCCTTAGGATGTACATATCTTGAGACTTGTGATTCACTTCGTTCCCTTGATCAAACATCCATTTGAGATCCTTGATTCTATTCGTTTCCATGATCATACTCTCACTGATTTTCATTCCTCCTTATGATCATGTATCCATTTTGGGATCTGTTGATTCTTTTCATCCCTTTGATCTATTTTCGTCGATACTTGATTGAGGTTCCTATCACCATGGTTTGAGCACAGATTGAGCTGCTGCTAGTGATGCGGTCAGGGAGAGCTCGTTATGGACGAGAACTGACCATCGTGTTTTCTGGTGACATGGGAACGTATCGATTTAGTGTTTGTGTTGTGACCTCTCGTGTGAGGCGAGTGCTCGGTTTTGCACCGGATGATCGGGCCATTGTTAGAGGCTGCCTGTTGTGAGAGGACTATTGATGTACAGCCTACCTCAGAGTTTGTGATGTCGTCTACCTTGCAGAAAGATGACCCAGCCGTTGCTGAGATTGATGGGATATCGCTTCTAGAGCTTACGAGTTGAGATTGCTGGAGCTTCCAGGCAGAGATGTGACAGATGATAGCTAGTCTATCCTGAGTTGAGAGACGGCGGTGATTCGTCAAATTTGATGCGCCGACGCAGGCCCAGTTGAGTTGAAGATTTCCAGTGTGGAGAATCTTATTCAGATCTAGAGTAGATCGATCCAGAGATGACGTTGTCCGTTGGATGATCCGATAGGAGATCAGTAAGTTGACCAGTTTCGGATAGAGGACCTCACCCAGATGCGTTGTGAGTTGATCGAGAACAGACGAGTATAGAGTATTCCTCTGATGGTTGGGACGAGTTACTGAGGACGTGTTCGGCTAGATATCTTCTACATAGTGATGAAGATACCAAGTTCGTGATTTTGAGTCCATGTGAGAGACTCCGAATTGACTGTAGCCGAGAACAATTGCAGTACGCAGATAGCATGACGTGACGTCGAAGTGGACGATAATAAAGACGAGTGGAACAAGAGGTTCGTGCGAGATGCTGATGAGCTGTTGTTACTCCCCGTTGAGATTAGAGATCGGTTATGTATACAGAGGCATTGGGATACGGCCAATTCCCGAGGATATGCTGTGCTGGGAACGCAGATGTCCAAAAAACGAGAAAAGATTATGCAAGAGTACCGGCCTCTGTATAGTTCAGCATAGGCGAGATCGGAAGAGACCTTGAGCAGGTTCCTTCCAGGATACAGCTGCGATAAGATTTGCACCGAGGATCAGTTGTGTCATGTGCATTCAGAGGGCCAGAGGCCGACACCAGTGGCGTGCTGCTTTATGAGTAGTCATGCAAATTGGCCGAGAGATGACCAGAGGAGTGTCAGAGCAGAATCGTTTCCGTTAGTACACCTGACCGAGCCGATGAGCTGATGGATTGCGAGATTGGTAATCCACATAGAAATGAGGATCCAAAGACAGAGGACGCCAGACCTTGAGCAGGAGGCAAGCGGATGTTCTTGCTCTGCCAGTTTTGGACGCATCGACATTTTTCGACATTGTAGGAGGTGTACCTCAATATCATTTGTTGCGATTTGCGTTTGTGATCCGAGTATCACTCTTATATCGCTTGAATTTGAGTTTTGATGATTGAGTTTCATGGTATTGTTTTCGTGCACCATGGCTGCACCTACTGGGTATTTACATTTTGTGCATAGTTATTGCACTTGATATATATTTTATACACTGTTGTGTTGATTTGCGATTTGTGCATATCTATTGCACTTGATGTCGATTTTGTGCCTTGGTAGCACGTGTTTATGATTTCGTGGATTTCATACGGATGATTTGAATTTCGTGCATGCGGTACGCACCGGATTTGGTTTTTACACTTGGTATAGCTTACATGTGCTTGCAGTGCATTGATACGTGTTTTGTGCACGCAGTTGCACGCATTTATGATTTTATACATCTTGGTACACTCGGTGTTGTTTTTTATACGCATTTGAGTTATTGATGAGTTTTAGTGCATTTGTTGCACTAGATTTTCATTTCGTGAATTTGTTGCACTAGATTTTCATTTCGTGCATTTGCTGCAGTAGATTTTAATTTCATGCATTTGTTGCACCAGATTCATATTTCGTGCATTTGTTGTACTAGTTTGTTATTTCGTGCATTTGTTGCACCAGCTTGGTATTTCGTGCATTGGTTGCACCGGATTTATACTATGTACCTTGGTTGCACCCGATTTATGTCTTTGAGTATTTTTGTTACCAGATTTATGTTTTTGTGCACATTTGCACTTGATATTCGTTTTCGTGCATGCTACTGCACCAGATGTTTTATACGGACCTGACGTGCTTGGGTTGGATTTTTGCGCATATTAGGCGCTTGGCATTTGATTCTGTGCGTATCGGATGCACTTGATTGAGATTTTATTCGTGCATATTTGATGCACTTGACTTAGATTTTTGTTCGTGCATGTTGGATGCACTTGAATTAGATTTCATTTGTGCATGAAAGGATGCACTTGATTTGGATTTTTGTGCATGTTGGGCGCATGATATGAGATGTGATTTTGTGCACACCGGATACACTCGATTGGGATTTTCATTCGTGCATGTTAGTTTCACTGGGTTAAGATTTTCGTGCACTCTAGATACACTTGATATTGTTGTCGTGCACACCCGTTGCACTGGACAGATGCTTTCGTGCACATCCGTTACACTTAGTTTTTCTTTTGTGCATATCATAGCACTTGTATTGGATTTGATTTCCGTGCGCACCAGATGCACGTGATTGTTGGATACGCATTTTGAGGCTGATTTGCTTTTGAGCACTTTGTTTTCATGATGGGCACTGTATTATGTAGTAGCCGAACAAGACTGATCTGAGGACAGTACCTGAGTACTTTGCATGCATTAAAAGTTCAACAAGAGGTTTTCAAAAAGGAGCCATTGTCTCGCTATTTTCTACGTGTCCATGAGCGACACGAACGTTTATAAAGGAAAACCTTTTGGGATATTTTAAAAAGGGCGGAACGTATATTTTAGCAAAACCTATATGAACATATGTTTATTACTTTATAAATGAGTGTCCGTAACTTGTACCATGAATTACGCATCACGCAGCGATTCAGAAAAGATTTTGCATGTGTCTTATTCAGTTTTAAGATTTTTCCAAGGATGCGTATTATACACGTATTATAGTATTTGACTAGTGCATATTGGATTTTAGTAGTGGATTTTGAGATCTGTATCTCCATTGTAACTCTAATGATTTGCGTGCAAATCCGATGATTTGTGTGACGCTTGACGGAGTTCGATTTTGAGATTCGTGCTCGTTTTCAGGCGCACGCGATGCGCTGTAGTATTTCTATATCTTCCGTGATTTCGGAGCCCCGTTGATTTGAACTGATTATTAAAATGTTTTACTATTTGGGGGTTTAAATTTAAATTCGGGGACTGAATTTATTTAAGGGGGAAAGATTGTAACATTTCAGAAAATAAAAAATATTACTTTTGGAATTTAATATTAAAATAATGTATTTCGCGAAAACTGCCCAATTTGCGAAATTGGGGTTTTCGTAAAATGGTATAAATATATACCAATAATTGTGAAATAATTGGAGATTAAATTGATTTCTTCATTTAAAAATATATTTATTGGATTTGGCATTTTTATAATTAATTATATAAAGTTTGAATAAAAATTGATTAGTGCACTACTAATCGCGTTTAAACCAAATCCGTGTTTCTACATTTTTCCATGGCTAGTGAACCATGTCATGTTGCATGTTGTTTCATTTGAGTTGTTTTATTGGTCTTATGTGTATTATTGTGAGAATCATTAGAGAGAGAGAGAGAGTGAGGCATGAGTTTGGAGAGGGTGAGAATAAGGGGGGGCAGCCACCATTATTCATCCCATTAGCTTTTCCTTCATCTTCTTCCTCCTCATCTCCCTCCACCTTCACCTTCAAGAATCATCTCCATTTCTTCACCAAAATCCTACACCCTCTTCATTAAAAGTGATCACCACCTCATCCTCAACACATTGGACCAATCAAAGTTGGATTTTGAAGACTTTGGACAAGCTAGGGTTTTTCTTGAGTTGCCTAAATGAGGTATATCTTCTTTCATTTAGTTTAGTTTAAGTTTCCTAGCATTCTAGTTTAGTTTAGAATTTGTTTAAGTGTGGGTTTGTGAACTTGGAAAATTCAAGAGAGGGTTTGGGTAATTGTGTGGATTGGTGATATGTAGTGGTTGTTTACAAGATATTAGTGTTGAGTTATGGCCAAGACCAGAGACTAGAAAACCAAAACACGGATGTAGAATTTTCCCGACAACGTAATTTTGACAGTTTGTGATGGTTTATAGGAATCTGGAGTGACCCGAGACCACCATATATTAAGTTCCCATGACAGTGAGACATGCAGGCAACCATGAAGCAACCCATGAAACCCGAGACCCAAATTTCCTAATCTGGCAGCAGATTAATTCATTGTGCCACAAATTACGGCCACATCGGAGTAGAATGGTGTGAATTTTGTTCCGTGGTCTTGTTATCAGATATCTAGGGCAACCCTATGTGCAAAATTCCCTAGTTTGGCCTAGGGTGAAATCTGGAAGTGGTTTTCCTAAGGTGTTGTTTTCGTGTTTTGCGATTCTGAAACTTGGGTTTTGAGATTTGATATTGTATTGGGCCGTTTGATGTTTGTACGTCAACGACGAGGGTTGTTTGGTTGTTTTTGCATGCGTAGGTTATAGGTTCTAACCTATGAGCGCACCGTGTGCCGTATTGGTTTTCCGGACTTGATGTTAATAGCATTTACGATTGTGTATTTATTGTTGGTACCTTCGCGTGGATTCCGAGACGACGAAGCACCTCGACTACGGCTGAACGAGGAGTTCCGCAGGTGAGTAAGTTTATATCTACGGGGAAAGTCGGGTGGATGGCGTATAGCACCCCCGCAAATTTTGATGGAAACCGATTTATAGAATATAGTTAAGGAAACCTATATTAGAAAACTATGGATAGGGTTAAAAAGGATAGTTAGAGATGAAATAAAGAATCTTATATATATATCGAGATATGAGATGAAAACTATAGGGATATGACTCTTAGACCTGATATGATAGAAATGATGTCTCGAATTGATAAATAAGGATATGAAAAGTGAATGTAAATCACGACATATAGATATGTAGTTATAGGAGAATAAGAAGGAGATTTATAGTAGCAGGATATGAGATTAATAAGCTAGAATGTATATGTAAGATGACTTAAAGGATGAAAAGAATATACGATGTGATATGATGACTTGATTGATACGTCGGTATACGGGTACGAGTCGAGGATTGATACCTTTGACGGTCCCTAATATGAGATTGTTATGGACATGACCTGGGATATATGTATATAGATATATATAATATTGTGGATCATGAGTGATATGCCGTACGTGACGTTATGTAACATTTCATAAAAATATAAAATATTATTTTTGGAATTCAATATTAAAATAATATTTTTCCCGAAAACTGCCCGATTTGCGAAATTAGGGTTTTCGAAAAAGGGTATAAATATATGCCAATAATAGTGAAATAAATGGAAATTAAAATGATTTATTCATTTAAAAATATATTTAAAGGATTTGGCATTTTAAAAATTTATTATATGCACTTTGGATAAAAACCCGATTAGTGCACTGCTAATCGCGATTTGGCCAAATCCGTGTTTCTACAGTTTTCCATGGTTAGTGCACCATGACATGTTACATGTTATTTCATTTGTGATGTTTTATTGGGTTTATGTATTTATTGGTGAGAAAAGAAAAGGGAAAAGGTGTCATGATGACTTGAGGAGAGAGAGAGGGGACGTAATGATGTTGAGGCCATGCTAGGAGAGAGAATGAGAGTGAGAAAGAGATAGAGAGAGAGAGGGAGAGTGCTGCCCCATTCATTTCCCCTCACCATTTTTTTCATCTCCTTCTTCATCTTCAAGCTCCGTCATCTACCCTCATGACCCATCTCAAAATACTCCTCAAAACCCTATGCCCCTTTCACAAAAAATGATCACCTCCTCACCCTCATCGCATTGGACCAAGAAAAGTTGGATTTTGATAAAATTGGGAAGCTAGGGTTCTATTAAGTTTCATCCATGAGGTATAATCCTTTCCATTTAGTTTAGTTTATGTTTTCCTAGCATTCTAGTTAGTTTAGAATGGGTTTAAGGTGTAGGTTTTTGAAATTGGAAAATTCGAGAGAGGGTTTGGTGACTTGTGGGCTTGTGAGCTGTAGTGAGGGTGTACAAGACCCTAGAGATCAATTAGTGGATCTAGAATAGAGAATACAAACTTAGAATTTTGTCCATGTAGGTTTTGTTGCATTTGGTGTACCTACAGTGAATCTGGAGTACCCCGGGAAATTTCTGAGCTTACCAAACAATACCAGGGACCAAATTAGGGTACTAAGAGACCACCCTGACCTTACGCACCCTATCTGAGCATTGGGGGCCAAGGAGGCCGGAATTTGGGGCCTTGTGGCCGGCCACATGGGGGAATTTTGGGTCCAGGTTGCTTCTGTTGGTCAAATACTCTATATACATCATCCCAGTATTGTTTGTTCATCACAATTTCACCCGAGTCAAAATTTTGGAGCATTTTGGTATGGTTTTTGGTTATGTTTTCCGTATTTTGAATGCTAAGTTTTACTATTTGGATTTGTATTTGGTTGTTGGATATTTATACATCAACAACAAGGGTTGTTTGATTGTTTTTGCACACGTAGGCCATAGGTTTTAACCTATGATCGTGCCGTGTGCCGTATCGGTTTTCTGGATTCGATTTTAACAGAGATTTCGATTGTGTATTATTGTAGGTACCTTCGCATGGATTCCGAGACGACGGAGCGTAGCATCATCGACTTTGGCAAGCAAGGATCAGGTGAGTAGATCTATATCTACGGGGGAAGTCGGGTGGATGGCGTATAGCACCCCCGCAAACTTTGATGGAAACCGATTTATATATAGAATATAGTTAAGGGAACCTTTAATAGAAAACTATAGATAGAGTTAAAAGATAGTTAGAGAAACCATATTAGAAACTAAAGGATAGTTAGAAGTGATATGATATGATACGACTAATATGTGATGACGGGATTTGAGGATGATGTTCGATGATATTGCCGTTTAGGGTACTATAAGACTAGATAGCCGACGTTTATGTTTCATCCAAACCATACCTATTTCCAAACTGAAGAATCTTATGCATCTTTTAAAACAGATATCTTGAGGGACGTTACGGATTTTCAAATGATATCCTTTTCCATAAAAACACCGTAGCCCCTACTTTCAAAACTACGATTCGCATCTTTTAAAAACCTATTGTATGGTTAGGGTGTATATATTAGATTAGATACGTATGATTATAGTAAAGGTAGAATAAATTTATAAATTGATCTTATTTAAGATATAAATGCGATGAAAAGAGAATACAATTAGACATGTGATATGATGATATGTTGGTATACGGATGCGCGTCGATTGAGATGATTGATACCTTGTCGGTCCCCTGGTATGAGATTGTTATGGATGTGACTTTGGACATAGGAATATGGATATATATATATATATATATATATATATACATGTTGTGAATCATGAATGATAGGCTGTACGTGACATTACGCCGTACCCTCATTGTCAATAGGTTGACAGGATCCCTATTGGTTTAATGTCGACGTACGATGATTTTCCGTACGTAATGTGTTAGTTATATGTGTGCCCTAGAGGCCATTACTGTACATGCGATGTATATTGTAGTGGATGCTTGGACATATATAGGGAGGACTTTCTTGCTCGACATGATAGTACGCTATCTGGTTGTACTTTATCTTAACATGTACTCTGATTGTCTCTTTTGTTACATGTTGATAAATCAACCCTTAGGATTTGTACTCGACTACTGGGACTATGATGAGATCATACTAGTGGGGCCACTGTAGTCTATGAGTACATCCTATAACTGTTCCTAGTCGAGGGTGTGTCGAGACAGGGCATCGATACACCAGAGTAGACTAGCGTATACGCATCTTGACCCATATGATGGGCGATGGATGATCTCATATCCATCGGTGTTTGACATCAAGGATGGTGTACGGGTGCTCAGTGGAGACTGGGTACACTGAACGGACTCGCCGAGAACTCCTAGATGGTATATATACCTATTGTCAGATAGCAGTTCTCTGGTGACACTTGTACAGGTTAGTCTGTAGACCCGAGATCGTCATAAAGTCTTGTGTGATTCCCACTGTACTTTGATTTCCTCCCTACCACGGCTCTACTGAGTTGTGCAAACAGGTGGATTTTGGGTACAGTCCCGAATCATATGGAGACAGTGAGCGATAGGAGGGGTTTCGTCTCTCCCGGTATAGGGAGTTGATGTCGCGCTATGTTTGATCGGCTATAACACCTAAATCCCTGGCCAGGGTTCTCGAGGTTTACTGATAAGTGTTATCAGTAGTTCCTCGACCTGTTATGAGCCATAAATCAACATGACTTATAAAGTTACTGGGGTCTGACATTTACCAACCCTAGACTTCATATGCGACGTATCAGACGAAGAGACCGGACTGTACGGTAAGTGTTGCTTACAGGCTCGTAAGGGTTGTGATGAGTTCGCTCGTCGGCCACCTTTTCGTCATGTACCTGGGTAGCCGTTACGCACAGCTAGTGCCGCTGACGTGCTTGTGGTTAAACCCATTGCCAGCATACTGACGAGTCTTTAGAGTCCCACACAGAGGGTTCCCTCGTTCAGGCAAAAGATGTAGAAACCGTAAGTTGTTACGGCAGCCGTAAAGTGTTGCGGCAGGTTTTCGATTATGTTCGTGTAATTGTTACAGGAATAATAATCGGAAGAATAATACTGGACGGACACCGGTATTATATTATTGGATTAATGGTATTCGTATTTTTCGGAATTCGGATGCGGGTATACAGTATACGGTATACGGAGGAGGGGTATTTTTGTAATTGTTACAAAATACCTTCTAGAAGGTGCCACCTCATGATGACATAATTATGACATCATTTATTTTGTGAAAATAAATTAGTCAGGTGTAAATTAAAAGGTATAAGCATGATAATGTGTTTGTTGAAGTGGATGTACTATTAAAAGCATAATACTTCTTTCATAATACATGCTTTAGTTAGTGCTATTTTTCTTTTTATCATGCTTAAACTTTTTAATCATGAAATGCACTTATTCTTCTTCTTATAAATACCTTCACATAAGATGTGAAATGAAGGCATTCAATTCCTACACAAAATTATGATAAGTGTATCATAACAAGTTTATAAGAAGAGAGAAAGAAAAATGATGGTGATCATTCTTCCTAGCTTTAACCCTCACATGAGATGTGAATCCAAAGCTTAGGATTTCAAGTTAATCCAATACAATTATCTCTACATCATCCTAGTGACCTCTTCTAGCAAATTTGGTCTCTCGGTTAAATTCTTGAAAAGAGTTTCAAGCTTGCACGAAAACTCTCGGGTGGATCATCTTTGTCTTCGGTGGCCGGAGATCGAAAACATCGGCAACATTTTAACGAGCCGAGGAGTCCACAAAAGAGGAGAAAGGAGCAAAGGAGTTGCATCAAAGAGAAGACCCGAAGGACCGTATCATCAAGGTACAATCCCTAACATAGTAGATAAGATCTCTAGTTAGGGTATACTAGTTGTGGTTTAGACAAGATCTTCGGTTAAGTGCGTGTTGTATGCAAAGAAATTTTTTGTTCATCGCTTCCGCCGCGCCACAAGAGTTGTGGGAGCATGCAACACTCACCAACAGTGGTATCAGAGCCTAACTAAACCACAACTAGATGTTAGCCAAAAGTTAGAAGCTCGATCGATAGTTTTTTCTCCCGAAAACTCGTATTCTGCCCCTGCTGCTGTGAGTTTTTGAAAGTGTTCCAAAATAAATTTGACATATCTGAAAAAAACAAGCAGGGTTTTCTAAGAACACACAAAAAATTTGGAGGTCCAACTCGGCAAAAGCGCGGCGGAAGCGCGGCCAAACCCATGGTTTGGCCGCGGATCCGCCGCCGATTTATGGCCGCGTTGACTCAGTTTTTTCCACTGTTCCTGTAATCAAGAAATAGGGTTTCTGGGATGTTTAGAATTTTACAAAGGTGTTTGTACAGGGACATGTCAAGTGTTGACATGGTTATTTAAAAATTATCGATCGAAATTCTAAAGTGCTTGGCTAATCGGGTTTTCTTTTTTCTGTTATATGTGTTTGAAACGTCCGCTAATTGCTATATGACGATTCGTGGGGGTTGCAGATATGGATATCATGAGATGGTATGTGTATATGAATGTGTTGGATCGTTGTGATGAATGGCCGGGGGGTGTGAGAAGAGTGTTTTTCCTTTTCTATCATTCCATGTAATTTGTAAAAAGCAATGTTATATTGTATAATTTCTTTTTACTGTTTTTGCTCCTAGGATAGACCCAAGGTGGGGTGCACAAACTACCGGGTTCTCCAAGTGCCGAGTGGCCTACTCAACTGTTGAGGAAGGTTGCTACACTTTGGGAATTTGGCGGGTAGTTTGCCGCACCCGTAGGGGTCTAGGGGGGGTTTTGGCTATTCATCACGACCGTGGAACCCGTTTTTCATTAAGGGCTTAAATGAAATACGGAATTCCTAGCATATCCAATGCATTCATCTGTGATCTGAAATGGTTATATTTATATATATGAGATATATAATAAACGTTGCTTATGTTTTGCACCCGCGCTAGTCCAGCCCCCGCTCTGCCGTTAGTTAAGTAACCTAACGGTGCATGACGGGGCCCAGTGGCAAATGCGGATGGCATAAGCGTACGTTCTATTTGTGTTTCTTTTCTGTGATGTTTGGGAAACGTAAAAGATAGGAAACGTAAATGATGGGACAACATTAATGTGATTAATGTTAAGAGAAAGAAACCTAAAGATTTTGTAGAATCAAACTTTTTGAAAAAAGGGTAACTCTAGCTTTTGTTTTGCATAGTGGTATTCTTGAATATCCTGCACCTCATTCGATGAGGAAAGGGCCGAGATCCCTTCACCGGGAGTGACCCCTTTAGCGAAACTGGAAAATGTTACAAAGAACTCGAATTGATTTTATAGTTGATCTAACTTTGCTTTGCATCGTGGTATTTATATATCCAGCACCTTATTCGATAAGGAAAGAGCCGAGATCCCTTCACCGGGAGTGACCTCTTTAGCAAAATTAGAAAAATACTACAAAATCATTCGATTTTTAAAACTGGAGCTTAAACCACTCCTTACCACTCGATTCTACAACGATATCAAGTTTAAAACATTAAAAGGTTTTCATAAAAACCATACGTTGCCCTCCGCCATTTTAGGAAGCAGAGTACTTAGTATTCGTGCCACGTTTGTTGACCATAGTTAAGGCGTGGTGTACGGTAGCTAAGTGGTGAATTCCTACAAAGCATTTGATGCGATCGATTAGGGCATTTTCATGACTTTGTTGACCATAGTTAAGGGTCATGTGGGTGGGCCTAAATCAATCACGAAATGGCGGGTTGAACTTGACTAGTGCTTATGATTTGTTGACCATAGTTAAGGTCATAAGTCACTAGGGGTAAAAATCATATCGGGAATTTCAAGAATTGAAATTTGCAATGAGATTGCATACCTTCTATATGATAGTTGGATCCCGATCCCGCTGCGAGTAAGAGTTACTCCTGGGAAAGTTTTACACAAGACAATTTGACGAAATTATAGGGTGTAATTATTCCCGGCTAATCTTACCTTTTAGGGTTTGAAGGAGGATTTGATAAAAACAGTGGGAGATATCTGGATTAGATAAATAACCAATCTAATCTTGCAAAGAGCATACGCTAAAGTGTTTTCTTCTCTATCTCTCTCCAGATAGTGACCATATCATGCCTTAATCAAGATAATAAATACGGATATATTGACTGAACCCGCTTGTTATATTGAGCTGGGGAACGTTGGTCCCGCTCCAACTTATAATTGTTATAAGACAGAGCAGGAAATAGGAAAATACCAGAATTCCTATGCCGCCCAAACGAAGAAAGTGCATATGATGCATCTCCTTCGGGTGTGTTCATTACAAAGAATTGTTTCTCAGTATCCTCTGCATCCTGGGTATTTGATACTGGATCAGGATTCTAGATATGTAATCTGTTACATAGGGCTACAAAAAGGTAGAAAAACTGAGAACGGGTGATAAGTTTCATGAGACAGAAAACGGGGCAAGTGTTGCAGCCAAGTCTGTTGGTCGCTGTCACCCTGTATTACAAATACATTGATTCTGAACGAATGCTATTAGATACCGAACCTGATATACAAAATCATATCAATCTCTTTATTAGTAAAGAAATGATAAAATTTCGTATTGATGGATAATGTTTTGAACATTTCCTATATCAAGTGTTGATCGGTTCAGGCACGTTATCTAAAAGCATAGACGCTCTAAATCAAACTACAGTTCTCAGTATACAGAACACACACAAGAGGAAGAGTTCAGAAATGAACGGATCCTTCTTGAAGCATTATAGACTAGGTCAGATCAATGCGACCCGGCTGGCTGAAGTTACATTTTAGATGTATATTTAAACCAGTTTGAATTTACATCTTGTGAAACTTACCAGTCATGTCACAAAGATTGAATGACCATAGCTCTGTTTATTGGAAACAGAGAGAATTAGTGAACTCTTGGGATTGATACATGATGATGTATGAAAGGTCCCCTGTCTACATATGCCATGACTGGTTCCTTGTACTTCGTTACATTCTCTGATAATCTCTCAAGATTCAGACATATGTTCCTGTTGAAACATAGGTCCAAAGCTTTTGAGATATTCACAGAATATAAATTAGAAGTAGAGAACCAAAAACGGGTATAAGTATTATGTCCTTTAATGAGATCAAGGAGGAGAATACTTGTGCATGGAAATCCTGGACTATTCTAAAAGAGAATGAGATTCTCTCTCAGTATTACTCCTCCGTATACACCATAGCACGATGGTATATCGGGGCGGAGCAATTGCACCCTATGTGATATGGTGTGCTCCATGATGAGCACTACTGAGTTTCCTATTTTCCTTTTGGGAGTTATGCACTTGTGAAGCTGCATACCTATTGAATAGGGTTCTAATCAAATCAGGTGCCTACTACTCCATATGTGATATGGTATGGGAAGAGCCCATCTCTTAAAGATATTAAGATTTGGGGTTGTCCGGCCTATGTCTAAAAACCAAAATCCGGACAAGCTCGAGGCAAAGTCAAAACTGTAGAAGTTTGTTGGATATCCCAAGCATTAGCAAGGGAATATCTTCTACCTAACCGAGGAACAAAAGTTGTTTTGTTTCTCAGCATGCCACCTTTGTGAAAGGGAATTTCTTGTGAAGAAATTAGTGGTCATAAGGTAGAACTGGAAGGCGTTCCAGCTATACAAACTACAACAGATGACCTAACCGAGGAACAAAAGTTGTTTTGTTTCTCAGCATGCCGCCTTTTGTGAAAAGGGAATTTCTTGTGAAGAAATTAGTGGTCATGAGGTAGAACTGGAAGGAGTTCCAGCTACAGTAAATGATTTGGTAGAACCAAAGGATTCAATAGACTCTAACGAACCTCAGCCTCTCCGCCGATCTAGTTAATTTTCTCACCCACCTAAGAGATACTTCGGTTTCTCTATGACAGTGGGAGCGAGGATTTCATATTACCCCAGCGTATCCCGAGATCGGAAGGTGTTCCGACGGGTTGTAGTCCTCACAAAGGGGGCATGCGTAGAAAATAGCTGCTGAGGGACCTTTTGGTGCTACGGCGACCCTATGGGATGGGGTTGTTGCCTGACCAAAATGGTATGACCTAACTAGTTTCGAGCAGGCCATCAGGAGTGGGACTCTGTAAGAATGGCTGGATGATTAGCGATCTGAGATGGAATCCTTATACACCAACAAAGTATGGACTTTGGTTGCTTTATATGAAGGGTTAAATCCCCATCAGGAGCAAGTATATCTTGAGAAGATTACTTGGTGTACATGGAAAAGTTGAGACTTTCAAAGCTATGCTTAAGTCCATCCAGATCCTACTTGCCACTGCTACATACCTTGACTACGATATCTGGTGGTTGGGTGTCATGACAGCTTTTCTAAAAAGAAGTTTTAGAAGAGAGCGTCTATAAGTACACAGCCAGAGGGCTTCGTAGACAGTGGGAGCAGCGGAAAAGTGTGCAAGATGTTTTATGCGATAAAAAAGGCATCGCGGAGTTGGAACATCTGTTTTGATGTGGTAGTCAAAGCGTTTGACGTCATCAAAATAATAGATGAACCTTGTATAAACATAAAAGGTAGTAAGGAGTATGGTGGTGATCCTCGTAGAGTACGTGGATGACATACTCTTGATAGGGAAGTAGTTTCCTATGCTACGCTCAGTTAATCTCCTCTTATTATAAAGATTCTCCATATAGGATCAAAGGTGATACCTCCTAAATCCAGGGTTTTGGATCTATGAGATAGATCTAAATGGATATTAGGATACTCACTAGTTGTAGTGAGATAGTATCAATTGATCCTGGAGAGAATCACAGCGAAGTTGGAACATTTGTTTTGATGTGGTAGTCAAAGAGTTTGACTTCATCAAAAATGATAGAACCTCATGGTATGGAGTATGGTGGTGATCCTCGTAGAGTACGTGGATGACATACTCTTGATGGGAAAGAGTTTCCTATGATACACTCGGTCAATCTCCGCTTATCACAAGGATTCTCCATATAAGATCAAGGTGATGCCTCCTAAAAATCCTGGGTTTTTGGATCTATGAGATAGATCTAAATAGGATGTTAGGATTTTCACTAATTGTAGTGAGATAGTATCAATCGATCTTGGGGAGAATCACTGGAAAGGTTCCAGGGTGATAAAGACGACTGAATGTCAGTCGCAGGTATTATCTTTACCCTTAGTAAAGGGACGGTATGTTGGAAGAGTTCCAAGCTAGATACCGTGACATACTAGAAAGGCAAGATACGTCATTATTAAAGATGCTACCAAAGATAAAGTCTGGATATATATAAGTTCATAAGATGAACTTCGTTCCTACCATTGTGTGACAATGGAGTTGTGGCTTTAGCCAAGGAACTACCGTCCCATCAGAAATCCAGATATAATTCTTAGGCAGCACCACCTGATCATGGAGATGGTTGATCTCCAGGGAGATCGTGGTTAGGAGAGTAGATACAGAGGATAACAGAGCGGATCCACTCACTAAGGCTTTTTCCCAGTAGAGACTTTTATGGGATGGTTGAGTATGAGATACTTAAACCACAACTGATTGTTTGGTATGTGATACCACAACAGATCGCCCTAGTGCAAGTGGGAGATTGTTAGTTATATGTATGCCCTAGAGGCCATTACTGTACATGCGATGTATATTGTAGTGGATGCTTGGACATATATAGGGAGGACATTCTTGCTCGACATGATAGTACGCTATCTGGTTGTACTTTATCTTAATATGTACTCTGATTGTCTCTTTTGTTACATGTTGATAAAGCCCTTAGGATTTGTACTCGACTACTGGGACTATGATGAGATCATACTAGTGGGGCCACTGTAGTCTATGAGTACATCCTATAACTGTTCCTAGTCGAGGGTGTGTCGAGACAGGGCATCGATACACCAGAGTAGACTAGCGTATACGCATCTTGACCCATATGATGGGCGATGGATGATCCCATATCCATCGGTGTGTGACATCAAGGATGGTGTATGGGTGCTCAGTGGAGACTGGGTACACTGAACGGACTCGCCGAGAACTCCTAGATGGTATATATACCTATTGTCAGATAGCAGTTCTCTGGTGACACTTGTACAGGTTAGTCTGTAGACCCGAGATCGTCATAGAGTCTTGTGTGATTCCCACTGTACTTTGATTTCCTCCCTACCACGGCTCTACTGAGTTGTGCAAACAGGTGGATTTTGGGTACAGTCCCGAATCATATGGAGACAGTGAGCGATAGGAGGGGTTTCGTCTCTCCCGGTATAGGGAGTTGATGTCGCGCTATGTTTGATCGGCTATAACACCTAAATCCCTGGCCAGGGTTCTCGAGGTTTACTGATAAGTGTTATCAGTAGTTTCTCGACCTGTTATGAGCCATAAATCAACATGACTTATAAAGTTACTGGGGTCTGACATTTACCACCCCTAGACTTCATATGCGACGTATCAGACGAAGAGACCGGACTGTACGGTAAGTGTTGCTTACAGGCTCGTAAGGGTTGTGATGAGTTCGCTCGTCGGCCACCTTTTCGTCATGTACCTGGGTAGCCGTTACGCACAGCTAGTGCCGCTGACGTGCTTGTGGTTAAACCCATTGCCAGCGTACTGACGAGTCTTTAGAGTCCCACACTGAGGGTTCCCTCGTTCAGGCAAAAGATGTAGAAACCGTAAGTTGTTACGGCAGCCGTAAAGTGTTGCGGCAGGTTTTCGATTATGTTCGTGTAATTGTTACAGGAATAATAATCGGAAGAATAATACTGGACGGACACCGGTATTATATTATTGGATTAATGGTATTCGTATTTTTCGGAATTCGGATGCGGGTATACAGTATACGGTATACGGTATACGGAGGAGGGGTATTTTTGTAATTGTTACAAAATACCATCTAGAAGGTGCCACCTCATGATGACATAATTATGACATCATTTATTTTGTGAAAATAAATTAGTGAGGTGTAAATTAAAAGGTATAAGCATGATAATGTGTTTGTTGAAGTGGATGTACTATTAAAAGCATAATACTTCTTTCATAATACATGCTTTAGTTAGTGCTATTTTTCTTTTTATCATGCTTAAACTTTTTAATCATGAAATGCACTTATTCTTCTTCTTATAAATACCTTCACATAAGATGTGAAATGAAGGCATTCAATTCCTACACAAAATTATGATAAGTGTATCATAACAAGTTTATAAGAAGAGAGAAAGAAAAATGATGGTGATCATTCTTCCTAGCTTTAACCCTCACATGAGATGTGAATCCAAAGCTTAGGATTTCAAGTTAATCCAATACAATTATCTCTACATCATCCTAGTGACCTCTTCTAGCAAATTTGGTCTCTCGGTTAAATTCTTGAAAAGAGTTTCAAGCTTGCACGAAAACTCTCGGGTGGATCATCTTTGTCTTCGGTGGCCGGAGATCGAAAACATCGGCAACATTTTAACGAGCCGAGGAGTCCACAAAAGAGGAGAAAGGAGCAAAGGAGTTGCATCAAAGAGAAGACCCGAAGGACCGTATCATCAAGGTATAATCCCTAAGATAGTAGATAAGATCTCTAGTTAGGGTATACTAGTTGTGGTTTAGACAAGATCTTCGGTTAAGTGCGTGTTGTATGCAAAGAAATTTTTTGTTCATCGCTTCCGCCGCGCCACAAGAGTTGTGGGTGCATGCAACACTCACCAACATAATGTTGTGAGGCTGGATGCCGATTGATAGATTCACCGACTCGATCATGATAGATACGTATACCTTATAGCGTTTAGCTGATGATTTACCTTATGTTGCATTCATGTTATTCTCATTGCATTTTATATACCTGTGCTAGTACACTTACACCATTATCGATGATGCGTATGTTACACGTACACAGATTGCCGGCTTACACACTTCATCATCGATAATTGCCATGTCACTACACATTAGAATTGCTGCATCATGATATGACTCCTTCCATGATATACGGATATGCTTACATTTCTGTTATATGTCGCATACATCATGCTTTACCATTATATGCACTGAGATGATGTTTTCATGAGGTTTCTGGATTTGAGAACCGTGGTTATTTCAAAAGAAAGTATGCATTGTTTTAAAAACCCGGTTTCTCTTGATATGATATTTCGAGATGTCCACCATGAGTTCTCTCGGTTCTGAGATTTGTTTTCGAGACCCGATTCAAGGAGTGGAGGAACCGTTTGCGGGTACATGGTGGACCCGGTATGGTACCCCAGGACGAGAGAGAGATTTTGTGCGGATGACGATGATCCTGGCAGGGGAGCACTACCTACCGGTGATTGTATTTGGACTCGGCGGTTATCCGAATGATACCGACCGGAGTAGAGAGATGGATATGAGGGCCGATTAGGGTGTGCAGCGCCTGAGATATATGAGGATTTACATGTCGATGTTGGACACTGGTTTTCATGATGTTTTCGAGTGTCGATATTGGACACTCAGGTTCCATGATTTTGATGTGTCGCGAAGGGCACACGTTGCTTTATATCCTCATACTTTCATGCATATGCTTTTATGATATTTTCATGCCTGATGTTGTTGTGTCTTTGGTTGACACGTGGACGAGATCCACTTGCGTACAGGCATTGATTACATTGTTGGATGATATCCACATGCATATAGACATTGATGATATTGTTGGCATACATACAGTACGGTCACCCTAGATATCATAGTATTATCTTTACGATATAGTTGTCCTAGGAGTCATTGTTTATTCGATTTCTACCTGTAGATGTTTTTCTACTCACGAGTTGGCAACTCACCCCCGTTGTGCCACAGTTCTTGCAGGTTGACAGCACGGATCCGTAGCGGCTTCGCTGGCACACAGTTGCATTCGGGTGTTTTGCTTTGGTATGTAGGACATTTGTATCGTGCCCCTCTTGTATTTATATTTCATATTGTATCTAGTCAACTCTATCAAATCAAACTAGTATTTGTAAGTAATGAGACTTAGTAAGACTTGTAGTTGCGAGACTTGAGCGATGGGTTTTATGTTCGCATTTGGGGTTGATGTCTTTCTTATTTCTTTATCTTTTGTGGTGATCTTCGCCGTTGGGCGTCGTATACTTATATATACTGTCTTGTGTGGTTGTGATCCACCGGTTGGCGAAGAGCTAGCTCCCGCTTGGGGATGCCTTTATATTTTCATATATTGTGATTTTGAATAAAAAAATACATAGGAGGTGCTGCCGAAATTTTTAAAAGACGAAACATGTTTTTCAACTAGCAAATCCACTTGCATTTTTATGTTCCATTGTTTATGTACTTAGGAAAACTTTTGATTTCATTATACCTCTATTTTCAAAACTTCACCTCCTTTATTTTCTTAAAAGGGTTTAGATTTCTGGGCTTCGGCTTACTTAAGTTACGTTACGCCTCTAAACGTTGCGTGATTTAAGTGCCGGTCACGAGCTAAATTTCGGGTCGTGACAAAGTTGGTATCAAAGCGCTGGGTTTAATCTTGGTTCGAGTCTATGTTTGACTATGCGGAGTCTAGGGCGGGTATGTATTTCGGAACCTAGGCTTGACCTTACGGAACTTAGACTTGAACGGGGGGTATTAGACCCAAACTTTCGTTTCATAGGTTGACCCTGATTGATGGAGTAGGTAGCTTGAGTAGAGTGACGTACGGTATGTATGTTCCGCGGCATATTTACGATACGACACTCCACTTAAGAAACCTTAGGATGTATATATTTTTGAGACTTGAGGTAGGTAGCTTGAGTAGAGTGACGTACGGTATGCCCTTGACCTGTTTTCATCGATACACGCTTGAGGTTCCTATCACCATTGCTTGAGCGCAGATTGAGCTGCTGTTAGTGTTGCGGTCAGGGCGAGCTCGTCATGGACGAGGACTGACCATTGCATTTTCTGGTGACATAGGAACACCTCGATGTAGTGTTGAGTTGTGACCTCTTGTTGAGGCGAGTTTTTGGTTTTGCACCGGATGATCGGGCCATTGATAGAGGCTGCCTGTTGTGAGAGGACTGTTGATGTACAACATAGCTCGGAGATTGTGATGTCGCCTACCGTGCAGACAGATGACCCAGCTGTTGCTGAGATTGATAGGATGTTGCCTCCAGACTTTACGGGAGGATATCGCTGGAGCTTTCAGGCATATATACGACAGATGATAGCTATTCTACCCCGAATTGAGAGATGAAGGATATTCACATATCGTCTAGGAGAAGTTAAAAAGTTCGAACGAATGTCAGAAAACCCAATTTTCCATGATTAAAGTATTCAGAGGAACATGCAAGTAATTCTGTAGACCCTCTAGAAGAATGAAACCCTAACCCGACATGATGACCATGGAACCGCTTTTGAACCTTAGGGTTTGCGGCAATTTAGCGGTGCGATCAGTGAGGCTTGGGTTTGCCCTTCTACGGCTGGTCCGTAGGTACTGTGGTATGTACCAGATATTATTAGACTGTGCTCAAGTGTTGAGCTTTCGGGGAATTATAGGACTTTGATGACTCGATCGAAAAGTTAACGTCATCTGGATATCATGTGATGGGAGACCAGCAAGCTGACCAGCTTCGGATAGAGGACCTCACCCATATGCGTTGTGAGTTGATCGAGAGCGGACAAGTATCGAGTATTCCTCCGATGGTTGGGACGAGTTCTCGAGGACGTGTTCGGCTAGATATCTTCTACAGAGTGATGAAGATACTGAGTTCATGATTTTGAGTCCGTGTGAGAGACTCCGGATTGACTGCAGCCGAGAATATTTATAGTACGCAGATAGTATGACATGACGTCGAAGCGGACGATAATAAAGACGAGTGGAACAAGAGATTCGTGCAAGATGCTCACGAGCTATTGTTACTCCCCGTCGAGATGAGAGATTCGATATGTATACAGAGGCGTTGGGATGCGGCCAGTTCCCGAGAAAATGTTGTGCTGAAAACACAGATGTCCAGAAAACGAGAAAAGATTATGCAAGAGTACCAGCTTCCGTATAGTTCGGCATATGCGAGATCGGAAGAGACCTTGAGCGAGTTCCTTCCAGGACACTGCTGCGATAGGATTTGCACCCAGGATCAGTTGTGTCACGTGTATTCAGAGGGCCAGAGGCCAACGCCGGTGACGTGCTGCTTTACGAGTGGTCATACCAATTGGCCGAGAGATGACTAGAGAAGTGCCAGAGCGGAATCGTTTCCATTAGCACACCTGACCGGGCCGACGAGCCGATGGATTGCGAGATTGGTGAATCCATAGAGAAAATGAGAACACAGAGACAGAAGGCGCCAGACCATGAGCAGTAGGCAAGCGGATGATCTTGCTCTGCCAGCTTTGGGCGCACCGACATTTTTTCAACATTGTAGGAGGTGTATCTCGATGTCATTTATTACGATTTGCATTTGTGATCCGAGCATCATGCTTATATCGCTTGGATTTGAGTTTTGATGATTGAGATTTATGATATTGTTTTTGTGCACCATTGCTGCACCTACTAGGTATTTATATTTTGTGCATAGTTATTGCACATGATATATATCTTATACACCGTTGTGTTGATTTGCGATATTTGCATATCTATTGCACTTGATGTCGATTTTGTGCCTTGGTAGCACGTGTTTATGATTTCATGGACTTCATACAGTTGATTTGATTTTTGCACTCAGTATAGCTCATATATGCTTGCAGCGCACTGATACATGTTTTGTGCACGCAGTTGCACACGTTTTTTATTTTCATACACCTTGGTACACTCGGTGTTGCTTTTATACGCATTTGAGTTATTGATGAGTTTTTGTGCATTTATTGCACCAGATTTGGATTTTCGCGCATGTTGGGCGCATGATATGAGATGTGATTTTGTGCACACCGGATGCACTCAATTAGGATTTTCATTCATGCATGTTAGTTGCACTGGATTGAGATTTTCGTGCACTCTAGATGAACTTGATATTGTTGTCATGCACACCCGTTGCACTGGACAGATGCTTTCATGCACACCCGTTGCACTTAGATTTGGTTTTGGTGTACATTCGTAGCACCTGTATTTGGATTTGATTTCCGTGTGCACCAAACGCACGTGATTATTGGATACTTCTTTTGAGGCTGATTTTGCTTTTGAGCACCTTGTTTTCATGTTGGACACTATATTATGTAGTAGCCGAATAGGACTGATCTGAGGACAGTACCTGAGTACTTTACATGCATTAAAAGTTCCAAGAGGTTTTCAAAAAGGAGCTATAGTCTCGCTATTTCCTACGTATCCGTGAGCGACACGAACGTTTATAAAGGAAAAACCTTTTTGGGATATTTTAAAATGGACGGGACGTATATCTGAGCAAAACATATACGAAACTATATTTATTATTTTACAAATGAGCGTCCGTCACTTATGCCGTGAGTTACGCATCACGCGGAGATTCAGAAAAGATTTTGCATGTATTTTATTCAATTTTTTTAGTTTTTCAAGGATGCGTACTATACACGTATTATAGTATTTGACTAGTGTACATTGGATTTCTGTAGTGGACTTCGAGATCTGTAACTCCGAGGATATGCATGCATATCCGATGATTTGCGTGACGCTTGACGGAGTTCGATTTGAGTTTTATACTCGTTTTCATATGCACGCGATGCGCTGTACTGTTTCTATATCTTCCGTGATTTCGGAGCCCGGTTGATTTGAGTTGGGTATTGAAATGTTTTAGAATTTGGGGGTTTAAATTTAAATTCGGGGACCGAATTTATTTAAGGGGGAAAGATTGTAACATTTCAGAAAAATATAAAATATTATTTTTGGAATTTAATATTAAAATAATATTTTTCCCAAAAAGTGTACGATTTGCGAAATTGGGGTTTTCGAAAAAGGGTATAAATATATACCAATAATTATGAAATAAATGGAAATTAAAATGATTTATTCAATTTAAAAATATATTTAAAGGATTTGGCATTTTTAAAATTTATTATATGCAGTTTGGATAAAAACCCGATTAACGCACTGCTAATCGCGATTAGGCCAAATCCGTGTTTCTACAGTTTTCCATGGTTAGTGCACCATAACATGTTACATGTTATTTCATTTGTGTAGTTTTATTGGGTTTATGTGTTTATTGGTGAGAGAAGAAAAAGGAAAATGACTCATGATGACTTGAGGAAAGAGAGAGGGGACATAATGATGTTGAGGCTATGCTAGGAGAGAGAATGAGAGTGAGAAAGAGAGAGAGAGAGCGAGAGTGCTGCCCCATTCATTTCCTTTCACCATTTTTTCATCTCCTTATTCATCTTCAAGCTCCATAATCTACCCTCATGACCCATTTCAAAATACTCCTTAAAACCCTATGCCCCTTTCACAAAATATGATCACCTCCTCACCCTCATCGCATTAAACCAAGCCAAGTGGGATTTTGATAACATTGGGAAGATAGGGTTCTCTTGAGTTTCATCAATGAGGTATAATCCTTTCCATTTAGTTTAGTTTATGTTTTCCGAGCATTCTAGTTAGTTTAGAATGGGTTTAAGGTGTGGGTTTGTGAAATTGGAAAATTCAAGAGAGGGTTTGGTGACTTGTGGGCTTGTGAGCTGTAGTGAGGGTGTACAAGACCCTGGAGATAAATTGGTGGACCTAGAATAGAGAATACAAACTTAGAATTTTGTCCATGTCGGTTTTGTTGCATTTGGTGTGTCTATAGTGAATCTGGAGCAACCCGGGGAATTTCTGAGCTTACCAAACAATACCAGGGACCAAATTAGGGTACTAGGAGACAACCCTGACCTTAAGAACCCCATCTGAGCATTGGGGGCCGAGGTGGCCGGATTTTGGGGCCTTGTGGCCGGCCACATCGGGGAATTTTGGGTCCAGGTTGCTTCTGTTGGTCAAATACTCTATATACATCATCCCAGTATTGTTTGTTTATCCCAATTTCACCTGAGTCAAAATCTGGGAGCACTTTGGTGTGATTTTTTGTTATGTTTTCCATATTTTGAATGCTATGTTTTGCTATTTGGATTTGTATTTGGTTGTTGGATGTTTGTACATCAACAACAAGGGTTGTTTGATAGTTTTTGCACGCGTAGGCCATATGTTTTAACCTATGAGCGTGCCGTGTGCCGTATCGGTTTTCTGGATTCGATTTTAATAGCGATTTCGATTGTGTATTATTGTAGGTACCTTCGCGTGGATTCCGAGACGACGGAGCATGGCGTCATCGACTTTGGCAAGCAAGGATCAGGTGAGTAGATCTATATCTATGGGGGAAGTCGGGTGGATGGCGTATAGCACCCCCCGCAAACTTTGATGGAAACCGATTTATATATAGAATATGGTTAAGGGAACCTTTAATAGAAAACTATAGATAGAGTTAAAAGATAGTTAGAGAAACCATATTAGAAACTAAAGGATAGTTAGAAGTGATATGATACGACTAATATGTGATGACGGGATTTGAGGATGATGTTCGATGATATTGCCTTTTAGGATACTATAAGACTAGATAGCCGACATTAATGTGTCATCCGAACCATACCTATTTCCAAACTGAAGAATCGTATACATCTTTTAAAACAGATATCTTGAGGGATGTTACGGATTTTCAAATGATATCCTTTTCCTTAAAAACACCGTAGCCCCTACTTTCAAAACTACGATTCGCATCTTTTAAAAACTGATTGTATGGTTCGGGTGTGTATATTAGATTAGATACGTATGCTTATAGTTAAGGTAGAATGTATTTGTAAATTGATCTTATGTGAGATATAAATGCGATGAAAAGAGAATACGATTTGACATGTGATATGATGATATGTTGGTATACAGATGCGAGTCGATTGAGATGATTGATACCTTGCCATTCCCCTGATATGAGATTGTTATGGATATGACTTGGGATATAGGTATATGGATATATATATGTATACATGTTGTGAATCATGAATGATAGGCCGTACGTGACATTTGGCCGTTCTCTCATTGTCATATAGGTTGATAGGATCCCTATTGGTTTAATGTCGCCGTACGATGATTTTCCGTACGTGATGTTGTGAGGCTAGATGCCGATTGATAGATTCACCGACTCGATCATGATAGATACGTATACCTTATAGCGTTTAGCTGATAATTTACCTTATGCTGCATTCATGTTATTCTCGTTGCATTTCATATACCTGTGCTAGTACACTTACACCATTATCGATGATGCGTATGTTACACGTACACAGATTGCCAGCTCACACACTTCATCATCGATATTTGCTATGTCACTACACAGTAGAATTGCTGCATCATGATATGACTCCTTGCATGATATACGAATATGCTTACATTTTTGTTATATGTCGCATACATCATACTTTACGATTATATGCACTAAGATGCTGTTTTCATGAGATTTCTGGATTTGAGAACCGTGGTTATTTCAAAAGAAAGTATGCATTGTTTTAAAAACCCGGTTTCTCTTGATATGATATTTCGAGATGTCCACCATGAGTTCTCTCGGTTCTGAGATTTGTTTTTGAGACCCGATTCGAGGAGTGGAGGAACCGTTTGCGGGTACATGGTCGACCCGGTATGGTACCCCGGGGCGAGAGAGAGATTTTGTGGGGATGACGATGAGCCTGGCAGGGGAGCACTACCTACCGGTGATTGTATTTGGACTCGGTGGTTATCCGTAGGATACCGACCGGAGTAGAGAGATGGATATGAGGGCCGACCAGGGTGTGCGGCGCCTGAGATATATGAGGATTTACGTGTCGATGCTGGACACTGGTTTTCATGATGTTTTCGAGTGTCAAGATTGGACACTCAGGTTCCATAATTTTGATGTGCAGCGAGGGGCACACGTTGATTTATATCCTCATACTTTCATGCATATGATTTTATGATATTTTCATGCATGATTTTGTTGTGACATTGGCTGACACGTGGACGAGATCTACTTGCGTACAGGCATTTATTACATTGTTGGATTGATATCCACATTCATATAGACATTGATGATATTGTTGGCACACATACAGTACGGTCACCCTAGATATCATAGTATTACCTTTATGATATAGTTGACCTAGGAGTCGTTGTTTATTCGATTTCTACTTGTAGATGTTTTTCTACTCACCCCGTTGTGCCACAGTTCTTGCAGGTTGACAGCACGGATCAGTAGCGGCTTCGCTGGCACACAGTTGCATTCGAGTGTTTTGCTTTGGTAGGTGGTGTTAGGGTTCCCCTAGCACCTACTGTAGATATGGAAGCATCACACTTGACACCTTAAAAAATATAGAGGTGCTAAGCAAACAAAGCAAGGATCTTTAACTTGAATACTAGGGTAACAACACATATATCTCATACAAAGAACATTTAATTACTAAGTGAAGAGAATACAACCTTTGTAGTCCTCTTGTTGTGACTCTTAGGATCTTTGAGAGTTTGGAAAGGCTTGCTAGTAACCTCCTTTGTCCACGATGATCCACCCGAAGTCCACTTCGTCCAAGCTCCTAGCTTCACTTGATCAAAGAAGATGATGAAGCCAAACACTCTAAACTAATTGGCTAGATTAGAGTAGAATGATGAGGTGGTGTGTTTTCTTTAATCAAAACCCTTTCTTTTTTATTCCCTCACTCTATGGAAAACTCAAGAGAGCTTGGAGGAAGAAGAAGATGATGGCAAAAGCTTTTGTCTAAATGATAATGATAAAGCTTAAATGAGAAATAGAAAAGATAGTAAATATATTTTCTATCTCTCATTTAAACCATGGTTCAAACGATATCTAGATATTTCAATTTGGGTTAAAGACCAAATGGAAACTAAACCAAGGGTTTAACCAAGGTCAAAACAAAGAAGTGTGTAGAAAAAACCAATAATGATTTAAATTTCCATTTGCCTTTTATTATCCAAATAAAAATATATGTGTGTATATATATATATATATATATTGAACCATGTAAGTCTTGTATTGCCACCAATGATGTATCATCAACCATGACACTATGTATGTATGTGTCCATGCACATCAACATGTGCATACATGCACATCAACATGTGCATACATACATGCATACATCTTCTTTAAGAAAAATGGTTTGAATAAAAAATAAAACTAAAAGTCAAATATTAAATCAACAATTGATTTAACAATCCGGTCATATCACATATGACCCGACTAATAGAAAAACGCCCGATTAGCATGCGGTATCACATAGTCGTATTCAATCGAGTCCCCGCGCATATCTCATATGCACACCACATCTTTTCCCCTGGGTTAGGAAACTCTTGTGTGGGACTCTAAGACTCGTCAATACGCCGGCAGTGGGTGATGATCATATCAAACACCCATAAACCACAAGCGGTCAGCTAAACGTAACGGCCACCCGGGTATTGAACGATCAGAAGAAAACCAGCAAAGCTATCAAAACTCCCATCGAGCCAACTGGCAACACATACCGTACAGTCCGGTCTCCTCGTCAGATATGTTGCATATCGAGTCTAGGGATGGTATCGTTGACCCCAATAACTCAATAAGTCATGTTGGTGTATGTCTCATAACAGATCGAGAAACTACTGATAACACTTATCAGTATATCTCAGCAGCCCTTGCCAGGGACTTCCTGTTACAGCTAATCAAGCATAGCACAACATCAACTCCCAATGCCGGGAGAGACGAAACCCCTCCTATCGCTCATTTCCTCCATGTGCCTCGAGACCGTACCCAAAATCCACCTATTTGCACGACTCAGTAGAGCCGTGGTAGGGTAGAGATCAAAGTACAGTGGGAGGACACACAAGACTCTATGACGATCTTGGGTCTACAGACTAACCTGTACCAGTGTTACCTGAGAACTGCTATCCGACGATAGATATAATACCACATAGGAGTTCTCGGCGAGTCCGTTCAGTGTACCCAGTCTCCACTGACCACCCGCATACAATCTTTGGTGTCACCTCACCAGATGGATATAGGATCATCCATCGCCCATCATATGGGACAAGAATGGTATACGCTAGTCTACTCTAGAATATCGATGCCCCATCTCGATACACCTACGACTAGGAACAGTTCAAGGATATGCTTATAAACTACACGTGCCCTACTAGTATGATCCGCATCATAGTCACAGTAGTCAAGCAAATATCCTGAGGGCTTTATCAACATGTACCAAATGAATAAAATGCTTGATCAAATGAACATGTCAAGATAAAGTAAACCAGATAGCATACAATCATGTCGAGCAAGAATGTAATATATATATATATATATATATATATATATATATATATATATATATATATACATGTCCAAGCATCCACTATACATATAATGGCCTCTAGGGCATACATATATCCAACAGGTGGGACATTTGTATCATGCCCCTTCTTGTATTTATATTTCATATTGTATCTAGTCAACTCCATCAAATCAAACAAGTATTTGTAAGTAATGAGACTTAGCAAGACTTGTAGTTGCGAGACTTGAGCGATGGGTTTTATGTTCGCATTTGGGGTTGATGTCTTGCGTATTTCTTTATCTTTTGTGGTGATCTTCGCCGTTGGGCGTCGTATACTTATATATACTGTCTTGCGTGGTTGTGATCCGCTGGTTGGCGAAAAGCAAGCTCCCGCTTGGGGATGCCTTTATATTTTCATGTATTGTGATTTTGGATCAAAAAATACACTGGAGGTGATGCCCAAATTTTTAAAAGACGAAACATGTTTTTCAACTAGCAAATCCACTTGCATTTTTATGTTCCATTGTTTATGTACTTAGGAAAACTTTTGATTTCATTATACCTCTATTTTCAAAACTTCACCTCCTTTATTTTCTTAAAAGGGTTTAGATTTCTGGGCTTCGGCTTACTTAAGTTACGTTACGCCTCTAGACGTTGCGTGATTTAAGTGCCGGTCACGAGCTAAATTTCGGGTCGTGACACGTTAAGTCCGCATCCTCATTATCATATAGGTTGATAGAATCCCTAATTGATTAATGTTGTCGTACGATGGATACCGTACGTGATGAGTTTTACTTGATGATTGATCCATACCTCTGACTAGAGGATGTCGTACGATGGATTATACCGTACATGATGTTGTGAGGCTGGATGCCGATTGATAGATTCACCGACTCGGATATGTGATAGAGATGTATACCTTATAGCATTTCGCCCACGATTTACTTTATGCTACGTTCATGTCACTCTCATTGCATTACATATATCTGTGTTAGTATACCTACACCATTATCGATGATGTGTATGTTACACTTACATAGATTAGTTGGCTCACACACTTCATCATAGATAATTGCTATGTCACTTACACAGTAGAATTGCCACATCATTATGATATGTCGCATGATATACTGATATGTCACATCACTGTTCTATGTTGCATGATATACGGATATGCTCGCATTTCTGTTATACGTTCGCATATATCATGCTTTACGATTTTATGCATTGAGTTGTTGTTTTCATGAGATTTCTGGATTTGAGAACCGTGGTCATTTCAAAAGAAAGTAAATATTGTTTTAAAAACCCAATTTTCTCTTGATACGATATTTCGAGACATCCACCATATGTTTTCTCGGTTCTTAGATTAGCATGTGAAACCCGATTTGAGAAGAGGGAGGCACCGTATGCGGGTACATGATGGACCCGGTATGGTAGCCCGGGGCAAGAAATGGTTTCCGTGGTGTAGACGATGAGCCTGGCATAGGGACCACTACCTACCGGTGATAGTATTTGGACCTGGCAGTTATCTGGAGGATACCGACCGGAGTCATGAGATGGATATGAGGGCCGACCAGAGTATGCGGCGCCTGAGGGCCGATCTGAAGATGCGGCGCCTGAGATATGAGGATTTACGTGTCGATGCTGGAGACGGGTTTCATGATGTTCGAGTATTAATGTTGGACACTCAGGTTCCATTATTTTGATGTGTCATTGATGGACACACGTTGATTTATATCCTCATATTTACATGCATATGCTTTCATGATATTTACATGCATATTGTTATTGTGTCATTGATGGACATGTAGATGTTAGCCACACGTATGCATGCGTTGATTATATTGTTGGCACATATGCAGATACGGCCACCCTAGATATTATAGTATTACCTTTATGATATAGTTGACCTAGGAAATCGTTGTTTTATTCGATTTCTACCTGATCATGTTTTCTACTCACGAGTTGGCAACTCACCCCCGTTGTGCCACAGTTCTTGCAGGTTGACCGCATGGATCAGCAGCGGCATCGTTGACACACAGTTGCATTCGGGTGATTGCTTTGGTAGGTGGTACATGTTAGATCGTACCACTCGTGTATTTATTATTCCTGTTGTATCTAATTAACCCCATCAATCAGAAACTAGTATTTGTATAAGTAGTAGGACTTAGCAAGACTTGTAGTTGCGAGACTTAGAGCAATGGGTTATATGTTCGCTTGGTGGGTTTGATGTCTTGCTTTACATTTCCTTTTGTGTTGATCTTCGCCGTTGGGCATCGTATACATATACTGTCATGCGTGGTTGTGATTCCGCCGATTGGCGAAGAGCAAGCTCCCGCTTGGGGATGCCTTTATTGTTTTTATGTATATATGGTTTTGGATCAAAATATACAAAGGATGTGCTGCCCAATTTTTTTTAAAAAGACGAAACATGTTTTCAACTAGTAACATCCACTTGCATTTCATGTTCCACTATTTATGCATTTAAGAAAACCTTGATTTCATTATACCTTTATTTCAAAATTTCACCTCTTTTATTTTCTTAAAAAGGTTTAGATTTCTGGGTTTCGGTTTACTTAATTTACGTTGTGCTTTTAGACGTTGCGAGATTTATGTGCCGGTCACGGACTATATTTTCGGGTCGTGACAATAATAGTGATCTGTAATACCACCTAAATCATGTACATGATGATAAAGACAAACCAGATAGCATACTATCATCTCGAGTAAGACTATTCTATCCGTATAGTTCCTTCCTCAATCATCAAATCACCTACCTGCGATTACAATAATTGCCTTGAGGGCACGATAACCAACACCTGATGGCCCAATTGGAGAAGGAAGGCTAAAACGCATATCTTACGATCTCATTGACGGTTTAAATGCGTTCATCTTGCTAAACAGCAAATGTTTTGCTAAATATGCAGAGTAAGTTTTTTTAATTCCATCCATTTAAACCGTTTGAAATAGAGTATAATCTAACTGATATAACTATAAATTAACGAACAGAGTGCACAAAACTATACTCAAGAGATCGAATCCTAAGACGTGGTCGGATGACAGAAATGAAGAAGAATAGAGACGCACTTTCGTCGCTTGATGTAAAGAAGAAGTTGATGGACAAATGAATCATGGTGAGCAGATTGATAGAGAGGTCCAAGACCTTTTAATTGGTCCGTTAATTGCAGCTACGTTTTACAATGGGTACAGGGTTTCCGGATATAAATTTAAGATCGAAAGGATTGAACGCATTAGAGCTACGCAAAATAGCGGCATCACAACCTCCGACAACAGAGGAAATCCCTATTATTGTTAGGTCCACGTTACCCACCTGATTGATACGAAAAATCGTTTTTGTAGTTAACCGCAATCAGAACGGTGTCGCGCGTAGCTAGACCGAGATGAGTACGGGTCGTCCTCTGGGAAATGTGGAACCTTTTATTCTTACTTTAGATGTGTTGAGAAAGAGAGGAGGAATAAAGAATTTTGTGAAAAGTTTCTAGATCTACTTTAAACAAGAATGTTAAATATAGATCTAGATTATTTTAGAGATTTAAATAATATAATAATAGGGCTTGTAGGGTTCGTTAGGATTTAGTAGTTATGGAAGATTAATTAAAAGTTACCCTTTTTATCCATTAATAGATTTAAAACTAGAACGACGGTGATGCGTGTAGATTAGGGTTTCTGGAGGGAAAAGGAATCCCACTCGTAACCCTTATCTTGACACGGAACTCCGTTCATATCTAGCCTTTACCAAAACAATCATTAATCTAATCTCTAATCGCGGTCGGAACTAGCAAAGAATTGCTAGCGCGCCCGATTAGGATGTTAATGATTATTTTGATAAAGTTCCTAAACTTTATAGGACTTAAAAAGGGTTTAATTATTTTCATCGCCCATTAGCCTACCCTAATCCTACGAACCCTAACAAGCGGAGAATTACTCGCGCATGTTGGGAGAAAAAGAGATGGAGAGAAATTGCATAATTAAACTACGAAGAAATAGAATAAGAAAAAGAACTACCTTTATTAATCAACAAGATCAAGTACACTTTGATTCCTTAGAAAATGATTACAAAAACCTAGTTTGCTTCTCGATCTCTTCCAAGGAGGTAGATGAACAGTTGATGATCAGCCTGGATGCGTGAGCCGTTTTGGACTTCGTGATCTCTTCGGCTTGATAACTTTTCCAAGAGGCTCTCGGTGCCTTTTTATAGTGAAAACCCAGAATCTTATTGTTGAAAACTTGGTAAAATTCAGCAGAGAATAATGCCCCAAAATCCTGAACTCCAATTCCAAAAGATTGCGGCGGATCCGCGGCCCCAGGGTGGGTTTGGCCGCGGATCCGCGCTCAAGGGACAAGATCAATTGATTATTTTTCTTGTGCTTTCATCTGGTGACATTTGGCAATCCTAGGCATCTTCATATTTCAGAAATATTCTCTCGGTTGCTTCCAGACTTGGTCTCCAAGTTTGCTTCTTAATTTGGCAAGTTTTCTTCAACAAATTGATTTGTTTGTTAAATCCTTCATAACAACTTGGAAATATTCTGCACAACAACTCATATAAGATTTTAGTAGACTTTGTTCTACTAGGATTAGACCAATAATATTATTCGCATACATTTTCCTACCAAATGATAATTAACATATATTAACACATGGAAAATAATGTTTTTACACATAAACCCTCATATGTATAATATATTATAATAAAGTCCTTTTTTAATATGAAAATGGTAGGAAAAATGTAATACAAATGTGCAGTTTTATCAACTGAACAAATACCCCCAAACTTATCTTTGATCGTCCCGAGCAAACTAGTTTATTCAAGAGGAGAAAAAGAAAGGAGAAAACTAAGCACACTTTCGTAGGCAGACACGATTGCACTGAGCACGTGCAACAAGCCGTTAAACCTCTAGGTGTCCCTAGTAGGAGGAGTGTTGTCTCCTGAGGGTTTTCAGCGGATTACACCCACAAAATCCTATAACAAAAGAAAGATGGTGAAATTTACATATAAAGACAAGAACCATAAAAGAAATACTTTGAAAAGAAGAGTTTCCAACTATACTAGCTTTTCAGTTGTCATGAGCCCTATCTTAATAGTCATGAAAAAATGTTAGAAATCACATCATCCCTCAATAAAACATCGTCTTCATTCTTCATTCCTACCTTTCATCCAAACATTGATCATATAACCCCACGTGTGTGTAAAGAACATCCCTACACTCGGAGAATTCAATTCAAGCTATCATACTCTTGTCCATCTTCCTCAGTACTTTTTAATTTTATGAATACTAAGATTCGCTCACACATTTTCATGCGACCGTTAATACTTCTTGAGGTACTAACCAATCGATTACTCCTGTGCTTGCTGATTAGGTGATAATATTTTCCTCGTCTTGCACCACCTAAGGCTTAGTAGTGACTCCCAGACCAGTTGGCCTTAGGGCACTAGGTGAAGAGGCACCCTCGCTATATTTTTTTATTGCTGCCTTGGCGATACAAAACCAGTGTTCATTTTTCTTTTCACCATTTTTATATTTTCTTCATTTTTTTTTCATTTCCTTCATACTTTGGCTTTTAGACAAGAGCATTTCAAGGTATCCTCTACTATCCCGAGTTTCAAGACGTGTGTAGGTGCATATTGTAGGGTATCAACATTCAAATGTTTGGCTTCCAGAATAGAAACTATTTTTCAGACTTATTTTTATCCTCAGATTAGTGACTTCCTTCATCTTACTAACCCTTGGGACAACAGCTCATAACTACTTATTACTAGTTCGTTTAAGAAAACTTCTAATTTTCTTGGTTTTCTTAAACTATTCCTATCTTTTGGATGTAATTTTTCACTTTCTACTCTTTTGTTATAAAGGATTTTTTTTTTTTTGAAAATGTTGTGCTTATGCAAAATATGATGCAAATTGATGTGTAAATAAGCACAAACCTCCCCCAAACCTGTTTACAGCAGTGTCCTCACTGATGTCATCCGTTAAGCTCAAAAACCTGTAGACTTGGGAGGAAATTATTAATGGGGGCAAGAATATATGAAAGTGAAAATGCTCCCCCAAACTTATTTTTGGCTCACAAATTTGAGGACAAAAGTTATGATCAAGAGCCAAAAATATACCCCCCCCAAACATGAGTTAGACAATATGAAGCATTTTAAGAGGGGGTGAGTCATTTGGTCAAAGTAAGGCTTTACAAAGACCAAAAGTTAACACCAACCATTCAAAGATTTTATCAGTATATCGTATAGGTTGGTGGAAGAATGTGTTGTATCGACTCAAGAAAAAGTGGGGAAGGCATAAGAGGTGGTCTGGAAAGGGTTTGAAATTAGAGAAAAGAAAGAATGAGGATGAATGTGAATGATTAGAAAGAAGGAATGGTGACGGTTCAACCTCTAGAGGTGGAGATTGATCAATCACAAAATCCGTATTGTTTAAAAATTCAAGTTCGTCAGCAAAAAGTTCTTCAAAACTTTTATCAATAGTGTGATTGAACATTTTGCTATCAAAGAGTTTTATGCCAGAATTTATTCTACTTGATTCATAAAAAATCACTGAGGTAGAGGACTCAAAAAACCCATCTACCTCTTTTTCAAAAATATCCAAATCAAGTTGAATTTCTGGTATTATTGAACTTGAATTAACAGATTGTGATTTATCAAAACTCACTGAAACTATAGGAACAGAAGAAGAACCGGAGAAAGTAGAAGGTGAAATGGGTAAACAAATTGGTATGTCGAGTGTTGCTGAACCAGATGTGGAAGATGGAGGTTGTATTTCGGTCTGATCTTCGGGTATACCATTATCATCAACTTCAAGACATATTTGGGATTCGGGAAGAATTAAAGGCTCAAGATGATGACCATAAGGAAGTGAAAGGATTTGATGAATTGGTGGGCCAAAATCATCCAAAATTTCGGGTTCATCAATCAAAATATCCCCAACGTTAATCACCTCATTCAAGTGAAGGTTAAAATTCTCAAACTCCTCATCAAAAGTATGGTTTTCAATCAGTTTTGGTTCAAGAGTGGAGGTGTAGAGATCACAAGGGTTGGGTATGGTTTCACTTGAAAGGGATCCTTCACAGTTGGGTAAATCAAAAACTACAAAGTCACACAACTTATCAGTCATTCTATTTGGTGTACTTGATGAATCTATGAAACTGGAGTTGTGGATTTCAGTTTGGAGGTACAGTTCTGTCTTACTACCCAAATCCTTCATAATTTGGTTCGACATTTCCATAAATTTTTCTAATGTCTGCTCCAGACTAGTCTTGGGCTGATAAGGGGTTTCAGTATAAGATTGAAATTCCTGTGGATAATTAAAACTCCCAAATGACTGATTAGAAGAACTGTCTAGAGTAGGTGGAAAAGTCGGATTGGATTGATAGGAACAGAATGGTTGCTGAACTTGGGTAGGAGTAGGATCAATATTATGATAAGAAGAATATTGATATGGGTTGGTTGGTTGGCTATATACAAACCGCATATCAAACTCTTCTCCAGACAGTGGTGGTGATGGTTGATAGTGGTCCGGGTTGAAACTTTGGCCTCTAGACCTAGCTATGTGCTCAGCAATGGACATTCGTCTAGGGGCTTCCTCACTCTGGGTATGAACTGAAACAGGTGTAGGATTAGGATATGGTTGATAAGACCTAGACTGAGGTGGCCAACTATTTCTTCCTGCTTGTTCTATATGATCTCTTAAGGACATGGAAGAGCCGGACAGTATACCGAAGGGATTTCGAAAACAAGAGATATCTGGTTGTGGACAGCAAAACTCGGCAAGTGTTCTTCTGTTTAGGTCACCCATTATAAGAAGAGAAGAAGGGGGAAGGGGTAAAAAGGAGAGAAAGTAATTGGTTTGTTTTGAAAAATGACGGATTTAGACAAATCACAAAAAAATGCACAACCCTAGAACTATGGTTACCTAGGTCCAGTCTCTAGACAGCTCCTAACTAAGGCTAGAAATAGGACCTCAAACCGCCTCTTCACGGACAAGTACGGCCAGGTAAGTGGGAAGAAACCACCACTACAGTGGGCCTAATTAAAAACCACTAGCCTAGACACCGCAATGTCAGTTAGGATAAACGGCCGATGCCTATACTAGTCTTTTTCCTATTGAGCTCGACGGTCCTTAGAGTCTGGTCTAGATATTTTTTAAATTAATGAAGGGTTGTTCTATATGCTAGGTTTGTGATTTGTGGGGCTTAGGAAGGGTGATGAAATCCCCACCTAATCTTGATTTGGTCTTTGCCCCTTAAAATCCGTATTAAATATGCAAAACAAAACCAAACACAAAACTTTTTGCAAAAAGATTTTTGAGCGGCGCAATTTTGCAAAGAATCCTGCAGAAGATAGATTTTATTGGATTTGAGAGGAGAGAGGAGGAGTTGAAAGAAAATACCATAGAAGATTGAAGCCCTGATTCCCCTAAGCAGCCGCGTTTCCGCCGCAGGAAGCCCCTATGTGCCGCGGTTCCGCCGCGATGTGGAGAGAACAGTTGATGAAAATTTTTCTGTGGCCCTCTGTGCTCCTCTGGATCTCTAAAATTGTCTCTGTTTCCTGTTTCCTCAAGTTTGTGACTCCAGATTTCCTCGCAAAAATTCACACAATAATCGTTAAATTATACAATTTGCAGTTTGTGTTAATAATGATATGACTCGTCAAAGAATTCAACACAAATAGTAAAAATAAAAAATTACGCACGTTTCCCCGGCAACGGCGCCATTTGATTGATACGAAAAATCGTTTTTGTAGTTAACCGCAATCAGAACGGTGTCGCGCGTAGCTAGACCGAGATGAGTACGGGTCGTCCTCTGGGAAATGTGGAACCTTTTATTCTTACTTTAGATGTGTTGAGAAAGAGAGGAGGAATAAAAAATTTTGTGAAAAGTTTCTAGATCTACTTTAAACAAGAATGTTAAATATAGATCTAGATTATTTTAGAGATTTAAATAATATAATAATAGGGCTTGTAGGGTTCGTTAGGATTTAGTAGTTATGGAAGATTAATTAAAAGATACCCTTTTTATCCATTAATAGATTTAAAACTAGAACGACGGTGATGCGTGTAGATTAGGGTTTCTGGAGGGAAAAGGAATCCCACTCGTAACCCTTATCTTGACACGGAACTCCGTTCATATCTAGCCTTTACCAAAACAATCATTAATCTAATCTCTAATCGCGGTCGGAACTAGCAAAGAATTGCTAGCGCGCCCGATTAGGATGTTAATGATTATTTTGATAAAGTTCCTAAACTTTATAGGACTTAAAAAGGGTTTAATTATTTTCATCGCCCATTAGCCTACCCTAATCCTACGAACCCTAACAAGCGGAGAATTACTCGCGCATGTTAGGAGAAAAAGAGATGGAGAGAAATTGCATAATTAAACTACGAAGAAATAGAATAAGAAAAAGAACGACCTTTATTAATCAACAAGATCAAGTACACTTTGATTCCTTAGAAAATGATTACAAAAACCTAGTTTGCTTCTCGATCTCTTCCAAGGAGGTAGATGAACAGTTGATGATCAGCCTGGATGCGTGAGCCGTTTTGGACTTCGTGATCTCTTCGGCTTGATAACTTTTCCAAGAGGCTCTCGGTGCCTTTTTATAGTGAAAACCCAGAATCTTATTATTGAAAACTTGGTAAAATTCAGCAGAGAATAATGCCCCAAAATCCTGAACTCCAATTCCAAAAGATTGCGGCGGATCCGCGGCCCCAGGGTGGGTTTGGCCGCGGATCCGCGCTCAAGGGACAAGATCAATTGATTATTTTTCTTGTGCTTTCATCTGGTGACATTTGGAAATCCTAGGCATCTTCATATTTCAGAAATATTCTCTCGGTTGCTTCCAGACTTGGTCTCCAAGTTTGCTTCTTAATTTGGCAAGTTTTCTTCAACAAATTGATTTGTTTGTTAAATCCTTCATAACAACTTGGAAATATTCTGCACAACAACTCAAATAAGATTTTAGTAGACTTTGTTCTACTAGGATTAGACCAATAATATTATTCGCATACATTTTCCTACCAAATGATAATTAACATATATTAACACATGGAAAATAATGTTTTTACACATAAACCCTCATATGTATAATATATTATAATAAAGTCCTTTTTTAATATGAAAATGGTAGGAAAAATGTAATACAAATGTGCAGTTTTATCAACTGAACACCACCCCGGTTCTTTCGGGGAGGCGGAATAGGTAAAAATCAAAATTTTCTAACTAGGTAACATGGACCATCCATGAAGGATCTTTACTAAACAAAACTAACAAATAAACTACAAGTTTTAGCTACTATGTAGAATGGTTATACCTAGGTCTTGAACTCCTCTTCTTTTGTGGTTCTCCTCCTTGCTTGCTCCTTGTAGTGGTTTGGACGGCTCCTCCTCGTCGTCTCCTCCTTGCCGAAGATAGATCCACCGGAGGGCCTCGAACTTGAGCTCCTACCTCAACCTAGAGGTAACTAAGGTGCTTGGTTTGCTAAACCTAGAACCCTAGAATGAGTAGAGAGGAGTTATGGTGGTTTTTTCTCAAAGGTTCAGGATTTCCAACTCATGGAACACTTGAACTTTGAGAGAGGAAGAGGGAGAGCTTTTTTCAAGAGAGAGAAAGAATATAATAGAATGAGCTCTCATATTGCAACCATGCTCATATATTTGGAATAATGATAATAATAATAATAATTAAGAATTGTAATGGTTAGTTTATCAATGACCATCATCATTTCATTCATTTAATGCATTTTGCAAAGAACAAGAAGCATCATTGAAAAGAAATGATGATGGTCAACAAGTCCACAATGGTCAACCGGTCAACAAAGTCAAGTCAACAAAAGTCAAATGTTCAACTCAACCATGACACAATAAACCTTAATTAATATTATAAATCATATTTCTCATTCTCATTAGGGTTTAGAAAAAGTCAACGGTCAACAAGTCAACCAAAGTCAAATGGTCAACAACCCTAATGAGAATCCTCTGTCTCTGCCTCTGTCAACTGTGCATACACACCCGCATCCGTGTTCCGAGGAATACGAATACACTGAGATAAAACCAATCCCAAAACATCTACTAGGATCTAGCTTAAGCCAAAGCCTGCTAGTAATAACTGCCCGGACACCAAACGCACACAAGTGCGCGGATGTGAACGAACCCTGTCGCAAAACCATGCGACCTCTACTCTACTTTTCCCAAAGGCGAATAGCCCTCTATGTGGGACTCTAAAGACTCGACACTATGCTGGCAGTGGATTTAACCACAGGCCGCAAGCGGTACTAGCTGTACGTAACGGTCCCCAGGTAGATGCCGATAAGAAGACTGATGAGGTGAACCCATCCGAACTCCTACTGAGCCTGAATGTGACAATCTCCATACAGTCCGGTCTGTTCGTTTGAGAGTATCGCATGGCGGGCCTAGGGGGCGGTAAACGTTAGTCCCTTAATTGTTAGTATATGTATGCCCTAGAGGCCATTACTATACATAGGATGTATATTGTAGTGGATGCTTGGACGTATATAGGGATGACTTTCTTACTCGATATGATAGTATGCTATCTGGTTACTCTTTACTTTAACGTGTACACTGATTGTCTCTCTGTTACATGTTGGTAAAGCCCTTAGGATGTGTACTTGACTACCTGGACTATGATGCGGATCATACTAGCGGGGACATGATAGTCCATAAGTACATCCTTCAAGGTCCCTAGTCGTGGGTGTATCGAGACAGGGCAACGATATACCAGAGTAGACTAGCGTATACCTTCTCGACCCATACAGATGGGCGATGGATGATCCCATATCCATTGGTGTTTGACATCAGAGATGATATACGGGTGCTCAGTGGAGACTGGGTACACTGGACGGACTCGCCGAGAACTTCCAGATGGTATTATACCTTACGTCAGATGGCAGTTCTCAGGTGACACTGGTACAGAGTTAGTCTGTAAACCCGAGATCGTCATAGAGTCTTGTGTGATTCCCATTGTGCTTTGATTTCCATTATACCACGTCCAAGAGGACATGCAAAAAGGTGGCTTTTGGGTACAGTCCCGAATCACATGGAGGCAATGAGCGATAGGAGGGGTTTCGTCTCTCCCGGTATAGGGAGTTGATGTTGCGCAGTGCTCGATTGGCTATAACAGGAAGTCCTTGGCCAAGGCTGCTTTAGGGATTTACTGGTAAGTGTTACCAGTAGTTTCTCGACCCGTTATGAGCCTCATATCGACACAACTTATCGAGTTATTGGGGTCTGACGTTTACCACCCCTAGACAAGATATGCGACATATCAGAAGAACAGACCGGACTGTACGATAGTGTTACTGGTTGGATTCACAGGAGTGTGAGCGGGCTTGCTCGTTGATCTTCTGATCGCTCAATACCCGGGTGGCCGTTACGTTTAGCTGACCGCTTGCGGCTTGTGGGTGTTTGATATGATCATCACCTACTGCCGGCGTATTGACGAGTCTTTAGAGTCCTACACAGGGGTTTTCTGGCTCAAGCGAAACGAAATAGGAGCGCATATGAGATATGTGCGGGACCGAGAATAATACCAGTATATGATATTGTATTCTATTCTCACGATCTGTATCATCGCTCGGTTATATGTGATATAGCCGGATTACCGAATCAAGTGTTGATTCGATACATTGATACACTTGATATTAGTCGGTTATATGCGATATGACCGGATCGTTAAATCAAGTGTTGATTTAATGATTTAATGTATAATTATATATTTGATATATTACTTTACATTAACTAGTATTGGTTCTTTTAAGATTGATTTTCTCACTTGAATGTGCACATTGTTTATATGTGATATATGCGAGTGTACATGTTTGTATCATGCTTGATGATACAAACAAGTTGTGTGTATGAGACTTGAACCTAATCAAGGTTAGATTAGGGTTTACTATTTTCCTAAGCGTATAAAAAAAGAGTGTGACTTTGGTCAAAGTTATCAAGCTTCATGAAGCTTGATAAACATTGACAAAGTCAACTCTCTTTGTCATTTGTTTAAGATATTAGCTAACCCAACCCATAACCTTAATTCTCTACATGCGTTAAGCATGAGGGCTTAACTCAACCATGGTGCCATGATTAAAAGGATAAGTATTCATATTATTCTTTTGATTCATATGACTCTTTTTTTCTTCTTCATCTTCATCAAGCTCACAAAAGCTTGCTAGCTCCAATGGTGCCATGGGAAAAAGAGTGAGAAATCCAATTCTAAAGTGAACCCACTTCCTATTTCTTCATCCTCTACTACTTGCCATGTAGTATAGGGTGTTCTCTTCACAAAGTTTTTGACCAAGTGAAGGAATAGCTTGAGTTTGAGTCTCCCCGATGTAGATCATCTTCGGCCTCGAAGTCAATGACCTAGCCCGATCATTTCTCCGACGAAACCATTGCTAGAGTTCGGGATACCGATAATCGCAGTGGAGGGACGTCAACACAGAGCTAAAGAAGTGGAGGACCAGATCTACAAAGGTTGTAATCCCTTTCACTTAGTAGCAAAGTCGTTTGCTTTCTTGTTGTTTCGCCTAATCTCTAGTTAACGATCTAGTTTAGGGTTTCTCGGCACCGGAAAATTTTTGTTTGGCATAGTTGATGCCTTTTGGATCCTCTTGAGTGTGCCTAGGAACCCTACAGTGGTATCAGAGCCTAGCTAGAGATTTAGGCGAAGTGTAGACAAAACTAGAAGTCTGATCGAACCCGATATCCCCCGATTTCACCCCTCTCTGTACAAATTTTAAAACAGTGGATTTTTCCAAATTAAAAATTCCCAAAAATATCAGCAGGCAACTTTAAGGGTTACTGTGAAGCACGTGACTGTAATATGACAAAACCGCCGCGGAACCGCGGCCTTAACATGGTATTAGCAGCGGTTCCGCGGCCGTATGTAAATATCAGTGAATCATTTTTGCACAGTAACCTCAGTTGGTGTTTGTTGATTCTTCTGGGAATTTTTATGTTTCACTCAAGAGTTGAGTTTTCTGGGGTGTATTGGGTACTCGATAATTTGATCGGATTATTTAACTTTGTTTATTAAGTTTTTCCGGATAATTTTAGAACATGTTAAAAAGTTCGACCGGATATAAATACCCAATTTTTTTCCTGCCGGGAAATTTCCAAGTGTTGGATTTTTCCGTAGTTTGAAAACATTCTAAGTAGTGCAAGTAACGCGATGGACCCTCTAGAAGACAACAAACCTTAACTCGATTATGTGACCGTCTTGAACTGCCCTTTGAGCCTCAGGGTTTGGGGCAGTACGGCGTGCCACATGTGAGGCGTTGGCTTGACCCTTCTACGGCTGGACCGTTGGTACTGTGGCATGAAGTGGAGGTTTTTGAACTTATTTCAAGAGTTGAGCTATTTCGGGAAAACTTAGGTGTTAGATTGTTCGATCGGAAAGTTTAACATTTTCTGTTTATCTAGAATGTGATACAATATTTGGAATCCACAAGTAGTTATGAGATAACTAAAATGAATGTTATAAACATAGCACTTTAGTCTCACTTGATCGGTTGCCACGGAATTTTGATGCGATCAAAAGTCCGTCGCAATCACGTAGCGTACGCGGATACTCGCCGGTAAACTGAATAGTCAGCCATGTCCCATAGCCCCGACCAAGTGACTGTAGGAGAACCCCGTCGCCGAAAGCATCCGTTCGGGTGCTCTCGGTAGCGGTGTTCCGCCTTAGTGCACTTCGTCGACGGCATCCGGGGGTGCGGCCTTCTACTAAAGTTTGGAACGAGCATTCGATCAGTATATCGGGAATCTTGTTGAATTACCCGACTAGATATTGAAAAGTGTTTTCGATATTGAGACTAAAATGCGGGGTTTATAATTATTAGGCATGCGATGTTTAATGAATTCATTTGGTTAGGCATGCGATGTCTAAAAGGGTTGCGGATTCCAACTGTTGTAGTTTTACACTTTCTTTTCTGCGACCGTAAGTGTAATATGTGATATCGCCGGTTTCGTTGCTATATGTCAACGACAATTGGGATGTGCACATTTACTTACGTTGATGACATGTGATGTTATGTGTTGCTGGATATGTTATATTGGATCGTCGCGTTTTGAATAGCCGGGGGTTTTATGTGAGATGAGAGTTTTTTATTTTCATTCATGTAAAAATTATTGTATGTAATATTCTTTTATTGGGGCACTTCCAGGTTGCGGAAGATGTCACCTTTGTATATTATTTACTTTTCCGCACTAGGATAGATCCAAGGAGGAGAGTACAAGTAACCGGGTTCTGGAGTCCAAAGAGAGACCAACTCGAGGAGTCGAGTCCGGGTCTCCTAACTCTAGAATTGGTGGGGTTTCTTGCTGCTCTCGTAGGGGTCTAGGGGTGTGGGTTTGGCTATTCATCGCGACCGTGGAATCCGTGTTTTATACAGGCTCGTATTGAAAACACGGACGTCCTAGTATATCCAATGTTTCATATGTTTCTTCTGCTGCGATATCTGTGATGTGATCATTTGATGTTCTGTGATAAATACAGTATATAGTATATATGATATATTATATAGACGTTACTTATATTTTACACCCGTGCTAGCCCTGCCCCGCTCTGCCGTTAGTTACCTAACCTAACGGTCCACGAGGGGACATCGAGGCGAATCCGGATGGCATAAGTGTACGTCGTATTTATCTGTGATGTTTAGGTAACTTAAATGATGGGACTTCATTAATGTGATTAATGAAAGAAAAGAAACCTAAGATGTTGTGGAATCGAATTTTCAAAAACAGGTAGCTACAGTTCTTGCTTTGCATCGCGGTGTTCCTTGTAGAACATCCTGCACCTTATTCGATAAGAAAAGGGCCGAGATCACTTCACCGGGAGTGACCCCTTTAGCAATAACTGGCAGATGCTACAACCCTCGATTTGTCTTTTGATTGCTTCTATAGTTTTTGCTTTGCACAGTGATGTATATGATATATCCTGCACCTCATTCGACGAGGAAAGGGCCGACGATCCCTTCACCGGGAGTGACCCCTTTAGCAAAACTAGAAAAGCCTCAAAAACACTCCATTTTAAAATCATTTGATTCTACAACGATATCAAGTTCATTACGCAATAGGTTTTCAGAAAAACCTGTCGTAGCCCTCCGTCATTTCAGATAAGTACTAGTTAGTATTCGTGCGACGGTAGTTTGGCCTCCGTCAAGGCGTAGTGTACGGTAGCTAACTAATGCTTATCTGCTAGCATACGATGCGATTGGATTAGAGTATTCGTACGGCGTTGTTTGGCCTCCGTCAAGGGTCGTACGGGTGGGTTTAATTTAATTAGGAAATGACGGGCTGAACTTGACTAGCGGACTATGGGTAGTTTGGCCTCCGTCAAGGTTATAGGACGCTAGAGGCAAAATTATCGGGAATTTCAAGTGTTGAAATTTGCAATGAGATTTCATACCTTCTATGAGATAGTTGGATCCCGATACCCGCTGCGAGTAAGAGTTATACCTGGGAGAGTTTTACACATTACAATTAGCCGATCAAGTAGGTGTCTAGAAAGGTGTCAACGGGGTTACGCCTCTGGGAAAACGAGGTTTACATTAATTAGGTCCGTGCGAAAGCACGGGGGACCTCCCTCAAAGTACCGACACTGGCCTGGCTGAAAGATTGGCGAACTTGTAGCGTGTAATTAATCCCGGCTAGTCTTTCCTTTTAGGGTTTGAAGGAAGATTTGATAAAAAACAGTGGGAGCCATCCTGATTAGATAAAATAATAACCAATCTGATCTTGCAAGAGCGCACGCAGAGTGTTTTCTTCTCTCTCTCTCCAGGTAGCGACCATGTCACGCCTTAATCAAGATAATAATACGGATACATTGACCGAACCCGCTTGTTATACTGAGCTGGGGAACGTTGGTCCCGCTCCAACTTATAATTGTTATAAGACAGAGCAAGAAATTGAGGATTACCAGAATTCCCGTGCCGCCCAAACGAAGAGAGTGCATGTTGATGCATCATCTTCGGGTGTGTTCATTACAGAGAACTGTTTCTCAGTATCCTTTACGTCCTGGGTATGTGATACCAGATCAGGATCCTGCAAATGTAATTTATTACATGGGCTACAGAAAGGTAGAGAACTGAGAACGGGTGATAAGTTTCATGAGGCAGAAAATGGTGCAAGTGTTGCAGCCAAGTCTGTTGGTCACTGTCACCCTGTATTACCAGAATACATTGATTCTGAACAAATGTTATTAGATACCGAACCTGATATACAAAATCATATCAGTCTCTTTATTAGTAAAGAAGGATATAATTTTGTAATGTTGGATAATGTTTTGAACATTTCCTATATCAAGAGTTGATCGGTTCAGGCACGTTAACTAAAAGCATTGACGTTCTAAATCAAACCACAGTTCTTAGTATATAGAACACACACAAGAGGAAGAGTTCAGAAATGAACAAATCCTTCTTGAGGTATTGTAGACTAGGTCATGTTAATGCGACCCGACTAGCTAAGTTACATTAAGATGCACATTTAAATCTGTTTGAATTTACATCTTGTGAAACTTGCCAGTCATGTCACAGAGATAAGATGACCATAGCTCTGTTTATTGGAAACAGAGAAAGAGTTAGTGAACTCTTGGGATTGATACATGCTGATGTATGAAGGTCCACTGTCTACACATGCCAAGACCGGTTCTTTGTACTTCATTACATTCTCTGATGATCTCTTAAGATTCAGACATATGTTCCTGTTGAAACACAAGTCCGAACCTTTTGAGATATTCACAGAATATAAGATAGAAGTAGAGAACCAAAATACGGGTAAAAGTATTATGTCCTTTGATGTGATCAAGGAGGAGAATACTTGAGCACGGAATTCCTGGATTATTCTAAAGGAGAATGAGATTCTCTCTCAGCATTACTCCTCCGTATACACCACAGCACGTCGGTATATCGGGGCGGAGCAATAACACCCTATGTGATATGGTGTGCTCTATGATGAGTACTACTGAGTTTCCTATTTCCTTTTAGAGAGTTATGCACTTATGAAGCTGCATACCTATTGAATAGGGTTCCGATCAAATCAGATGCCTACCATTTCATATGAGATATGGAAAGGGAAGAGCCCATATCTTAAGTTTGTTAAGATTTGGGGTTGTCCAGCCTATGTCTAAATAGCAAAATCCGGACAAGCTCGAGGCAAAATCAGTTCTGTGCAAGTTTGTTGGATATCCCAAGCATACGCAAGGGAATATCTTCTACCTAACCGAGGAACAAAAGATGTTTTGTTACTCAGCATGCCACCTTTGTGAAAGGGAATTTCTTGTGAAGAAATTATTGGTTATGAGGTAGAACTGGAAACAGTTCCAGCTATACAAACTGCAGCTGATGATTTGGTAGAACCAAAGGATTCAATAGAAACCAACGAACCTCGGCCTCTCCGCCGATCTAGTCGGGTTCCTCACCCACCTGAGAGATACTTCAGTTTCTCTATGACAGTAGGAGCGAGGATTGTATCATGGGATGATGACCTAACTAGTTTCGAGCTGGCCATCAGGAGTATGACTCTGTAAGAATGGCTGGATGTTTATCGATCTGAGATGGAATCCTTATACACCAATAAAGTATGGACTTTGGTTACTTTATCTGAAGGGTTAAATTCCCATCAGGAGCAAGTATATCTTGAGAAGATTACTTGGTGTACATGGAAAAGTTAAGACTTTCAAAGCTAGACTCGTTAAAGGTTTGCATCATTGACCAGGTATGGGTTATGATGAAACCTTTTCTGGGGCCTATGCTTAAGTCCATCCAGATCCTACTTGCTACGGCTACATACCATGACTACGATATCTGGTGGTTGGGTGTCTTGACTGCTTTTCTAAATAAAGATTTAGAAGAGGTAGTCTATAAGTACACAGCCAGAGGGCTTCGTATACAGTGGGAGCAGCGGAAACGTGTGCAAGATGTTTTATGTGATAAAGCAGGCATCGCGGAGTTGGAACATCTGTTTTGATGAGTTAGTCAAAGAGTTTGACATCATCAAAATAGTAGATGAACCTTGTATATACAAAAAGGTAGTAGGGAGTATACTGGTGATCCTCGTAGAGTACATGGATGACATACTCTTGATAGGGAAGGAGTTTCCTATGCTACACTCGGTCAATCTCCGCTTATCACAAGGATTCTCCATATAGGATCAAAGCTGATACCTACTAAATCCTAGGTTTTGGATCTATGAGATAGATCTAATTGGATGTTAGGATACTCACTAGTTGTAGTGAGATGGTATCAATTGATCCTGGGGAGAATCACTGGAAAGGTTCCAGGGTGATAAGGACGACTGAATGTCAGTCGCGGGCATTGTCTTTACTCTCAGTAAAGGGACGGTATGTTGGAAGAGTTCCAAGCTAGATACCATGGCATACTAGACGATTAAAGGCAAGATACATCGTTACCAAAGATTCTACCAAAGAGGAAGTCTGGGTGTATACTAGTTCATGAGATGAACTTCATTCCTTCCGTTGTGTGGCAATGGAGTTGTGGCTTATGCCAAGGAACGGCTGTCTCATCAGTGATCCAGACATATTCTTAGGCAGTATCACCTGATAAAGGAGATGGTTGATCTCCAGGGGATCGAGGTTAGGAGAGTAGACTCAAAGGACAACACGGAGGATCCACTCACAAAGGCCTTTTCCCAGAGAGAGACTTTTATGGGATGGTTGAGTATGAGATACTACAACCACTGCTATCAGATGGCCCTAGTGCAAGTGGGAGATTGTTAGTTATATGTATGCCCTAGAGGCCATTACTATACATAGGATGTATATTGTAGTGGATGCTTGGACATATATAGGGATGACTTTCTTGCTCGATATGATAGTATGCTATCTGGTTACTCTTTACTTTAACATGTACACTGATTGTCTCTCTGTTACATGTTGGTAAAGCCCTTAGGATGTGTACTTGACTACTTGGACTATGATGCGGATCATACTAGTGGGGACATGGTAGTCCATAAGTACATCCTTCAAGGTCCCTAGTCGTGGGTGTATCGAGACAGGGCATCGATATACCAGAGTAGACTAGCTTATACCTTCTCGACCCATACAGATGGGCAATGGATGATCCCATATCCATTGGTGTTTGACATCAGAGATGATATACGGGTGCTCTGTGGAGACTGGGTACACTGGACGTGTAAGTGCACGGTGGCGCCCCGGCCGTCGATTCGACGCCGGAATGCGGAAGCAGTGAGTTACTTTAACTTTTCAAACCGGCACCACCGCGCACTATAAACCCGGATCGTGCCATTAATCTAGTCCTAGCTAACTACAAGACGGGAAGAGAGATATACCGAGTGATCCGTGTCCTCTGGTCTTCTCGTCGTCGTCCCGATCTCCCGTGGAATCTCCGGTCTCCACCTCGTCGCCGGAAGGGCACCACGTCGCCGGCTTCTTTTACGGGCTCCCACCTCTATACCGAGGCAACTCGGGCACGAAGTTGGCGAGTCGACGTGCCCAAGATTTGCTGTAGAATATAGTGTAGAAGCTATGTGTCTCATGGGGTTATGGAGTTGCCCTTTGGTGGAGGAAATGAAGTAAGACCTTTTGGAGATGAAACTTTGGGATTTTTGTAAGCACAAGAGAACCAAAATCTCACACCACAAAAAAAAATGGGCAGCCCAAAAATGGCTGGCCTCACTTGATCAAAAAGGGAGAGGAGTGAGCCAAGTGAGGGAAAATAATGCAAGGGAATAATGATAATCATGAAGGGAAATGATCACACACTCAAAACCACACTCAACCAACCATCATCATTACTCCAAAGTCAAGCAATGATCACAAACTAAAACCAATACTCCATCAACCAATCATCAACAACCATGATGAAAAGAAGAAGTCAAATGGTAGAGGAATTATCATGATACAACAAAATGCAAAGACAACCCTCCATAAATGCTTATTTGCACAAATACAAATAAGCCCTCCTCCACCAATCTTCGGCCAATGAAAGATACAAACGAAAATGGCCGAAACGGAAAACAAACTGGCAACTCCAGAAAACTGGTCCCGTAATAAATTACAGGAAAACCCCGATACTGTGTATACACACCCGCATCTGTATTCCGACCAAATACAAATGCAATGAGACAAAATCTACACTATACTATACTAGGATCCAGCTTAAACCAAAGCCCGCTAGTATTAACCGTCCGATCCTGATCCGTGCAATACCGCACGTATCTGATCGAACCCTGCCATATCTCCATACGGCCTCTACAGCGTTTCGCCCAAAAACTTGAGCAACTGAATGTGGGGGACTCTAAAGACTCGTCAATACTATGGCTGTGGATTTAACCACTAGCACGTCAGAGGTATTAGCCATACGTGACGGGCTACCAGCTATTGACAAAAAGGGACGTCGATGAGCGAACTCATCCTGACACCCTACTGAGCCTGTCAGTGACAATATCCGTACAGTCCGGTCCGTTCGTCTATGAGCATCGCATGGCGGGCCTATGGGGTTGGTAAAAGTCAGACCCCCAAAAGCGGTACAAGTCGTGTCAAAGATCAGCCCAGAACACCCTGAGATACTACTGGAATACCTACCAGTAAATCTCCTGCCTTGGCCAAGGACTTTTCATGTTCTGGCTCTCCTAGACACAGCGCGACCTCACCCCCAATACCGGGAGAGACGAACCCCCGAAGATCCGTTCACTGCCTCCATGTGGCTCGGGACTGTACCCAACTAAAACCTGTTTGCACGTCTCCTTTGAGCATGGTAGGGTAGTAATCAAAGTACAGTGGGAACTCACACGAGACAAATGACGATCCTCAGGTCGATGAACTAACCTGTACACATGTCACCAGGGAACTGCTATCTGACGTCAGGTATAAGACCAACTAGCATGTTCCCGGCGAGTCCTGTCCGGTGTACTCATAACCCAATGAGCACCTGTATACATGTTAGGTGAACCAACTGACACCAGTGGCTTGTGAGACCAGCCACCGCCACTCGTCGGGGTCTCGACTGTATACACTAGTCTACTCTGGAGTATCGATGTCCTGTCTCGAAACTCCCACGACTAGGGACCATTTAAGGATGTGCTTATAGACTACCAGCTCTCACGTATATGATCGCCCTCATACTGCTGGCAGTCAAGCAAGAATCTTAGGGGCTCTATCAACGTGTAATAGCGACCTGTCAGGTAACCTAAAGCAGTACATGATGATAAAGATAAACCAGATAGCATACTATCATCTTGAGTAAGACTGTCCTACCGGAATAGGTCCTTCCTCAATCATTGCAATCACGTGTCTGTGATCCAATAATTGACTCTGAGGGCACTATCTCCAACAATCTCCCACTTGCACTCAAGGCTAATTATTGCGATGTCGCATACTCACAGCCCGTGTGATACCGAACACCCAACTCCTCTACTTGTCAGTCTCACAAAGCTCGTTTGCGAAACTATTGCGTTCGAAGAATAGCCTCAGTGAGTGGATCCGCTTTGTTGTTTCTTTCTATGTCTCTCTATATCTCAAGTTCGCGGAGAAAGCCATCTCCCGAAATGAGCAATATCTGTCCAAGAATGTGTCTGGATGTCTGATGGGACCTAGCTCATAAATGAACTCCAAATCCAAACTTCTTAGATTGTATCGTCAACTAAACTTAATCAGTATCCTGCGCCATGCCTCCCTCAGTATTGCATTGGACCACCTATCCAAAATACTGCCCCTCGTCAGAAGGAAAACTATAAATCTGACAACCTCCTTGTCGTCCAGGTCACCTTGGAAGCCTGGAATGATAACTGTCTCCCGAATGAGGCTGTCGTTATCATTTCCCTAGAACATCCACTTATGTTCTAAAACTGCTTCCGACTGCTTCTCCAGGATTGGATCAATGTCAACTTGTTGCATCTAGTGCAAAAACAACATCTGGTGTGGTACTTGACATCTCATGATTGACTCAATTGCCTAAGCAAGTGATCTGCCAATCATGCACATCCCTCTCCCCTTTAGTCTGTAAGACACCTTTATAGTCTGTAAGACACCTTTAGAGAGGGTGACTCCGTCACCTGCAGGTACACTACCGTGCCAGGAGTCGTCCATTCTAAATACTCTTAGAATGCTGTCTAAGTACCCTTAATTGGGAAACCACCCAAATCTAGATCTAAAACCATAGATCTACTAACCAGTATGTCTGATATAATGTCCAATTCTCATATGGAGAAACCACTGTGTGACGACCAAGGTATAACCGATTGTAGTATAGGAATTTCTTTTCCTACTCTGTGTATGTCATCCAAATACCATGACAACACACCCTACTACCTTCTTAACAGATCCATCCCCTATTCTGATGAAGTCAAACCTATGACTGTCACATCAGAAATAGATGATCTATCTCCTCTATATCTGCTTTAGTCTAAAAATAGACATAAGCCACTTGTCCACCAATGCTTCCGCTGCTCCCACTGACCACTACAACCCTCTGGCAGAGTCATATAGACGTACACTTCTAAAGCCAGTTTAGAACGACGCTATACTCATCCTCCCGCCGGGTCTCGTAGCCTGGAACAACAGCAATGGAAAGTGTGGGTAAACAAGAACTTCCCTGTCACCGTCCTTGAGGCTACCGGAGTACCTCTCGGGTGCCTGAAGTTTCCCACCTTATCTGCGGAGTGGCCAATGGAATGTCAAACCAGATTGAATCTTTAGGTTCCAATCAAATCTTCAGTTATCATTTGTGGTTCTGGAATCACTTCCAATTCTACCATACTCCCACTATTGTTTTCTGAAAAAATCTATTTTTATTAAAACTGTGGCGAGTCTAGAACAATATCACTATTGATCTTCCAGATGGTAGAAAGTCAACCCTCGTCATAGCCTGGGTCAACCTACAAACAGCCATTACAGAAAACGTGCCTTGAGTTATCCAGAGTCTGGTTTTAAGCATAAGCCGGACAACTCCCCGTACCTTAACATTGTTAAGATATGAACTGTTCTATATCCAATATAGAACCAGAGGCACTGATTTAATTGAACCAGATTCAAATCATGCAGCTATCTCCAGTGCATGTCAACTAAATGTAAGGAGGCCGATCAGCGTTACTCAACTTAGGAATGCTTCCAATTATGAGTAACCTGAAAGAGAAGCAAGTTCCCTTAATCACTACTATCAACTGAATACCATACACAAGTATCTACATCTTCGATCACTTTGAAGAATCCCGATACTTGCAACACCTGGTTCTCTACTTTATTCATATACCTATAACTTCTCAAAATTCGGACCCTGTGTTTCCACGAAACACCTGTCTAAAAACTAGAGAAGTAATAAGTAAACCGAATATAGTACGAGGACCAACCCCTCTGTCCTGATGGACCCTGGACAATATACAATACTCTGTATAAGTCCGTTGAGTCTGATTACTCATTCATTGTGTGTCGTAGGTTGAAAACTGTACTTATGGTTAAGAAGAATTACACCGTTGTTTAATGCTCCTTACCTAACCATCCACTGATATAGGTAAATGTCATAGACATAATTTCAAAAAGGTATATCTCACTCTATGAAAATAGACGTACAGATATATCGATTTGAAAATGGTGCATAACAGCGGACATTCAAAACCAAATATTTGCTGACCGGCAAACAGCCCAGGTGATTTCCTCAAATATCACCAATTACAACGAATCCCGATATAATGAGGATGATCACCAAATTCCCACTAACCTACTCCCACTCATCATCTGTAAAACCATACAGATGTGAGAATCATACCTGGTAAATACATACCCTGGAGTAAGGACTAATTGGGAAATCAGTTTTCCTTTAACAGTACACAGTGAAACTGAAACATTGAAATGTTTCGATGGGGTATCCCGGTATTCCTAGTAATGCCTCTTCCATTATCCAGATTCACAACTGTAACCGTATATTTCTTTGCCACCTCTCCAAATCCCTTTATATGTCTTTAGTCATTACCTTCTGCACACCCCTTTAAGCCAAATGGTTTTCTTCCTTCCCTACCTTTCGGCACCAACCTATGGTTTGGAAGAAGACTATCCAATAAGCATAATGGGTGTACTGTCCTAATCCTAGGAGCACTCGCAATGCAAGAGAAGGTGAAGATAAAAGACAACCGAATAAACCTTATTCCTATTTCTCCTGAACCAGAATCCATCCCCGAACTGGAACAAGTTCCTTTCGAGTTCGTATATAACCATACGATGGAGTATCCAATAAACTGTGGATCTTCGTAGTGATACGGAGTGTCCTGGAGAAATACAAAGGTGATTTAGGATTGGCGAAGAAATATTTGGTTTGGTCGTGAATAGCAGTCGCAATTTACTTTGCCCTCTTACTAATCCCTTGATATGTCTTTACTTAATACCTTCTGCACACCATCGTTATGCTAACTGGTTTTCTTCATTCCCTACCGGTCGGCACCTGCCTATGGTCTGGAAGAAGACTATCCAATTTGCGTAATAGGTGTACTATCTCTTAAACCAAGGAGCACTCGCATTCTGAGAGAAGGTAAAATGAAAAGACAACTGAATAGTCCTATTCGTTTTCTCCAAAACCAGAAACCATCCTCGAATAAATTCCTTCGAGTTCGTATCTAACCATACGATGGTTTTGTCCAATGGAAGTGGACGTTCGTAGTAATACGGGGTGTCCTGGAGAAAAGGGTAAAAGTAGGAGTGGCAATGAGGTTTGCAACTTTGACAATCCAAAAGCTAGTGTTAAAGAAGGTTCGGTCAATTTTGGTCTCTGAGTCATAGTCTAGGGTCGGGTCAAAGGTCGCTGCCAAAGAGAGAGAGAAAAGAAACACTCAGCGTGCACTCTAACCTAGATCAGAATGGTTACCAATTTATCTAATCTGGAAACCTCCCACTGTACCGTCAAATTCTTCTCCAAACCTGGAAGAAGAATTAGTCAGGATCACCCGAGGAGTAAACTAACTCATCAGTGGGAATCGGGATCCAACTATCATCGCATGATAACGTGACGGAATCCGCTCACGCTATCACACTCCAGAAGGTATGCGCATATCTAGCAAGTTTCAGTTTCTTTAGAAACTCCCGATGTGATTTTTGCCCCATGCTCTTATGACCTTGGCGTGAGGTCAAAATATCATAAGTCACATGTCAAGTTCTACCCGTCATTGTCCAGGTTAATTTGAACCCACCCGTACATACCCTTGACGTAGGCCAAAATAGTAGTACGACTGTCCCAAACCAACGCATCTATCTATGCAACAGATAAATACCCGGCAGCTACCAATCACTATGCCTTGGCGTGAGGTCAAAATACATAGCTTGAATACTACCGAATATTTAACTGAAATGACGGAGGGCTACGAATGGTTTCTGGCGAAAACCTTTAACGTAATGAACTTGATATCGTTGAAGGAACCGGATAGCTTTAAAAAAAATATAGTGACGAAAAACCTTTGCTAAAAAGGTCACTCCCGGTGAAGGGATCTCGGCTCTTTCCCCGTAGATTGAGGTGCAGGATATTCCAACTGAATACCACGGTGCAAAGAAAAATTAATCGGCTATAGTGAAGTCATTGCCCTGACGCAAACTTTTTGTCCAAGGGGTCACTCCCGGTGAAGGGATCTCGGCCCTTGCCTCGTCGACTGAGGAACAGGATATTCCAACTGAATACCAAGATGCAAAACAAAAGTGAACGTCCTTGCAATAACAGCTTTTTGAAAAGTGTTCCAACAACATCAGATTAGGTTTGTTTTTAACTTGCATTGATCCGAATCAATGCAGTCCCATCAATTGATCACACCACAAAGAACGAAATATAATGATGTACGTATATGCCATCCGCATTCGCCACTTGGTCCCGTCATTATCCGTTAGGTTAGCTAACTAACGACAGAGCGGGGACTGGACTAGCGCGGAAGCAAAATATATACAACATCTACTAATATATATATAATATATAATATTTCGCTCAAGGCGTAATAAAAATACAACATCACAGAAATGTACAGCATCACAGAACAATACAGATATCTGGGATCCCCGGGTTTCACAGAGCCACTACTGAAACCCGACGTTCCCCTGGTCGTGTGGATAGCCTGTGCAATGAAAACCCTAGACCCCTACAGGCGCGACAAGTTACCCGCCAAAACCTGAAGCGAGGCAGCCCCCTTCAGCAACGTGAATGGACCACCCAGCACTTCACGGAATCCGGTAACTTGGGCACCCCTCCAGGGTCAACCTGTACCCCCTACGAGTGCGGCGAATAGCCCACCAATTCTAGAGTGAAGCCCCCTCCATCTCAATGCCATGAGATGCGGGCTCGTTTCCCTCTAGAACCCGGCTATCCGTGCACCCCTCCTTGGGGTAATCCTAGTACAGAAAGTAAAATATACATACAACGGGTACATCGACCGCAACCTGGTCGTGCCCCAAAATAATAATACAAACAGGCAGTGACGGCAGTCCACATGTCGGACGCTCGCCCCGCAATATCAAATGTACATAATACAACAAAACTGTACTACCACTGCAACCAGGCTATCCCCCACGACTAATCTGCAACATCACAGCAATACACAGAACATCAACGTGAAGGTCACGTTCGCAAATCCGTCTAACCGGGCTATAGCAGTTAGACAGGATTTACCGATCAAGTGCCATTCACGGTCGCAGATATAATGTAAAAACTGTGAACTAATGTGTTTAAAATTTTCCGATCGATCAAATTTACCAAGTGGGCCCCACAGCACTACTGTAGCACATAAAGAAATTCTGGGCCCAAAATGAATGTTCCAAAAACCATATATTCAAGTCAGGAGGCCTCTATAAAAAAATTGGTGCACTGAACAGTTTAAACAGCGGCGGAACCGCGGCCCAAGCATGGGTTTGGCCGCGGTTCCGCGGTGAGATAATGAGATCGTGCGACCAAATTTTTACAGGAGGCTTATACTTCCCTGAACATCATTCTGCAACTACCTGAAAAAATTTTGGAGCCAAAAAAAAATTCGACAGAAACTGATGCTATTGAAAACGCGGATTTTGGAATTTTTTTGTTCGATCGGAAATATAAACACATTAGACAAAGCTAGACTAGGTTAATGGCTAGGCTCTGATACCACTGTAAGTGCACGGCGGCGCCCCGGCCGTCGATCCGACGCCGGAATGCGGAAGCGGTGATTTACTTTAACTTTTCAAACCGGCACAACCGCGCACTATAAACCCGGATCGTGCCATTAATCTAGTCCTAGCAAACTACAAGATGGGAAGAGAGATATACCGAGTGATCCGTGTCCTCCGGTCTTCTTGTCGTCGTCCCGATCTCCCGCGGAATCTCCGGTCTCCACCTCATCGCCGGAAGGGCACCACGTCGCCGGCTTCTTTTACGGGCTCCCACCTCTATAGCGAGGCAACTCGGGCACGAAGTTGGCGAGTCGACGTGCCCAAGATTTGCTGTAGAATATAGTGTAGAAGCTATGTGTCTCATGGGGTTATGGAGTTGCCCTTTGGTGGAGGAAATGAAGTAAGACCTTTTGGAGATGAAACTTTAGGATTTTTGTAAGCACAAAAGAACCAAAATCCCACACCACAAAAAAAATGGGCAGCCCAAAAATGGCCGGCCTCACTTGATCAAAAAGGGAGAGGAGTGAGCCAAGTGAGGGAAAATAATGCAAGGGAATAATGATAATCATGAAGGGAAATGATCACACACTCAAAACCACACTCAAACCAATCATCATCATTACTCCAAAGTCAAGCAATGATCACAAATAAAACCAATACTCCATCAACCAATCATCAACAACCATGATGAAAAGAAGAAGAAGTCAAATGGTGGAGAAATTATCATGATACAACAAAATGCAAAGACAACCTCCACAAATGCTTATTTGTACAAATGCAAATAAGCCCTCCTCCACCAATCTTCGGCCAATGAAAGATACAAACTAAAATGGCCGAAACGGAAAACAAACTGGCAACTCCAGAAAACTGGTCCCGTAATAAATTACAGAAAAACGCCGATACTGTGTATACATACCCGCATCTGTATTACCGACCGAATACAAATGCAATGAGACAAAATCTACACTATACTATACTAGGATCCGGTTTAAACCAAAGCCCGCTAGTATTAACCGTCCGATCCTGATCCGTGCAATACCGCACGTATCTAATCGAACCCTGCCATATCTCCATACGGCCTCTACAGCATTTCGCCCGAAAACTTGAGCAACTGAATATGGGGGACTCTAAAGACTCGTCAATACTATGGCTGTGGATTTAACCACTAGCATGTCAGAGGTAATTAGCCATACGTGACAGGCTACCAGCTATTGACAAAAAGGGACGTCGATGAGCGAACTCATCCTGACACCCTACTGAGCCTGTCAGTGACAATATCCGTTACAGTCCGGTCCGTTCGTCTATGAGCATCGCATGGCGGGCCTAGGGGGTTGTAAAAAGTCAGACCCCCAAAAACGGTACAAGTCGTGTCAGAGATCCGCCCCAGAACACCCTGAGATACTACTGGAATACCTACCAGTAAATCTCCTGCCTTGGCCAAGGACTTTTCATGTTCTGGCTCTCCTAGACACAGCGCGACCTCACCCCCAATACCGGGAGAGACGAACCCCCGAAGATCCGCTCACTGCTTCCATGTGGCTCGGGACTGTACCCAAACTAAAACCTGTTTGCACGTCTCCTTAGAGCGTGGTAGGGTAGTAATCAAAGTACAGTGGGAACTCACACGAGACAAATGACGATCCTCAGGTTGATGAACTAACCTGTACACAAGTCACCAGGGAACTTCTATCTGACGTCAGGTATAGAGACCAACTAGCATGTTCCCGGCGAGTCCTGTCCGGTGTACTCATAACCCAATGAGCACCTGTATACATCTTAGGTGAACAAAACTGGCACCAGTGGCTTGTGAGACCGGCCACCGCCCCTCGTCGGGGTCTCGACTGTATACACTAGTCTACTCTGGAGTATCGATGCCCTGTCTCGAAACTCCCACGACTAGGGACCATTTAAGGATGTGCTTATAGACTACCAGCTCTCACGTATATGATCGCCCTCATACTGCTGGCAGTCAAGAAAGAATCCTAGGGGCTCTATCAACGTGTAATAGCGACCTGTCAGATAACCTAAAGCAGTACACGATGATAAAGATAAACCAGATAGCATACTATCATCTTTAGTAAGACTGTCCTAGCCGGGATAGGTCCTCCCTCAATCATTGCAATCACATGCCTGTGATCCAACAATTGACTCTTGAGGGCACTATCTCCAAGAGGACGGACTCGCCGAGAACTCCCAGATGGTATTATACCTTTACGTCAGATGGCAGTTCTCAGGTGACACTGGTACAGGTTAGTCTGTAAACCCCGAGATCGTCATAGAGTCTTGTGTGATTCCCACTGTGCTTTGATTTCCATCATACCACATCCAAGAGGGCGTGCAAAAAGGTGGCTTTTGGGTACAGTCCCGAATCATTTGGAGGCAATGAGCGATAGGAGGGGTTTCTTCTCTCCCGGTATAGGGAGTTGATGTTGCGCATTGCTCGATTGGCTATAACAGGAAGTCCTTGGCCAAGGCTGCTTTAGGGATTTACTGGTAAGTGTTACCAGTAGTTTCTCGACCCGTTATGAGCCTCATATCGACACGACTTATCGAGTTATTGGGGGTCTGACGTTTACCACCCTAGACAAGATATGCGACATATCAGACGAACAGACCGGACTGTACGGTAGTGTTACTGGTTGGATTCACAGGAGTGTGAGTGGGCTTGCTCGTTGATCTTCTGATCGCTCAATACCCGGGTGGCCGTATACGTTTAGAAACCGCTTGCGGCTTGTGGGTGTTTGATATGATCATCACCTGCTGCCGGCGTATTGACGAGTCCTTTAGAGTCCTACACAGGGGTTTCCTGGCTCAAGCGAAATGAAATAGGAGCGCATATGAGATATGTGCGGGACCTGAGAATAATACCAGTATGTGATACTGTATTCTATTCTCACGATCTGTATCATCGCTCGGTTATATGTGATATAGCCGGGTTACCGAATCAAGTGTTGATTCGATACATTGATACACTTGATATTAGTCGGTTATATGCGATATGACCGGATCGTTAAATCAAATGTTGATTTAATGATTTAATGTATAATTATATATTTGATATATTACTTTACATTAACTATATTGGTTTACTTAAGATTGATTTTCTTACTTGAATGTGCACATTGTTTTTATATGATATATGCAAGTGTACATATTTGTATCATGCTTGATGATACAAACAAGTTGTGTGTATGAGACTTGAACCAAATCAAGGTTAGATTAGGGTTTACTATTTTCCTAAGCATATACAAAAGAGTGTGACTTTGGTCAAAGTTATCAAGCTTCATGAAGCTTGATAAACATTGACAAAGTCAACTCTCTTTGTCATTTGTTTAAGATATTAGCTAACCCAACCCTTAACCTTATGCTATGGTTAATTCTCTACATGAGTTAAGCATGAGGGCTTAACTCAACCATGGTGCCATGATTAAAAGGATAAGTATTCATATTATTCTTTAGATTCATATGACTCTCTTTTCTTCTTCTTCATCTTCATCAAGCTCACAAAAGCTTGCTAGCTCCAATGGAGCCATGGTAAAAAAGAGTGAGAAATCCAATTCTAAAGTGAACCCACTTCTATTTCTTCATCCTCTACTACTTGCCATGTAGTATAGGGTGTTCTGTTCACAATGTTTTTGACCAAGTGAAGGAATAGCTTGAGTTTGAGTCTCCCCGACGTAGATCATCTTCGGCCCCCGAAGTCAATGACCTAGCCCGATCATTTCTCCGACGAAACCATTGCTAGAGTCC